>JAJOZX010002008.1:440000-758501 GCA_023014485.1 Bathynomus jamesi | reverse complement strand
TAAAGAAATTGTACTAAAATACAAATTTCATAGAATACAATTTTCTTTTAAAATAAACGATATCCAAAATTTCAACTTATCTGAAAGTTGCTTCTCTCCGTTTAATCCGAATTTTTTACATAAGCTTAAATATACATTAAAATATTGGAAAAATGATTATAATTTACTCTCTAATTTATATCATAATTGAAGAGTGTAGAACCTTTTTTTAAAAAAAATTCATCATTACGACTATTTCAACAAGAAATATTGAAATCACTTCCAAATTTAAAGTTGGAAAAGGGTGGAACTTTTTCTATAATTTTTTAACGATTTTTTAATTTTTAACCAGTAACACGTTAATTTTTTTTCGTTTTTAGAAAAAATATCAAATGAAGTTTAAAGCCTCCAAAAAATTTCAATAAACTATGAACTTAATAGATTACAGTTTTTCATTCAAGATAAACGATATTAAAAATTTCAAATTTTCCGAAAGTTGCTTTCTATGTTTAAAATCGAATTTTCTACATAAGCTAAAATGTAACTTAAATTATTGGAAAAATGATTAGAATTTACAATTTAATTTATATCATAATTGATAGTATAGAAATTTTATTAAAAAAATTAATTTATTTGACTATTTTAACAAGAAGTATTGAAATCGCTTCCAAAATTAAAGTTGGAGAAAGAAAGGTGGATCTTTTTCTACAGTTTTTAAACGATTTTTAATTTTTGGCCAGTAACACTATTTTTTTGTTTTTTGCAAAAAAAATATCAAATGAAGTTTAAATCCTTCAAAAAATTTCAATAAAACACGAACTTAATAGAATACATTTTTCATTTAAGATAAACGAACTCAAAATTTCAAATTTTCGAAAGTTGCTTTTCTCTGTTAATCCGAGTTTTGTACATAAGCTTAAATGTAACCTTAAATTATTGGAAAAATGATTAGAATTTGCTATATAATTTATATAATAATGAGTAGTTTGAAACTTTATTAAAAAATTCATCATTTCGACTATTTAACAGGAAGTATGAAATCACTTCGAAAATTAAATTTGGAGAAGACTGAATCTTTTTTTATTATTTTTTAACGATTTTTAAATTTTTCGCCAGAAACACGTTTATTTATTGGTTTGTTCATAATATTCTCAAAAGTAGTGGAAAATCCTAAATAAATTGTACTAAAGTAGAAATTTAATAGAATACAATTTTCTTTTAAGATAAACGATATTCAAAATTTTAAATTTTCCAAAGTTGCTTTTCTCTGTTTAATCCGAATTTTGTACATAAGCTTAAATGTAACCTTAAATATTGGAAAAATAATTAGAATTTTCTGTTTATTTAGAACATTATTGAATAGTGTAGAAACTTTATTAAAAAATTCATTAATTTCGAAAATTTTAACAAGAAGTATTGAAATCACTTCCAAAAATAAATTGCGAGAAGGCTGAATCTTTTTTATAATTTTTTTATCGATTTTTTAATTTTTGGACACAAACACGTTTATTTTATTGGTTGTTTATAATATTGTCAAATGTAGTGCAAAATCCTAAAGAAATTGTACTAAAATACAAATTCATAGAATACAATTTTCTTTTAAAATAAACGATATCCAAAATTTCAACTTATCTGAAAGTTGCTTCTCTCCGTTTAATCCGAATTTTTTACATAAGCTTAAATATAACCTTAAAAATATTGGAAAATGATTAAATTACTCTCTAATTTATATCATAATTGAAGAGTGTAGAACTTTTTTTAAAAAATTCATTCATTACGACTATTTCAACAAGAAATATTGAAATCACTTCCAAATTAAAGTTGGAAAAGGGTGGAACTTTTTCTATAATTTTTTAACGATTTTTAATTTTAACCAGTAACACGTTAATTTTTTTAAGTTTTAGAAAAAAATATCAAATGAAGTTTAAAGCCTCCAAAAAATTTCAATAAACTATGAACTTAATACATTACAGTTTTTCATTCAAGATAAACGATATTAAAATTTCAAATTTCGAAAGTTGCTTTTCTATGTTTAAATCGAATTTTCTACATAAGCTTAAATGTAAACCTTAAATTATTGGAAAAAGATTAGAATTTGCAATTTAATTTATATCATTAATGATTAGTATAGAAAATTTTATTAAAAAAATTAATTTATTTCGACTATTTTAACAAGAAGTATTGAAATCGCTTCCAAAATTAAAGTTGGAGAAAGGTGGATCTTTTTCTACAGTTTAAACGATTTTTAATTTTTGGCAGTAAACACTTATTTTTTTGTTTTTTACAAAAAAATATCAAATGAAGTTTAAATCCTTCAAAAAATTTCAATAAAACACGAACTTAATAGAATACATTTTTTCATTAAGAATAAACGAACTTTAAAATTTCAAATTTTCCGAAAGTTGCTTTTCTCTGGTTAATCCGAGTTTTGTACATAAGCTTAATGTAACCTTAAATTATTGGAAAAATGATTAGAATTGCTATATAATTTATATCATAATTGAGTAGTTTTGAAACTTATTAAAAAATTCATCATGTCGACTATTTTAACAGGAAGTATTGAAATCACTTCGAAAATTAAATTTGGAGAAGACTGAATCTTTTTTTATAATTTTTTAACGATTTTAAATTTTTTCGCCAGAAACACGTTTATTTTATTAGTTTGTTCATAATATTCTAAAATGTAGTGGAAAATCCTAAATAAATTGTACTAAAGTGCAAATTAATAGAATGCAATTTCTTTTAAGATAAACGATATTCAAAATTCAAAATTTTCCAAAAGTTGCTTTTCTCTGTTTAATCCGAATTTGTACATAAGCTTAAACGTAACCTTAAATTATTGGAAAAATTATTAGAATTTACTGTTTAATTTAGAAATTATTGAATAGTGTAGAAACTTTATAAAAAAAATTCATTCATTCGACCTATTTTAAGAAGAAGTTTTGAAATCACTTCCAAAAATAAAATTTGAAGACTGAATCTTTTTTATAATTTTTTTAACGATATTTTTTTTCGCCAAAACACGTTTATTTCATTGATTTGTTCATAATATTCTCAAATGTAGTCCATATTCTAAATAAATTGTACTAAAATGCAAATTTAATAGAATACAATTTTTCTTTTAAAATAAACGATATTCAAAATTCGAACTTATCTGAAAGTTGCTTCTCTCCTTTAATCCGAATTTTTTACATAAGCAGGAAATATAACCTTAAAATATTGGAAAAATTATTAGAATTACTGTTTAATTTTATATCATAATTGAAAGAGTGTAGAAACTTTTTAAAAAATCATTCATTACGAATATTTCACCAAGAAGTATGAAATCCCTTCCAAATTAGAGTTGGAAAAGGGTCGATCTTTTTCTATATTTTTAACGATTTTTAATTTTTAACCAGTAACACGTTCATTTTTTTTTGTTTTTAGAAAAAAATATCAAATGAAGTTTAAATCCTTCAAAATATTTCAATAAATACGAACTTAATAGATTACAGTTTTTCATTTAAGATAAACGATATTCAAAATTTCAAATTTTCCGAAAGTTGCTTTTCGCTGTTTAATCCGAATTTTCTACATAAGCTTAAATGTATCCTTAAAATATTGGAAAAATGATTATAATTTACTATATAATTTATATCATAATTGAATAGTTTAGAAACTTTATTAAAAATATTCATCATTTCGACTATTTCAACAAGAAATATTGAAATCACTTCCAAATTTAAAGTTGGAAAAGGGTGGAACTTTTTCTATAATTTTTTAACGATTTTTTAATTTTTAACCAGTAACACGTTAATTTTTTTTCGTTTTTAGAAAAAAATATCAAATGAAGTTTAAAGCCTCCAAAAAATTTCAATAAACTATGAACTTAATAGATTACAGTTTTTCATTCAAGATAAACGATATTAAAAATTTCAAATTTTCCGAAAGTTGCTTTTCTATGTTTAAATCGAATTTTCTACATAAGCTTAAATGTAACCTTAAATTATTGGAAAAATGATTAGAATTTACAATTTAATTTATATCATAATTGATTAGTATAGAAATTTTATTAAAAAAATTAATTTTTTGACTATTTTAACAAGAAGTATTGAATCGCTTCCAAAATTAAAGTTGGAGAAAGGTGGATCTTTTCTACAGTTTTTAAACGATTTTTAATTTTTGGCAGTAACACTTATTTTTGTTTTTTGCAAAAAATATCAAATGAAGTTTAAATCCTTCAAAAATTTCAATAAAACACGAACTTAATAGATACATTTTTTCATTTAAGATAAAACGAACTTCAAAATTTCAAATTTTCGAAAGTTGCTTTTCTCTGTTTAATCCGAGTTTTGTACATAAAGCTTAAATGTAACCTTAAATTATTGGAAAAATGATTAGAATTTGCTATATAATTATATCATAATTGAGTAGTTTGAAACTTTATTAAAAAATTCATCATTTCGACTATTTTAACAGGAAGTATTGAAATCACTCGAAAATTAAATCTGGAGAAGACTGAATCTTTTTTATTATTTTTTTAACGATTTTTAAATTTTCGCCAGAAACACGTTTTTTTATTGGTTTGTTCATAATATTCTCAAATGTAGTAGAAATCCTAAATAAATTGTACTAAAGTAGAAATTTAATAGAATACAATTTTTCTTTTAAGATAAACGTATATTCAAAATTTTAAATTTTCGAAAAGTTGCTTTTCTCTGTTTAATCCGAATTTGTACATAAGCTTAATGTAACTTAAATTATTGGAAAAATAATTAGAATTTTCTGTTTAATTTAGAACATTATTGAAGAGGTAGAAACTTTATTAAAAAATTCATAATTAATTTCGAAAATTTAACAAGAAGTATTGAAATCACTTCCAAAAAATAAATTTGGAGAAGGCTGAATCTTTTTATAATTTGTTTTATCGATTTTTTAATTTTGGACACAAACACGTTTATTTTATGGTTTGTTTATAATATTGTCAATGTAGTGCAAATCCTAAAGAAATTGTACTAAAAATACAAATTTCATAGAATACAATTTTTCTTTTAAAATAAACGATATCCAAAATTTCAACTTATCTGAAAGTTGCTTCTCTCCGTTTAATCCGAATTTTTTACATAAGCTTAAATATAACTTAAAATATTGGAAAAATGATTATAATTTACTCTCTAATTTATATCATAATGAAGAGTGTAGAACCTTTTTAAAAAATTCATTTCATTACGACTATTTCAACAAGAAATATTGAAATCACTTCCAAATTTAAAGTTGGAAAAGGGTGGAACTTTTTCTATAATTTTTTAACGATTTTTTAATTTTAACCAGTAACACGTTAATTTTTTAAGTTTTAGAAAAAAATATCAAATGAAGTTTAAAGCCTCAAAAAATTTCAATAAACTATGAACTTAATAGATTACATTTTTTCATTCAAGATAAACGATATTAAAAATTTCAAATTTTCCGAAAGTTGCTTTTCTCTGTTTAAATCGAATTTTGTACATAAGCTTAAATATAACCTTAAATTATTGGAAAAATGATTAGAATTGCAATTTAATTTATATCATAATGATTAGTATAGAAATTTATTAAAAAAATTAATTTATTCGATATTTCAACAAGAAGTATTGAAATCGCTTCAAAATTAAAGTTGGAAAAGGTGGATCTTTTTCTACAGTTTTTTAACGATTTTTTTAATTTTTAACCTGTAACACGTTATTTTTTGTTTTTACAAAAAATATCAATGAAGTTTAAAGCCTTCCAAAAATTTCAATAAAACACGAACTTAATAGAATACATTTTTCATTTAAGATAAACGAACTTTAAAATTTCAAATTTCCGAAGTTGCTTTTCTCTGTTTAAATCCGATTTTCTACATAAGCTTAAATGTAACCTTAAATTATTGGAAAAATGATTAGTAATTTGCTATATAATTTATATCATAATTGAGTAGTTTTGAAACTTATTAAAAAATTCATCATTTCGACTATTTTAACAGGAAGTATTGAAATCACTTCGAAAATTAAATTTGGAGAAGACTGAATCTTTTTTATAATTTTTTTAACGATTTTTAAATTTTTCGCCAGAAACACGTTTATTTTATTGGTTTGTTCATAATATTCTCAAATGTAGTGGAAAATCCTAAATAAATTGTACTAAAGTAGAAATTTAATAGAATACAATTTTTCTTTTAAGATAAACGATATTCAAAATTTCAAATTTTCCAAAAGTTGCTTTTCTCTGTTTAATCCGAATTTTGTACATAAGCTTAAACGTAACCTTAAATTATTGGAAAAATAATTAGAATTTACTGTTTAATTTAGAACATTATTGAATAGTGTATAAACTTTATTAAAAAAATTCATTCATTTCGACTATTTTAAGAAGAAGTTTTGAAATCACTTCCAAAAATAAATTTGGATAAGACTGAATCTTTTTTTATAATTTTTTTAACGATATTTTAATTTTTCGCCAGAAACACGTTTATTTTATTGATTTGTTCATAATATTCTCAAATGTAGTCCATATTCCTAAATAAATTGTACTAAAATGCAAATTTAATAGAATACAATTTTTCTTTTAAGAAAAAACATATTCAAAATTTAAACTTATGTGAAAGTTGCTTTTCTCCGTTTAAGCCGAATTTTTTACATAAGCTTAAATATAACCTTAAAATATTGGAAAAATGATTAGAATTTACTGTTTAATTTATATCAAAATGGAAGAGTGTAGAAACTTTATTAAAACAATTCATTCATTACGAATATTTCAACAAGAAGTATTGAAATCCCTTCCAAATTTAAAGTTGGAAAAGGGTGGATCTTTTTCTATAATTTTTTAACGATTTTTTAATTTTGAACCAGTAACACGTTTTTTTTTTTTTTCGTTTTTAGAAAAAAATATCAAATGAAGTTTAAATCCTGCAAAAAATTTCAATAAAACACGAACTTAATAGATTACAGTTTTTCATTTAAGATAAACGATATTCAAAATTTCAAATTTTCCGAAAGTTGCTTTTCTCTGTTTAATCCGAATTTTGTACATAAGCTTAAATGTAACCTTAAATTATTGGAAAAATAATTAGAATTTTCTGTTTAATTTAGAACATTATTGAATAGTGTAGAAACTTTATTAAAAAATTCATTAATTTCGAAAATTTTAACAGGAAGTATTGAAATCACTTCCAAAAATAAATTTGGAGAAGGCTGAATCTTTTTTTATAATTTTTTTATCGATTTTTTAATTTTTGGACACAAACACGTTTATTTTATTGGTTTGTTTATAATATTGTCAAATGTAGTGCAAAATCCTAAAGAAATTGTACTAAAATACAAATTTCATAGAATACAATTTTTCTTTTAAAATAAACGATATCCAAAATTTCAACTTATCTGAAAGTTGCTTCTCTCCGTTTAATCCGAATTTTTTACATAAGCTTAAATATAACCTTAAAATATTGGAAAAATGATTATAATTTACTCTCTAATTTATATCATAATTGAAGAGTGTAGAACCTTTTTTTAAAAAATTCATTCATTACGACTATTTCAACAAGAAATATTGAAATCACTTCCAAATTTAAAGTTGGAAAAGGGTGGAACTTTTTCTATAATTTTTTAACGATTTTTTAATTTTTAACCAGTAACACGTTAATTTTTTTTCGTTTTTAGAAAAAAATATCAAATGAAGTTTAAAGCCTCCAAAAAATTTCAATAAACTATGAACTTAATAGATTACAGTTTTTCATTCAAGATAAACGATATTAAAAATTTCAAATTTTCCGAAAGTTGCTTTTCTATGTTTAAATCGAATTTTCTACATAAGCTTAAATGTAACCTTAAATTATTGGAAAAATGATTAGAATTTACAATTTAATTTATATCATAATTGATTAGTATAGAAATTTTATTAAAAAAATTAATTTATTTTGACTATTTTAACAAGAAGTATTGAAATCGCTTCCAAAATTAAAGTTGGAGAAAGGTGGATCTTTTTCTACAGTTTTTAAACGATTTTTTAATTTTTGGCCAGTAACACTTATTTTTTTGTTTTTTGCAAAAAATATCAAATGAAGTTTAAATCCTTCAAAAAATTTCAATAAAACACGAACTTAATAGAATACATTTTTTCATTTAAGATAAACGAACTTCAAAATTTCAAATTTTCCGAAAGTTGCTTTTCTCTGTTTAATCCGAGTTTTGTACATAAGCTTAAATGTAACCTTAAATTATTGGAAAAATGATTAGAATTTGCTATATAATTTATATCATAATTGAGTAGTTTTGAAACTTTATTAAAAAATTCATCATTTCGACTATTTTAACAGGAAGTATTGAAATCACTTCGAAAATTAAATTTGGAGAAGACTGAATCTTTTTTTATTATTTTTTTAACGATTTTTAAATTTTTCGCCAGAAACACGTTTATTTTATTGGTTTGTTCATAATATTCTCAAATGTAGTGGAAAATCCTAAATAAATTGTACTAAAGTAGAAATTTAATAGAATACAATTTTTCTTTTAAGATAAACGATATTCAAAATTTTAAATTTTCCAAAAGTTGCTTTTCTCTGTTTAATCCGAATTTTGTACATAAGCTTAAATGTAACCTTAAATTATTGGAAAAATAATTAGAATTTTCTGTTTAATTTAGAACATTATTGAATAGTGTAGAAACTTTATTAAAAAATTCATTAATTTCGAAAATTTTAACAAGAAGTATTGAAATCACTTCCAAAAATAAATTTGGAGAAGGCTGAATCTTTTTTTATAATTTTTTTATCGATTTTTTAATTTTTGGACACAAACACGTTTATTTTATTGGTTTGTTTATAATATTGTCAAATGTAGTGCAAAATCCTAAAGAAATTGTACTAAAATACAAATTTCATAGAATACAATTTTTCTTTTAAAATAAACGATATCCAAAATTTCAACTTATCTGAAAGTTGCTTCTCTCCGTTTAATCCGAATTTTTTACATAAGCTTAAATATAACCTTAAAATATTGGAAAAATGATTATAATTTACTCTCTAATTTATATCATAATTGAAGAGTGTAGAACCTTTTTTTAAAAAATTCATTCATTACGACTATTTCAACAAGAAATATTGAAATCACTTCCAAATTTAAAGTTGGAAAAGGGTGGAACTTTTTCTATAATTTTTTAACGATTTTTTAATTTTTAACCAGTAACACGTTAATTTTTTTAAGTTTTTAGAAAAAAATATCAAATGAAGTTTAAAGCCTCCAAAAAATTTCAATAAACTATGAACTTAATACATTACAGTTTTTCATTCAAGATAAACGATATTAAAAATTTCAAATTTTCCGAAAGTTGCTTTTCTATGTTTAAATCGAATTTTCTACATAAGCTTAAATGTAACCTTAAATTATTGGAAAAATGATTAGAATTTGCAATTTAATTTATATCATAATTGATTAGTATAGAAATTTTATTAAAAAAATTAATTTATTTCGACTATTTTAACAAGAAGTATTGAAATCGCTTCCAAAATTAAAGTTGGAGAAAGGTGGATCTTTTTCTACAGTTTTTAAACGATTTTTTAATTTTTGGCCAGTAACACTTATTTTTTTGTTTTTTACAAAAAAATATCAAATGAAGTTTAAATCCTTCAAAAAATTTCAATAAAACACGAACTTAATAGAATACATTTTTTCATTTAAGATAAACGAACTTTAAAATTTCAAATTTTCCGAAAGTTGCTTTTCTCTGTTTAATCCGAGTTTTGTACATAAGCTTAAATGTAACCTTAAATTATTGGAAAAATGATTAGAATTTGCTATATAATTTATATCATAATTGAGTAGTTTTGAAACTTTATTAAAAAATTCATCATGTCGACTATTTTAACAGGAAGTATTGAAATCACTTCGAAAATTAAATTTGGAGAAGACTGAATCTTTTTTTATAATTTTTTTAACGATTTTTAAATTTTTCGCCAGAAACACGTTTATTTTATTAGTTTGTTCATAATATTCTAAAATGTAGTGGAAAATCCTAAATAAATTGTACTAAAGTGCAAATTTAATAGAATGCAATTTTTCTTTTAAGATAAACGATATTCAAAATTTCAAATTTTCCAAAAGTTGCTTTTCTCTGTTTAATCCGAATTTTGTACATAAGCTTAAACGTAACCTTAAATTATTGGAAAAATTATTAGAATTTACTGTTTAATTTAGAACATTATTGAATAGTGTAGAAACTTTATAAAAAAAATTCATTCATTTCGACTATTTTAAGAAGAAGTTTTGAAATCACTTCCAAAAATAAATTTGAAGACTGAATCTTTTTTTATAATTTTTTTAACGATATTTTAGTTTTTCGCCAGAAACACGTTTATTTCATTGATTTGTTCATAATATTCTCAAATGTAGTCCATATTCCTAAATAAATTGTACTAAAATGCAAATTTAATAGAATACAATTTTTCTTTTAAAATAAACGATATTCAAAATTCGAACTTATCTGAAAGTTGCTTCTCTCCTTTTAATCCGAATTTTTTACATAAGCAGGAAATATAACCTTAAAATATTGGAAAAATTATTAGAATTTACTGTTTAATTTATATCATAATTGAAGAGTGTAGAAACTTTTTTAAAAAAATTCATTCATTACGAATATTTCACCAAGAAGTATTGAAATCCCTTCCAAATTTAGAGTTGGAAAAGGGTCGATCTTTTTCTATAATTTTTTAACGATTTTTTAATTTTTAACCAGTAACACGTTCATTTTTTTTTGTTTTAGAAAAAAATATCAAATGAAGTTTAAATCCTTCAAAATATTTCAATAAATACGAACTTAATAGATTACAGTTTTTCATTTAAGATAAACGATATTCAAAATTTCAAATTTTCCGAAAGTTGCTTTTCGCTGTTTAATCCGAATTTTCTACATAAGCTTAAATGTATCCTTAAAATATTGGAAAAATGATTATAATTTACTATATAATTTATATCATAATTGAATAGTTTAGAAACTTTATTAAAAATATTCATCATTTCGACTATTTTAACAGGAAGAATTGAAATCACTTCGAAAATTAAAGTTGGAGAAGACTGAATCTTTTTTTATAATTTTTTTAACGATTTTTAAATTTTTCGCCAGAAACACGTTTATTTTATTGGTTTGTTCATAATATTCTCAAATGTAGTGGAAAATCCTAAATAAATTGTACTAAAATACAAATTTAATAGAATACAATTTTTCTTTTAAGATAAACGATATTCAAAATTTCAACTTTTCTGAAAGTTGCTTTTCTCTGTTTAATCCGAATTTTTTACATAAGCTTAAATGTAACCTTAAAATATTGGAAAAATGATCAGAATTTACTGTTTAATTTATATCATAATTGAATTGTGTAGAAACTTTATTAAAACAATTCATTCATTACGACTATTTCAACAAGAAGTATTGAAATCCCTTCCAAATTTAAAGTTGGAAAAGGGTGGATCTTTTTCTATAATTTTTTAACGATTTTTAAATGTTTAACCTATAACACGTTTATTTTTTTTCTTTCTTAGAAAAAAATATCAAATGAACTTTCAATCCTTCAAAAAAGTTCAATAAAACACGAACTTAATAGATTACACTTTTTCATTTAAGATAAACGATATTCAAAATTTCAAATTTTCCAAAAGTTGCTTTTCTCTGTTTAATCCGAATTTTGTACATAAGCTTAAACGTAACCTTAAATTATTAGAAAAATGATTAGAATTTACAATTTAATTTATATCATAATTGAATAGTATAGAAATTTTATTAAAAAAATTAATTTATTTCGACTATTTCAACAAGAAGTATTGAAATCGCTTCCAAAATTAAAGTTCGAGAAAGGTGGATCTTTTTCTACAGTTTTTAAACGATTTTTTAATTTTTGACCAGTAACACTTTTATTTTTTTGGTTTTTACAAAAAAATATCAAATGAAGTTTAAATCCTTCAAAAAATATCAATAAACCCTGAACTTAATAGATTACAATTTTTCATTTAAGATAAACAATATTCAAAATTTCAAATTTTCCGAAAGTTGCTTTTCTCTGTTTAATCCGAATTTTCTACATAAGCTTAAATGTAACCGTAATTATTGGAAAAATGATTAGAATTTACTGTTTAATTTATATCGTAATTGAATAGTGTAGAAACTTTATTCAAAAAATTCATTCATTTCGACTATTTTAAGAAGAATTATTGAAATCACTTCCAAAAATAAATTTGGAGAAGGCTGAATCTTTTTTTATAATTTTTTTAACGATTTTTTAATTTTTGGCCAGAAACACGTTTATTTTATTGGTTTGTTCATAATATTGTCAAATGTAGTGCAAAATCCTTAATAAATTGTACTAAAATATAAATTTAATAGAATAAATTTTTTCTTTTAAGATAAACGATATTCAAAATTTCAAATTTTCTGAAAGTTGCTTTTCTCCGTTTAATCCGAATTTTTTACATAGCTAAAATATAAAATTAAAATATTGGAAAAATGAATAGAATTTACTGTTTAATTTATATCATAATTGAATACTATAGAAATTTTATTAAAAAAATTCATTTCTTTCGACTATTTTAACATGAAGTATTGAAATCCCTTCCAAAATTAAAGTTGGAGAAAGGTGGATCTTTTTCTACAGTTTTTAAACGATTTTTTAATTTTTGACCAGTAACACTTTTATTTTTTTGGTTTTTACAAAAAAAAAAAAGGAAATTTAAATCCTTCAAAAAATTTCAATAAACTATGAACTTAATAGATTACAGTTTTTTATTTAAGATAAACGATATTCAAAATTTCAAATTTTCCGAAAGTTGCTTTTCTCTCTTTAATCCGAATTTTCTACATAAGCTTAAATGTAACCTTAAATTATTGGAAAAATGATTAGAATTTACTATATAATTTATATCATAATTGAATAGTTTAGAAACTTTATTAAAAAAATTCATCATTTCGACTATTTTAACAAAAAGTATTGAAATCACTTCGAAAAATAAATTTGGAGAAGGCTGAATCTTTTTTTATAATTTTTTTAACGATTTTTTAATTTTTGGCGAAACACGTTTATTTTATTGGTTTGTTCATAATATTGTCAAATGTAGTGCAAAATCCTAAAGAAATTGTACTAAAATACAAATTTAATAGAATACAATTTTTCTTTTAATATAAACGATATTCGAAATTTCAACTTATCTGAAAGTGCTTTTCTCCGTTTAATCCGAATTTTTTACATAAGCTGAAATATAACCTTAAAATATTGGAAAAATTATTAGAATTTACTGTTTAATTTATATCATAATTGAAGAGTGAAGTATTGAAATCACTTCCAAATTTAAAGTTGGAAAAGGATGGATCTTTTTCTATAATTTTTTAACGATTTTTTAATTTTTAACCAGTAACACGTTTATTTTTTTTGGTTTTTAGAAAAAAATAACAAATGAAGTTTAAATCCTTCAAAAAATTTCAATAAACTCTGAACTTAATAGATTACAGTTTTTCATTTAAGATAAACGATATTCAAAATTTCAAATTTTCCGAAAGTTGCTTTTCTCTGTTTAATCCGAATTTTCTACATAAGCTTAAATGTAACCTTAAAATATTGGAGAAATGATTAGAATTTACTATTTAATTTATATCATAATTCAATTGTATAGAAACTTTATTAAAAAAATTCATTCATTACGACTATTTTAACAAGAAGTATTGAAATCCATTCCAAAATTAAAGTTGGAGAAGGGTGGTCCTTTTTCGATAATTTTTGAACGATTTTTTAATTTTTGGCCAGTAACCCGTTTATTTTTTTGGTTTTTACAAAAAAATATCAAATGAAGTTTAAATCCTTCAAAAAATTTCAATAAAATACAAACTTAATAGATTACAGTTTTTCATTTCAGATAAACGATATTCAAAATTTCAATTTTTCTGAAAGTTGCTTTTCTCTTTTTAATTCGAATTTTTTACGTAAGCTTAAATGTAACCTTTAAATATTGGAAAAATGATTAGAATTTACAATTTAATTTATATCATAATTCAATAGTATTGAAACTTTATTAAAAAAATTCATTCATTTCGAGTATTTTAACAAGAATATTGAAATCCCTTCCAATATTAAAGTTGGAGAATGTTGGATATTTTTCTATAATTTTTAAACGATTTTTTAATTTTTGGCCAGTAACACTTTTATTTTTTTGGTTTTTAGAAAAAAATATCAAATGAAGTTTAAATCCTTCAAAAAATTTCAATGAAATACAAACTTAATAGATTACAGTTTTTCATTTAAGGTAAACGATATTCAAAATTTCAAATTTTCCGGAAGTTGCTTTTCTCTGATTAATCCGAATTTTCTACATAAACTTAACATGCTTTTGAGTTTTTGGAATCTATTAACAGTGTTCTCCATAAAAAAACAACATGTCAGAGATTCGCTTGTCATCCTATCTCACACTTATTATTGATGAAAGCACGGATATTTTTGTTAACAAGATGCTTATAATTTATAATTTATTTTAAGTTTAGAGTTACTGCATCTGCTTCGCATAAAACAGTTTTTGGTGAAATTATGAAATTACATACTTGCAATGCACAAGCTATTACGGCTGCGATCAAGGATTTGTACTCTCAGAATGAACTGGACCTGACGAAAATGGTGATGTTCTCTTCAGACGGTGCCTCTGTTATGTTAGGAAAAAACAATGGTGTTGCCACACAGCTATGAAATGCATTCCACATTTAACGGAACAACACTGTGTAGCCCATCGAGAAGACCAATAATGAAGGAAATAGAGACACTATTGAGGACCATTTATACAATCTTCTGTAGATCTACAGATCGGAAAGGACAGTTTCAGGAAATAGCAAATGTCACAGAAAACAAGATTGTATCTTTTAAATCACTAAATGAAGTAAGGTGGCTATCAAGGCATTTTTCTGTGAGTGCTTTATTACGCAATTATGAAACCTTGCTTTAATTTGAACAAAAAATCTCAGCAAACAATAATCCTCAACACTGAAGGAAAATAGATTGGCTGTCAGGGGGCCAAGACTTTTTAACCAGCTTCCAAACGATCTCGGAAACGTTACAGGGGTCAAAGTTGAAGTCTTCAAAAGAAGATTAGATGCCTGGCTGAATACGGTACCAGATGAGCCGGGTGTACCTAGCTATGTACAGTGGAGAGCGCAAGAAAGCAACTCGCTCCTCCACCGAGACAGACCTAGAGGCGGGGCCACTAGTTTGACTTTCGTGTGAAGAGAGACCAACGCACGGAACGGCAATGAAGTTAGCGAGTATAAAAATACTGCTTGAAGAAGCTCTCTGACTCTAATTACCGTATCACTATAACTGTGTTAAATGATGTTTTGTATGAATTAGCAGAACTGACCAAATGCTTCCAGAGGAGTTCTTTAACAACAATTGAAGCTGTACATTTAGCACGAGCTAATTAATATTCACAAGATGAGAGGACAATATCTACGAGAAACAGTAAATTGGAGTAACAGTGTAAAAAGTCTAATTGCTTCAATCTCTATTAGAGACGAACAATTCAATGGTGAATCAATTCTAAGTTTTATCTCCCTACTGTATGATCATTTTGGCCAAAGGTTTCCAAGTGAGGAAGTGAATAATTGGGCAACTTTTGACTTCACTTCACTTTCATCAAAGCATGGCAATTACGAATTTGGTGCAGAAAACATCATCAAACTAGTTGACAAGTACAAGAGCATTTTGGACCTTAGTCCAGTGCATCGATCTACTCAAACCACTATGGATGAGAGAGAATTCACTGTAAATCAGTACAATGATTTCAAATATATAATTGCGGAAAAAAGTGTAAAAAAGTTAATTACAAATTTCCAGAAAATGGTGAACTTCAGTTTACAGAAAGCAGAGCAGTTCATTGTAGTTTCTCAACTGATAGATATATGTGCAACCGTTCAAGCTTCTAGTGCTGACTGTGAGCGAGGCTTCAGCCTTATAAATAATATCAAAACTAAATGTATAAACAGATTGAAAGAAGATCACCTTGATATGCTAATGAGGATAAAATTTCACTTGTCAAATGGTGGAGAAGTGAATCTGGACACAGTTTATAAATATTGGAAGAATGCAAACGACAGAAGAGAAAAAGTTCGTGAACAAGGATTGTACAATCTGTGTCTGCCACATCATCAAGCATGCCTGTTACTGACTCAGAGTCATATTCTAGCGATGACGATCAGTAGTTTTGTATAGAATATCAGGAAAATAACATTGCTTTTCATGTGTCAAAAACAAAGTGTTAAATTTTGTGTTAAAAGATTAATGCATATATGGATACTCTAAATCTAAATAAAATACTGATTTTAATTGTCGAGAGATATGATATAATGAAATAAAATGTTCAGCAGTTTATGTTTTTAATGACTCCTAATTTATTTTATCTTTACTACTTACATCATTTTACATAACTCTGGTGACTTATTAAATATATATAGTGTCTCTGGCAATTGTGATAGATCCGCGCACTGCATTGATATTAGCGCGCATGGTAAGCGTGATTCCGCGGAGGGATGAAAAAATTAGAAGGAAAATTGGTGGAGGGTCGTCGTCTGCGGCAGGGCTAGAGGTTGTTTGTTTACGCTTAGGGGCCATAGTTCAGTTATAATGCAAAATATAACACTGACACAGACAACGTATGCTTACTTGGTCGTGGCGCAGCGCGAACTGAGGCCGAGTAGGCGTGGGGAAGGAGCGTGGGAACTTCCGCAGTCAGTAGAGCCGCCTAGCGGGATGCTTTGGCGTGGTGCAAACTTTCGCGGCAAAAACCCACGAATAGTCGAAACCGCGAGTAAAAATCCGCAAATAACGAGGGATGATTGTAATTTATAAAAATTGTCTGCGAACTCTTCTCAAATCGTGACAACAGACAAAGTCACACTTCCCCAATGTTGAAAGAGATAAATATTTTAAAACTAAGTGACTTATACATATTCAATATTGCTGTCAATATGTTCAACGTTATTAATAAAAATCAACATATCTCACCCACTCAAACAGCAATCACTCCCTATCAAATACACCGTCGTTATAACACCAATGAGAAGGTCTGCAAAAAAGTAGAGTAAAGTGTAATACAATTCCATGCACCATTGCATGCACAATTGCAACCAGGAGCGGCTCGCAGGTAGGCACTGTGGAACTGCAGCACCCCCATGATCTTATGATCTTTATATTTAAATATTTAAAATAGCCTCTCTGATTGTTTTTTTTCAATGAACTTTGAGTTTTTAAATCAGATTATATCCTTTTTTCCTTAAACTATTTCAATGCCGAACGAATGAATCACGAAAGTAGCTTCAGCCTTCCCGTGGAACTGCGTACTTAACAGTTCCAGATTTTGTTCGAAACGCTTGAAACCTCGGTGGCGGACGTACGAAGAGCGAGTCAGAATCGCGGGTTTAAGAGGATCCAAAGCACTGTGGACAGAGCAGTGCCGATTTGTTTGTTTGACGTGGTAGTTGTGTTGCTGTATCGTTTGCTAATTCGAAATTTAATTTCCGAATTGCATTTATCAATGATTCGTTATCATTTATTTTTTGTCGTGAGATTGAAGTTAATTATATAATAATTGGATTATTTACAATATATAGCTTTCATTTCTTAGAATATTTTTTCGCTCAGAATAAAAACAGAAGAATGGAATTTGTTTATAAATAAATGTTTTGGCAAATTCGAAATTACCCGTTAAGCGTAAGTACCCTATAATTGATTTTATGATACTATTTTACTTATTTTTATGACTGAGTAGTGAGTAGTTATCTATTTATCTATTCGACTTTCTATCTCTCTCATATATATATATATATATATATATATAATCGACACAATTGTTCGCAATTTCTGAGGCAGCACCCCCATAACTGAAAGTCACGAGCCGCCACTGAATTTGCAACATTGCTGGAAAAGGTCCGAAAACTACAGAAAAGAGGGTAAGGCGGTTGGGAGGTGCCAAAACTAAAAATTAAGAGGATAGAGCCTATTGCAACATTTTCAACTTTTTGCAACGTCATTGGGAAAAATGCGCCAGTGCCAGAAAAGGTGGGTAGGGCTTGTTAGAGTGATGCATCGTTAGCTAGCAAGTTCCAGCCTTGTATTCTCGACTCTAGGAGCTCTGCTTGATTTATAGACAAATTTAAATCTCGAACCAGATCATTTAGTTCAGGCTAAGTAAATAAATGAGGCTCGTTTGACGAAGTAGGAAGTTAGTATTCTTCATCCCTGTGTGGCACATCATCAGCTGTTTTATCATAATCGTCATCATAGTCTAAAGTAAATGACTCGGGAGGTGTTGGAACTGGGAGTGTTTCACAATGTGCTAAGGGTCGTATAGCAGAAGGCAGATTCGGATACACAATTTTATTTTTATTGTTAGAGTTTAAACCACAAATGTTAGTTAAGCAGAAGAGGCAGGCGGTTACAAGATCTTTTTGCTCCCTCCACACCATGGGAACTGCAAATGGCATCGACTTTCACTGGCCCTTTATTCAAGCTCCAAGAGTCATCGCACAACGTCTACAACACATATGAGGAACCCAACTTTTGTCCTGATCCCCAATTTCACATCCGAAATAAATTTTGTAAGCGGTTTTTATAAGGAGAGTAATGCTTCTTCTCAGAGCTTTCAACCCTAATTCCCCGCAAACATAACAGAAAGAGTCGGGTTCATTCACACATTCTCGGGACATTTCGAAAAATCAAATTTAGTGTTTAAGTTTTGCCACAGACACAATAAGAAATATTTGTACAGTTAAATACAAAACACAAAACAAATGCGTCAAATGCACTTAACAACACAAAATTTTGTAGAAGACGAGCAAGTCATACACTGATTGAAACTGCATGAGTCACGCCCTGACAAGTCTTGACAAGTTGTGACTGGACAGGCGTGTTTATGTGTGGCGCAGTCAGAGATCAAACTTTGAAACGCCATCCAATATTATATGATTTGTTGGATCCTGTACAAGTCATTTTTACTGATGGTACTTTAATGATTTGTCGCTCAACGGTTGCAGTTGAGACATCTAAACGTAACATTTGTTTAATGTGTAGTTGTTTAGTAATTTTAACGTAATATATATATATATTAGGCCGGGTCGAAAATGGGAAATTTTTTTATTTCTTAAAAAGTACACTATGTGAGAAGGGTTTTTTATCACTTTAACAAAATATTAAAAAATCAAGCATGTGCTACTAGGGTGTGTCAGTTTTAGTAAAGTCAACAATTGAAAAACTACTAATGCTCAAATGATGTCATATTATCTATCAAACTTAGAAATATCTTTAGTGTTGTTTAAAAAAGCCATTTACCTACTTATATTTGACCATAAAGGTTTGAAGTATAACCTAAATATGATTGTAGCATCGTATATCAAAGTGCCATTGATATTTGTGGTCAACTTTGGTTATTTTTGGTGTGCAGTATGGTTTCTAAGTTTCACATAGTCACAAATGCTGGAGTTTTGATTGTGAATGCGTGTTTTCCCTTCTTTTTGACAATTTTGATTACTACATAGTGTAAATATTGTGTAAATCAAATTATTCGAAATGTTGTGTGTGACCCAAACTTTCTGTATATTTTGATATGATAGATCTATGAAATTGTCATTACTTTGAATAATTAAGTCTTGTACCCATAACAACACAACCTTTTATCTGAGCTTTAGGAAGATATTAAGAATTTCAATTAACTTAAATTTATGTAATCATAATCAGTAGGCCTATCCAAATTTCAATGACATTTCATTTGTTCACAGGTCCACAGGATGAGTCAGAAAGCAAATGAAGTTGTCACCTAAGTCATTTGGTGGGGACTGGGAGGGAACTTCCCCCTGCTGAGCTGCCCACAGCCAGAGATCTGCTGAGGTATGATTTGTTGAGGAGAGGGATGAGTGAGGAAGTCAGGAGGAATTACCCAGTTAATGACCTGATTAACAACGGCATTGTTCCAGGCTACTGGCTCAGTGGAGAAAGGCCAACGCTCTATTCACAGGATCAGTAATCAACACTGAGGACAGGATCAGGGCTAAAGTGAAGACACTGTGGGATGAGGCAGTGAAGGTGTCCATTGGCAATGTGAAGCTAGGGGTCAAAGATAGGTTCACAATGAAACTGGACAAAATGGTGGACATCCTGACCTGTCACTGTGTGATCAGGAGCTGCAGTGAACTTAGGTACAACCCTGTCTGCAACAGTGAGGTTCACATTGACTGCAGCTGCAGGAGCGAGCAGAAGATACCAGTGCAGGAGCTTCTCTTCATTAAAGGTCAGAGAGAAAAGGTGGGCAGTGTGGGGGCACAACAGATGGGTATAGCTGATCACCCTGTGACCAGGAGACAGGAAGCAGTGCTGCAGAGACAGGAGCAGAGAAGGAAGGCCGAGGAGAAGAGAAGGAGGAAGGCAGAGGAGTCAGCTAAGAAAGGAGTTGAGGGAGGAGTCAATGCTAGAGATGGAGATGGAGTTGGAGGACACTGGAGATATACTGGAGGAGGCAGGGAGGAGAGAGGAGGACGAAGACTTCAAACCAGAGGCTGCGACAACTTCTTCCTTGCCTGTAGCTAAGAAGAAGAAATACAACACTGAAGATATCACCAACATAGCTCCGGCTAGCTTGAGACATCACACTGGGCTGAGAGAGACTGCAGAGATTGCCACTGCTGCCTGGATTGATGCTGGTCTTATCACAGAGTTTGACACAGCACTGGTGATTGACCACAACGAGGTGAGGAGGGCTCAGGAGAGACTGACTAAGGAGCTGGTCAAGAAGTTTGATGGAAAGATTAGGGAAAATGGCATCACCTGTATCTTCTTTGATGGGAAAAGAGATGACACCAAAGTGATGATGGAAGCTGAGGGCAGTGACAGGCAGTTTCCTGGCCTCATTAAGGAAGAACACTACAAAGTGTACAATGAACCAGGTGGGAAATATTTGTGGAATTTTGTACCAGAGGAAGCTGCAGAGGAGAGAAGTCATGCTGAGGTCTTGCTGATCATCTGGTGAACAGGCTAAGAGAGAGAGGAGCAGACCAGACCCTTTTGGCCATAGGAGGTGACACTACTAATGTGAATACTGCCTGGGAGGGAGCAGTAATGCATTATGTGGAGGCCAAGCTTAGCAGGAAGTTGGTGTGGATTAGCTGTGACTTGCACACTGGGGAGCTGAGTCTCAGACACCTGGTGACTGCACTGGATGGCAAGACATTGAGCAACAACAAGTAGTCTGGGCCCCTAGGGAAGATGTTAGACACTGCCACTGAGCTGGAGATCAACCCAAACTTCACGAGGATCACTGTTGGTCCTCCTCTACCCCATCTCAGTCAGGAGGTAGTCAGGGACCTCAGCACAGACTAATCATGTGGCTACAGAATCATCACTGCCATCAGATCGGGAGAGGTACCTCAGAGTCTAGCTCTCCTGGAGATTGGGCCAGTTTGTCACAGTAGGTGGGTCACCACGCTCTAAGGTTCTGCAGATTGTGGATTTCCAAACATGGGCTGAAGGGTAGGAACCTGAAGAATCTGAGGATAATTGTGGAATTCATAGTGAGAGTCTACATGCCAAACTGGTTCAACATCAAGTTAAATCACAGCTGGGTGGAGGTTCCCAGGAATGTACTATACCAGCTGGAGCTGCTCAGAAGTCAGAAGAAGGTGATAGGAATAGTGATGCCTACATTGAAGAGATCAGCCTGGTATGCACACTCTGAGGCTGTGCTCAAGGCCATGCTGTGCAGTGAGGTGGAGGAGCAGAGGAGGAGGGCAGTGAAGAGGATACTGGAAATCAGAGGTGAAGGAGATGAGAACACACAGGTAGGAGACTGCAGTGTCAGACCCAGGAAGACTCCCGACATCAATCCATCTGCCACCAAACTATCGGAGCTTATTGACTAGAACTTTGGCCTGACTGAGCCTCCTCTGATCTACTCCCTCACCACTACTGCAATCAAGGAGTTTCTGGATAGATCAATGGAAGTTCCTGCATGGCCCTCACACACACACAGTCAGTAGAGAGGTGTGTAAGGATGACAACTGAAGCAGCACATGTTTACTCACAAGCGAGGAGGGAGGCGTACATCAGTGGCCAGGTGGCCAGTAGGGAGCTCATGTCCAGGAACAAGAACAAGGTAGACATGGCATCCTTGGCAAAGTTCAAGAAACCTATCTATATTTCTAAGTTTTAATATTGAATCAAAATGTCTTCAATTGTATGTATGTAAAATGTAGTTATATAAAATAAAAAAAATACTTGCAAAAATTGCTGTTTGCTTCAATTTCATATATACGTATCTAGGAATGTTCAAATCTGGATTTTAAAGTCATATTTCGATTTAGCACATAAAAATGCATCATTTGGTCACCAGTAGTCTTTGAAAATCTAAAGATTTCACTTTGCTCCCTACCCCGATCACATGCCCCTCCTCCCTTTTTTACTTTCATATTTGCATATGTTTAATGTTGTTATATGTTACATGATAAGTTGTTTGTTTAATGCTTGATATTTTTATGTTTCAGATAAATAAAAATAATTTTTCAGATAAATTGAAATAATTTGGATTTGCTTTAATTATAATTTGAATTATCATAAATTATAAATTACATATAATTTGATTTTACTTCTGAATATAAACTATAACTACTAGAAGCAAGTCCTCAAATGAAGCCTTTGGATATCCTACGGAATTCCTAGCAACCATGACTCCTTCAAAAGCAGATGTTGTGAGACACTTACCTTTTTGTGCCCTGTCGTGGAGAAGCTAAATAAAAAAGGACCAATTGATCGCATAGCTAGTTCAACAAAGAAGAGATCTTTAGCAAGAGCCCAAGAAGCACAAAACCATCAACTAAAAGCACAAGAAGAAATGACTGAAGCCACCAATGTTTTACCATCGGAATTTATAGAAAATACCGAAGAAGACATGGATGTAGATTCAGAGAGTCAGGATGTAGATTATGAGGCCGATTTAGAATTGACTGAAAATATTCAGAACAGGCACTCCTATAAAAACCTAGCATTAACAGTAGATCGTTATCGTGTAAGTTGTAGAGCTGCAGCTGCAGCTGCAATAGTCATTGCAGCTTTAAAAGATATGGGGATCCTTAACCACACCAACATGCTTGACAGAAAGAAATTAGAAAGAGAAAGAAATCGCTTGGGTGAAACAAATACTTTTAGGTCTAAATCTGAAAATCTGAAGATGGAGTGCCTTGGATTTGATGGAAGGAAAGATAAGACATTAACTCAAAGTGGAAAGGTAAAAGAAGAACAGTATGTTATTGTGAAAGAACCTGGAAGCATCTAATAGACCATGTCACACCAGATAATGGAACTGCTCGCTGCATAACAGAAGAGTTGATAACTATTATTACAGACTCGAACAGCACCGATACTATCAAAGCTTTACTGTGTGATTGTACTCCTGTAAATACAGGAAAAATTGGTGGAGCCATAAAACTGGTTGAAATTCAGCTTAACAGACGAGTGCAGTGGTTGGTGTGCCTCTTGCATTTGAATGAGCTGTCTTTTATGCACGTATACAAAGCCATTGATGGTAAAACAACAGGTCCAAATACTTTTGTAGGTTTAATTGGGAGTAAACTGAAAACAGATTTAACAAAATTGAAGGTAGTCAAATATTTTCGCGTAAAAGGGAAACATTAAAGAAATTCCAGCAAATATTTTTGAAGGAACTAAGCAGTGATCAAAGATATCTCTATGATATGTGTCTGGCAGTGCAAACTTGAGACACTTCTGAAGGTGTGAGCACTCGATCCCCAGGTACCCTTCACAATGCTCGCTGGCTAACTTTAGTCAACAGGTTCCTTCGATTATATATCTCAACGCCAAATCCCAATTAAAACCTTCAAGATATAGTCAAGATTATTATGCAGTTCTATGTTCCAGGGTGGTTTTGGATAAAATCTCATCCTAATGCAAATGATGGTGCATATAACTTTTGGCATTTAATGTGCTTGCTTCGAAATTTAGATGAACAACATAGATCAATCATAGAACCAGTATCAAAGAATAACGCCTACTTTGCCCGCCCACAAAATATACTCATATCAATGGTAACTGACAAGAGACTAGAAATTAGGGAGCAGCTGTTCAGAAAATCATCCTTTCAAGAACAGGATTTTCAGGTACCAGAAACTTTGAGTTGCCTCGAACCCTCAATTTCCAATCTACTGACAACACCGAGATGATCGATTGGCAAAAAGAGCTCATTACTCCTCCACCGCTGCTAAACAATTTTAGCGACGATGAGCTACTACAGGCTCGATGTAAGCCACATGAGATAGTTTCTTTTCCATGCCACAATCAAAGTGTGAAAAGGGCAGTAATCCTAGTAACAAAGGCATGTCAGGAAAGAATAGGATATGACAACCGTCAAAAGTTTATCTTAAACTCATTAGAATCAAGGCGAAAACTGCCCAAGTTTGAATGGAAGGCCGAATGGAATGAGAAGAAACATATGAAATAAAATTTCCTAATGATATTGAAAATTTCTTCCCTTTTGATGTGATAAGGAACAGTGAAAAGGTGAATTGAATTTTAGCACATTTATTATGCCTCTAATTTTTTCTTCTGAATATAATGTTGTACTTAATTAATTTTCCTAATACTGTACATTATTAAATAAAATATTTTACGTTAATAAAGATTTATGTCATCAAAATACCTGAATGCAGAGAAAGTCTCGTATAAATGGAATATTCTTCAATATAGGTCAAAAAGTGAAAAATTGTGCCAGGGGTAGGATGCTTTAAACAGCGAAGATAATTTATGAGGGGGTTCCTGTGTTCCATTCAAACCCCTCACAGTATGTACCTTTTCAATATAAAATTTCTACCCGGCCTAATATATAAGTATATATAGACCTATATATAGTATATATACAGATATACATATATGTATATACTCTATATATACTATATATATATAATATATATATATATATATATACAGTACTGGCCAAATTATTAGGAATTTTTTAAAAATTTCATTTTTTGGTATAAAATGTTAAATTAAACCAATTTTAAACGTTGAAAAAGTTATTTATTTCTACACAAGAATACATGGTCATTATTTAGCAATAGTTTAGTACTTAGTTTGACCCCTCTTAGCTGCCTTAAGGGCTGCGACACGCTTCGGCATGCCATGAATCAATTTTTTGCATAATTCCTTAATACGTGTAGAGTGAAACCAGACTTGAATAAGTCGCTCTATGAGTTGGTGTTTTGTTGTTATCGGCGTTTCATGGATTACGTCCTTTAAAATACACCATAAACTTTCGATTGGGTTCATGTCTGGAGAATTTCCAGCCCATGGGAGCAACCGAACACTATTTTCATGACACCATTTTTTAACCGACTTTGCCGTGTGGCATGGAGCTGAGTCTTGTTGAAAAATCCAACGTCTATTACCATACCATTCCCTTATTTGAGGCAGTAGACGTCTTCTTAGTACTTCTATATACTTGACTTGGTTCATATTCCCCTCAACAATGCTCAAACGACTAGTTCCATGCACAGAAATTGCTCCCCAAACCATGATCTTTTGTGGAAATTTCACCGTTTTCATCAGACACTCAGGCAAAAATTCTTCTCCAGGCCTCCTTCTTACACTTTGAACACGATCGTCAAGCACGGCAATCGTTGACTCATCGGAGAACACCACTGCAATCAAAGAAAGCCCTGTGAAAGAGTCAGTGCATAGCGTATGAAGTACAGCTAAAACGAAGTACAGTATGACTTGCTGCTTTACAGATATTTTTACTGCAGTTTTATCACGTACTGTAAATACACTTCTATGCATACTGTATTTACTGTATTAACATTCTATTTAATGTTAAATATTATTCTTACCTGTTCCCAATCCTCACTAGTCCAGTTAATGTGTTCCTTTGCCCATGCAAAACGTGCCTTCTTCATAGCCTCAGTGAGCCTGGGCTTCTTCCTTGGGCGGTAGGCTTGAAGCCGGCAGTTAGAAGCCTCCTGTTGACTGTTCTACGACTAATATTGATGCCATCAGCCGCTAGACTACTGGAAATGTTTTTGCAAGTAGCTCTTCTATTTCTAAGAGACAAAATTGCAATCTGTCTATCAGTTCTTGGAGTCGTTACCCTTTTTCTGCCGCATCTTCCAACCCTTTTGGGGCCTACATTTTCTCCAAATACCATTTTTTTCTTAATACGAAGTACTGACTCTGGTGAAACATGGAGTTTGGCAGCGATTTCCTTTTGTTTAAATGTAGAAGAAGTTAATAAAACCTGTATTTGCCCAATTTTCCGTGGACTCAAGTCATTCTTTCGCCCCATTTTCAAATTCACTTAAAAACTGTAACAAATAATTGCCGAAATTGGGTAAATACACTATTTAAATTAAACGGTAGTTACAATGACACGTAAAAGAAAGAGAAACACACCCGCATCGCACGACAACCAAACGACAACTGACGAACAAACACGCTTCGTTCGACTAAAGAATTATGCAAAAAATTGATTCATGGCATGCCGAAGCGTGTCGCAGCCATTATGGCAGCTAAGGTGGGTCAAACTAAGTACTAAACTATTGCTAAATAATGACCATGTATTCTTGTGTAGAAATAAATAACTTTTCAACGTTTAAAATTGGTTTAATTTAACATTTTATACCAAAAAATGAAATTTTAAAAAAATTCCTAATAATTTGGCCAGTACTGTATATATATATATATATATATGCATATACTGTATATACTACTATAGAAATATGCAGTTAAGCGACGTTGGGTCCGTTTTTACAAAGAATCGTGAATTTACAGAACAGTTAAAAACTTAAAAATTGGCTAATAATTTTTAGGGAACTTTATGTCGTCTGGTCTGTTTGTAGGTAGAGCACAATGTTCGCGACGCGCAGAAGCTATTTATTTCAAAATAAGTGATATCCGTAGTGATATCCAAAGCAAACTTTGTTAATTTGAATCTCTGACACGTAAAATAATATGAGAAACCTGTATGTTTCAAATAATAACAAAATTTTAGTACATTATAAAGAACTCCTAGATATATAATTGATTTATCGAGGTTGGATACTAGTGATTCATAGTCATTGCGGGACTGTCGAACAGTATTTGGAAGGTACGTGAGGATCTCAATGTGTAATTGTCAAATGAACCCGTTTCTGCCTCCATCCGGTTTTCACTGGTTTTAAGTGAAATTGGATATGAAATGCTTCATCTTGAATAAGAAAACTAAGGTGTATGAACGTAATTTATTAATGTAATTTTTTTTCCATACCTGCCTCTGGCGGGTGGGTGTGTGTGTGTGTGTGTGTGTGTGTGCGTAATAGTTAACGAGCGAAAAGATTGTTTACACAAACGAAAAAGGATCTATTCATGATTATGTTTTTATTGGTAGAAAATAGATTATAACACCAAAAACCCTGTCTCGGCTCCATTAACATACTGTATATAAAACAAATAACACACGATAAAGAATTCTAAGTACACACGAATGTTTACATAATATTCAATTATATATTTGACATGAAAAATATAATAAACCACCACCAAATGCAACCACTCATCGATACTGGAAGCGCAAACTCTTGGAAACAGGGAGCCTGGTAAAAGATCGTCCAAGAAGCGGAAGTCCAGTAACGGCGACAGAAGACAACAACAAAGAAAATGTCCTCGCCACTTTTCAAGTCGTTCCAACAACTTCAACGAGAAAAGGTGCAGAGGCATTGGTTATTTCTAAATTTTCAGTAGCAAAAATATTGAAATCACAGGAGTACCACGATTACAAAACCATTTAATCTCAGATCATATACGATGATGAATCTGAGAGATGGCTGCAGTTTGCTGAAACAATGAGACAAAAGTTCAGTGATCCAGATTTCGTTGGAAAGACCAAATTTTTAGTTGAATGTGTCTTCGGTTTAACGAGTAAAAGAAACACGCACAACGTTCACTACTGGGTGAAAAAAATCCTAAAATACGATTGGGTAAACCCGTCAAAACGGCTACACTAACAGTTTGAACATGCCTTGGTTATTCAGGTCTCGTTTCCTTTGACATATAGAGAGAGAGACGATATTTTTGAAACGCTATTGACAGGAACTGAGAGAAAAAGTTTTGAGAAACAGTTTACTAATGGAATTGACCTTATCAGCATGAAGCGCCGCCACTCTCTGCAGCTTCCAGTGAGATTCTAGATACAAACGTTGAAGGAAGATGGCTTGGGCGGCGAGGTTCCATCGAGTGCCCAATCAGACCACCTGAGTAGCATTCCAACAAAAATGTCAAGTGCAATACATTCGCATGCAATATTGATTGTTGCAAGGGTTGTTGCAGCGCCAAAGCCATGCAACATTACAAGGCACTGGCACAATGCCAATGGAGGTGAAGTGGGGTTTGCACGAAGGGGCGTCGCAGGTATACCCTCCAAGCGAGATAGGGGTAACCTAACCTAGCAGCTCAGGCCTATACTGTGTGTATATATATATGTAGTATATATGAATTTTATGTGTATATTTAAATTGTAGGTGTGTATATATGAATTGTGTGCGTGTTTAAAAGGCAATAAAACACAAGTCTTTACTAAGGACATGGCTGGAGAGGCACAACTTACCGCTGGAACCACTTAGCGTAAAATTGCGCTTGCTTTGCCCCCACCGGCTGTCTGAGTGAATGGCTTGAATGGCTTGATCCACTGGGTGTATAAGCCATATTTCAAAGAATAGTTAGAGAGAAATCTATGACTTCTTTGAGACACTGGAAAGATTCCCATCAGAAATTCCCATCAGGAAGATCATGCCCATCACAACTTATAGAGCACTATAGCAATATCCTACAACTTCCTCAGAGAACGTTTACAGGTCGTCAGAATTCAAGGTATATCATCATCAGAATCAGAAGTACGCAGCTCAGTACCACAAGGTACAGTACCACCCCACTCTTGTTCATTACCATGCTAACAGACATAGACATTGGAGTAAACAGCAAGAGTATAGTAACATCCTTTGCAGACGATACAAAGATCATCAGAAAAATCAGCGATGTAAATGAAGTGGAGGCCTTGCAGAGGGACACGAACAAAATATAGAAATGGTCAGAAGACAAGAGCTCTGGACGGTACCAGATGAACTAGGTGTACCAAGCTACCTGCGGTGGAGAGCGCAAGAGAGCAATTTGCTCTTCCACCAAGCCAGGCCTACAGGCGGGGCCACCAGCTTGACCTTTGTGTGAAAATAGACCAAAACACGGAACTTCAATGAGGTTAATGAGGAATGAGGTATCTTGAGGCGGTTCTTGGACTGGTGCATTGGGTAGGCTATATATATATATATATATATATATATATATATATATATATATATATCTATATATATATAACGTAAAGAACGACGCTTTGTATAGGAGAATTATCCGCGCAAGATGAGAGCGAAAGCACGAAACAAATGAAAAATGAGGTACCCACACGGGAATCGAACCCGGGATCTTCCGATTGCCGGTCAGATATGATAACCACTACACCACAGGCCTCACCCAAACAAATGTCGTAATTCCTCTACATACGCGCAGAAACCAATGCCCCAAAGAGGCACCTCCCGCATGCCGTAACATTTATACATTATAACTGCAAACACGCAGTATAATTAACGTAAAGAACGACGCTTCGTATAGGAGAATTATCCGCGCAAGATGAGAGCGAAAGCACGAAACAAATGAAAAAATGAGGTACCCACCCGGGAATCGAACCCGGGATCTTCCGATTGCCGGTCAGATATGATAACCACTACACCACAGGCCTCACCCAAACAAATACCGTAATTCCTCTACATACGCGCAGAAACCAATGCCCCAAAGAGGCACCTCCAGCATGCCGTAACATTTATACATTATAACTGCAAACACGCGAAGATCCCGGGTTCGATTCCCGGGTGGGTACCTCATTTTTTCATTTGTTTCGTGCTTTCGCTCTCATCTTGCGCGGATAATTCTCCTATACAAAGCGTCGTTCTTTACGTTAATTATACTGCGTGTTTGCAGGTATAATGCATATATATAAATATATACGGGGCTCCAATAAACCTTAGCCCCCCCGCCCATGGCCTAAACCATTAGAGGTACAGTAAAACTAAACACACCTTACAAAATAGAATTTAATCCTGCATTTCATGAGAAACAACTACCCTTGTGACGTCATACACCATTCGCCTATTAATCTTCTTCCTTTAACCGACCCCAAATCGTAGTTTCACATATTTCTTCATATGGGATAGCTTCATAATGAGCGTAAGCGTGCAAAATGTATCGTTTAGTAGGAAAGTCCGCGCGCTGACTATATGTACATTTACTCTGTATTAAAAATGGCATATTTCAAATACTCCACACTAGTTGACTTTATATTATACATTCAAGGTAGGCAGGGCGTTTTAGGTTGTAATAGCTAATATGAAAAAAAGAAATCATATGGTATTGAATTAAGAGGGCGCGATCAACAGATTTTGTCTAATTGCGTTAATTTATATTGATATATTTATGCTTCAAAAGTTTGACAAAATTAATGGTCAAGCAAAGCCTACCCTGCCTACCCTATAAAAACGCCTCTGGTGTATATATATATATGTGTATATATATATATATATATATATATATATATATATATATATACTTGATGTAGTCGCGAAGTATACACGTAAACTTATATATATTATATATATATATATATATATATATATATTTTGGCTGATTGAGTCTCGCGCGAGCGCGCACACACACACACACACACACACATATAAAATATATTCTCGTATATATATATATATAAGGGTGGCCCTTTTTTCAAAACTTTGAAATTTTATGCTCCCACCCTCTAGAATCATTAATTTTGGTGAAAAAATGTTTTGGGTGAAATATTTTGAAAAATTAAAAAATTTGAAGGTCGCTCATCGCTCATCGCATTTTAATTTTCTCTCCCATTGACCCGTCTGGCAAATGCAGTTAGAATAAACTTGGGTGACGGTCAGTCTCATTGCATGGTGTGCGATCAGGGCGTCCAAAATATGATATCGTTCCGTGCTTATTGATCATAACGTTCCAGTAAATATGAATCAGAACGTCCTGATGTTTTTCGCAGATGTAAATTTTTTTATTTTGAGTGAAACTGAAATAACTAATTTATGTAAAAATTCACTAACCCCTTAACCCCTTTAACCAGCTTTAAAGAGCGATTTTGAAAATAAAGATGTATTGTTTTAATGTATTGTCCTACAATCATAATAACTGTTTCATAATACACGTTTCATTAATAACCCACACTGATAATTTGGTCAAAATAATAATAAAACTGAGCTCCGACCGTGGTCGCTCTGATCCGGGTATTGGGACGTTCTGATTGAAACGTTATAATAGTCGTGACGTTATTAAAGTTGGGACGTTCTTTCGTTTGGGACGTTATGCATGTAATCCATATGCATAATGCAGCCTCTTCTTATTGGGAAGGAGTGTTGGGTGGAATGGATGGGTTGGGTGGGGTGGAGGGCACTTGAGCCATATAATTATACTGTATACTTATTGAAAGCAGTAAAAGATTTTGATGTCCTTCTAAACGACTCTTTATTTTCAGGGACAAAGAGAAATAGATAGAAATAGTCAGGAAAACATTTATCTTTTGGAATCGCCAGTCGGTGAATTGAGTGGGCCCAAATTATCATTAAATGGGCAGGTGATGGGCATTCTTTTAACGTACACCTCCAGCAGGAGCAGTAGTTTCGGCAGGAGGCGTCCTTAGTCCTGTTGAAGGTACTGGAGTTCTGGGAGTGGGATCGTATCACAAATGAATCGGAAGAACGACTGTATCATGAAGCTCGAGAAACTTTACAAGGAGTGGATGAGCCTCAAGAAGAACAAGAGCAGGAAGACGGCGACGCAGAAGGACAAGGAGAAAAAATTCATGGAGAATATGAAGGACCTCTTCGATGTTGCCCACGTTGACCCCGTCACTCTCATCACCAGTTCAGAGGATCGAAATTTCCTCCTCGCACTGCGGGAGCCGGAGCGCAGATGGTAAATGGTGCCAGGTGATACTTCCCTCGCCGCCAAGGAGTCACGTACCACGATTCAATATGAAATGGCGAAAAACAGGCGTTCTCAGGCTTAGCGAGAGGCGGTATCATCAACTGTAGTGTTGGCCTACTCCAGCACCAGCTCTGACGAGGATGGACTAGCCGTACCCCAAAGAGCAACTGGAGAGTGTTTTCCCACCAAAAGGTCCTGAAGGTGCTGTCACCTTCCCTCGCAGCGGCATTGGATCGCACGAAAACACCCGAGAGGAAAACGAGGTACATCATCGCAGAGATGGCGCGGAGTCTCGAACACAACGGTGAAGACCTAAACATTAACCGTTCTTTAATCCATCGCTAACGCTACGGTCGATTTTTCGCCAACACTCTGGAGGAATTCACCGTCGATGTGCCGCTTTTAGTCCATTGGTATAGCAAATTGTTTACGACCTGACGGGCAAAAACCACGTCGACCGCCTTCCTGTGCTTGTATTGGCACTGGCATCCGTCAGCTCCTCTAGGTCGCGAAGACAAATGGGTCCGAGAAGGATAATGCGAAGGCGGTCGTAACGGCATTGAAGGATTGGGGTCTGCAGGAGCGAGTGGTTGGTTTGGTGTTTGACACTACTTCCTCCAACACTGGCTGCCATTCAGGGGTATGCGTTCTCATCGAACAGAAGCTGGAGAGGGTCCTACTGCATTCTGCCTTACACCACTATAACCTCGAGCTCATCCTCGGGGCCGCGTTCATGACCTGCCTTGGCAGAACGTATGGCCCACAGTTCCTTTTCTTCAAGCGCTTTCTGCAGAGATAGGAGGACTTGCTTACCAAGAATTCCATTACTCTCGACGGAGTTTATTGAAGAGAGCCCGCAGTCCTGGGAGACCCGCGACGACTTCAAGAAGGCCATGGTCGTTCACAACCTGAAGGTCGTCAACGACACTGCTGAACGTCCAGTGGCGCTGATCCAAGAGTACGACCGGCAACCGACATTTGGCGCAAGATGAACACCAGCTACAACAGATCCTGTTAAAAGTTGCCTCGAATCACTGCCGCCCATACCCTGATTGCCGGAAGTCGACGTTGACCAGGCGACAATGAGTGGCTGGCAACCATTAGACCCGCCCACCTTCTAATGGCTAATACTCACTATCGGGAGAGGGGGATCTGCTTGATGCTAGCGATTTGATTGAAAATAAAGAACGAAAGGTCGCAACAAGTTTGGAAGCGCTAGCAATATATATCTGCCATAAATGCTATTACGGTGTAACTTCGATACCATTGAGCGACCTCCAAATATTACTGGATTCGAAATAAATTATCAACATGTGGGTTTTAAATCATCCGGAACAACTTTGGGTGGTGGGGTATTTAAAATTCAGAAAAAAGATTTTCATCATTATAGCTAAGGGCTATCCAAATATACTGATATATATACACTCAATTCTTTTAAATATATTTATTTATTTATTTATTAATTACACTGATCGATAAAATCGAACTTTTTTTTCTCATCAAAGATGTATACACACTTTTCTAGACCAGTTTTGTACACTAATTCGAAATCGGTTTTCAATTTTCCTCGAGCCCATCTAGTTATCGAAATATGACTGGTGTTATTTTGAGCACAATTTATCGTAAAAGTACAACTTTATTTATAAAAAGAAATGTACACCAACATAAAAACGTTGCGAGTACAATTTTCTTTTGTAAACCTTGTCCGGATCGTTGCGGTACAGCATCCAGCAGTAGTCTACCAGCATACTTTCGCTCCAGAAACCTTGGTAGCGATTTTTCATTGACTGAATGCCTTGATGGAAGCGTTTCCCCTGTTCGTCACTCACCGCGCCTAGGTATTCAGAAAAGAAATCTACCTAGAAGCGAATGTAAAAAACGTATTTTCAAGGACATGCGACAGCCCATTTCTTGATATGCATCGAGCAATTTCTGAACTCCATCATTGTATGCGGGAGACTTGTGGTTAACTAAGAAGTTTCCACAAATCCATTTGAAAGCCTGCCATGCTTTTAGTTCTAAGGCACTGAGGCTTTCTTCAAAGCCTTCATCCTGCAGAACCTCCCTGATTTGGAGCCCCACAGAGATTCCCTCCTTCAATTTCGCGGCACTGATGTTTGCAAATTTCTCAACAAGGTATCGAAACCCTCTCGAATTCGCCCTACCCATCGTTTTCATAAAATTTTTCTTTAAGCCAAGCTTAATGTGGAGAAGTGGAATCAAAAACTTCTTTAGATCAACTGAAGGAACACACTGGACACTGCCTGCTCCTGGATCGTATGTGCTTCTTTGATGCAAGTCACATCTGATGTAATTGTCCGCGGTAGAAGAGCTGTCCCATAAGCGCAGGAAACAACAGTATTTCGTGAACCCTTCTTACATGCCCATTAACGTACCAATGATTTTGAGATCACCATAGATATTCCATTGATGAGTTCTGTATTGGATTGCTTCGAGTAGTATATTAATGTTATCGTATGTCTCCTTTAGATGAACGGAGTGGGCGATCGGGATGGACGTCTTCAAGTTCCCGTTATGCAGGAAAACCGCTTTCAAGCTTCGCTGTGAGGAATCAATGAAGAGGCGCCACTCAGATGGTGTGTATCTGTGGCAAGTTCTCGAAAAGTCCATTCATATCATTGCAATAGCAGAGTGGACCGTCTACTGTAAAGAATGTCGCCAAATCATGGTTTCGTTTTCGATAGTGACACACTCGGACGTTCTTCTCAAGCAAGTGTTTCTGCTTGAGTCTCGAGGAGAGAAGTTCTGATTTCTCTTTGGAGAGGGCTAGGTTTCTAATGAGGTCATTCAACTCGTTTTAGGTAAGCCAATCCGGCTCCGATTCCTCTTCGTCAGGTGTGTAGTCAAAATTGGCCGAAGGTCCCGCATCTCCGCCAATCGCACCTTCGTCGGATTCCCTTTCGTTTTCTAAAGAATCGAGTCTATGCTGTGGAGGTACCGGAATCGGCATCGTGTCATCGTGAGGGATCTGTCTGATCGCGGAGTCTACGTTCGGATAAACGATGTTATGCTTGTTCTTCAAGGAGAATCCAGTTATGTCAACAATGCAAAAGTAACAATCGCCATGATGTTCTCTCGGCTCCCTCCATATCATGGGTATAGCGAACGGCATCGACTTTTTCCTTTGGTTCAACCAGTCACGTAATCCATTCGAACAAGAGGTACAGATAACATGTGGCGCCCACACCTTATCTTGGTCGCCTAGTGGAAAGCCGAAGCATAACCGGTAAGTTTTCCGAAGATCCATCGTGATTGTACGCCGTTGTGATTTAGTCGCGAACGAGCAGCACACTTAAAAGAAATTGTCGGCGTGATTTTTACACTTTCGTGGCACGATGATCGATGAGTTGACTTTACATTATACATTCAAGGTAGGCAGGGCGTTTTAGGTTGTAATAGCTAATATGAAAAAAAGAAATCATATGGTATTGGATTAAGAGGGCGCGATCAACAGATTTTGTCTAATTGCGTTAATTTATATTGATATATTTATGCTTCAAAAGTTTGACAAAATTAATGGTCAAGCAAAGCCTACCCTGCCTACCCTATAAAAACGCCTCTGGTATATATATATATATATATATATATATATATATATATATATATATATATATATATATATATATATATATATATATTTAATGTAGTCACGAAGTATACACGTAAACTTATATATATATATATATATATATATATGTGTGTATATATATATATATATATATATATATATATATATATATATATATATATATATATACAGGGCGTCCCAAAAAAATGTATACACACTTTAAATACTTATAAAGGCAGTGTTTATTAAAATACATTTCATTTTCAAAATGTAATAGAATCTACAGACATTATTTAATTGTTTGGTCAACGCCTGTTTTCAAACTGACGTCCGTTCTGGTCCAGGCACTGCTGATAACGCGAAGCAATGGAATCGCAAACATCACGAAACATTTCGTTTGGTATTTGTGTGCATTCTCGTTCAATGGCTGCTCTCAATTCAGCGACTGTTGCAGGTTTTATAGCGTAGACTTTGTCTTTTAAGTATCCCCATAAAAAAGTCTAGTGGTGTGAGGTCTGGTGAACGTGGAGGGTATTCTACGAAACCCCTTCGTCCAATCCACATCCACATCGTCCCAATTACCACTCGCAATACTCCACTCTTCGGTCCGGATCATCTTCATTAATAGCATGGACTAATCTTGGAATGTAACTTTTCCATTGACAGCGCTTCAAAATGCGTTGGACAGACGATTCTGAAATTCCTACCTCACGACTCGCTTGCCGCACAGATTTTCTTGGACTTTGGTGATACGTTTCCAGTACTCTTTCTTGCTTTGTGGGGCTTGTCGATGTCCGTGGTATTCCGGAACGCTTCTTGTGGACATTCTGAACAGTTCCATCGGCTTCAAACTTATCTCTAATTCGAGTGATGGTAAGTAGCGTTGGTGGATCTGTTTGAAACTCCCTCCTAAACTGTCTTTGCACTTCAACTGCGTTTTCACACTTCCAGTAGCATTTTAGAATGAATTTCCTTTGTTTAAAGCTTAGTCTGACTGCCATTATTAATTCTAATGGGTTTAACTTGGAAAGAAAGAAACATTAATTGAGCTATCAGCTGTTAAAGTGTGTATACATTTTTTTGGGACGCCCTGTGTATATATATATATATATATATATATATATATATATATATATATTTTGGCTGATTAAATCTCGCGCGCGCGCGCAATCACACACACATATTATAATATATATATATATATATATATATATATATATATATATATATATATATATATATAAGGGTGGCCCTTATTTTCAAAACTTTGAAATTTTATGCTCCCACCCTCTAGAATCATTCATTTTGGTGAAAAAATGTTTTGGGTGAAATATTTTGAAAAATAAAAAAATTTGAAGGTCGCTCATCGCTCATCGCATTTTAATTTTCTCTCCCATTGACCCGTCTGGCAAATGCAGTTAGAATAAACTTGGGTGACGGTCAGTCTCATTGCATGGTGTGCGATCAGGACGTCCAAAATATGATATCGTTTAGTGCTTATTGATCATAACGTTCCAGTAAATATGAATCAGACCGTCCTGATGTTTTTCGCAGATGTAAATTTTTTATTTTGAGTGAAACTAAAATAACTAATTTATGTAAAAATTCACTAACCCCTTAACCCCTTTAACCCACTTTAAAGAGCGATTTTGAAAATAAAGATGTATTGTTTTAATGTGTAATCTGAATGCCCGGTTTGGTCAACTGTACACCTTTCACAATTGATTAGGTTAAGTCGTGATATTTTCGTTAGTTTTGATGTATTATTTCGATTTTGAAAATAAAGGTATATTGTTTTAATGTATTGTCCTACAATCATAATAACTGTTTCATAATACACGTTTCATTAATAACCCACACTGATAATTTGGTCAAAATAATAATAAAACTGAGCTCCGACCGTGGTCGCCCTGATCCGGGTATTGGGACGTTCAGATTGAGACGTTATAATAGTCGTGACGTTATTAAAGTTGGGACGTTCTTTGGTTTGGGATGTTATGCATGTAAGGCTTATGCATAATACAGCCTGTCTTATTGGGAAGGAGTGTTGGGTGGAATGGATGGGTTGGGTGGGGTGGAGGGCACTTGAGCCATATAATTATACTGTATACTTATTGAAAGCAGTAAAAGATTTTGATGTCCATCTAAACGACTCTTTATTTTCAGGGACATAAAGAGAAATAGATAGAAATAGTTATAAATAGAAACATATATAATTCATAATGACATCCGGAGTGAGGAAAACATTTATCTTTTGGAATCGCCAGTCGGTGAATTGAGTGGGCCCAAATTATCATTAAATGGGCAGGTGATGGGTATTCTTGTTAACGTACACCTCAAGGAGAAGCAGTAGTTTCGGCAGGAGGCGTCCTTAGTCCTGTTGAAGGTACTGGAGTTCTGGGAGTGGGCTCGTATCACCATGAATCGGAAGAACGACTGTATCACGAAGCTCGAGAAACTTTACAAGGAGTGGATGAGCCTCAAGAAGAACAAGAGCAGGAAGACTGCGACGCAGAAGGACAAGGAGAAAAAAATCATGGAGAATATGAAGGACCTCTTCGATGTTGCCCACGTTGACCCCGTCACTCTCATCACCAATTCAGAGGATCGAAATTTCATCCTCGCACTGCGGGAGCCGGAGCGCAGATGGTAAATGGTGCCGGGTGATACTTCCCTCGCCACCAAGGAGTCACGTACCACGATTCAATATGAAATGGCGAAAAACAGGCGTTCTCAGGCTTAGCGAGAGGCGGTATCATCAACTGTAGTGTTGGCCTACTCCAGCACCAGCTCTGACGAGGATGGACTAGCCGTACCCCAAAGAGCAGCTGGAGAGTGTTTTCCCACCAAAAGGTCCTGAACTTGCTGTTACCCTCCCTCGCAGCCGCATTGGATCACACGAAAACAACCGACAGGAAGACGAGCTACATCATTGGAGAGATGGCGCGGAGTCTCGAACACAACGGTAAAGTCCTAAACATTAACCGTTCTTCAATCCATCGCTAACGCTACCGTCGATGTGCCGCTTTTAGTCCATTGGGATAGCAAATTGTTGTACGACCTGACGAGCAAAAACCACGTCGACCGCCTTCCTCTGCTTGTATTGGGCACTGGCATCCATCAGGAACTCTAGGTCGCGAAGACAAATGGGTCCGAGAAAGATAACGCGAAGGCGGTCGTAACGGCATTGAAGGATTGGGGTCTGCGGGAGCGAGTGGTTGGTTTGGTGTTTGACACTACTTCCTCCAACACTGGCTGTCACTCAGGGGTATGCGTCCTCATCGAACAGAAGCTGGACAGGGGGTCCTACTGCATTCTGCCTGACACCACCATAACCTCGAGCTCATCCTCGGGGCCGCGTTCATGACCTTCCTTGGCAGAACGTATGGCCCACAGTTCCTTTTCTTCAAACGCTTTCGGCAGAGATAGGAGGACGTGCTTACCAAGAATTCCAATACTCACGACGGAGTTTATTGAAGAGAGCCCGCACCGCAGTCCTGGCAGACCCGCGACGACTTCAAGAGGGCCATGAAGGTCGTTCACAACCTGAAGGTCGTCAACGACACTGCTGAATGTCCAGTGGCGCTGATCCAAGAGTAGGACCGGCAACCGACACTTGGCGCAAGATGAACACCAGCTGCAGATCCTGTTAAAAGTTGCCTCGAATCACTGCCGCCCATACCCTAATTGCCGGAAGTCGACGTTGACCAGGCGACAATGAGTGGCTGGCAACCATTAGAACCGCCCACCTTTTAATGGCTAATACTCACCATCGGGACAGGGGGATCTGCTTGATACTAGCGATTTGATTGAAAATAAAGAACGAAAGGTCGCAACAAGTTTGGAAGCGCTAGCAATATATACCTATCTGCCATAAATGCTATTACGGTGTAACTTCGATACCATTGAGCGACATTCAAATATTACTGGATTCGAAATAAATTTTCAAAATGTTGTTTTTAAATCATGCGGAGCAACTTTGGGTGGTGGGATATTTAAAAATCAGAAAAAAGGTTTTCATCATTATAGCTAAGGGCCATCCAAATATATTGTATATATATACACACTCAATTCTTTTAAATATATTTATTTATTTATTAATTACACTGGTCGATAAAATCGAACTTTTTTTTCTCATCAAAGATGTATACACACTTTTCTAGACCAGTTTTGTACCCTAATTCCAAATCGGTTTTCAATTTTCCTCTACCACATCTAGTTATCGAAATATGACTGGTGTTATTTTGAGCACAATTTATCGTAAAAGTACAACTTTATTTATAAAAAGAAATGTACACCAACCTAAAAACGTTGCGAGTACAATTTTCTTTTGTAAACCTTGTTCGAATCGTCACGGTACAACATTCAGCAGTAGTCTGAAAGCATACTTTCGTTCCAGAAACCTTGGCAGCGATTTTCCATTGACTGAATGCTTTGATGGAAGCGTTTCCCCTGTTCGTCACTCACGTATCGAAACCCTCTCGAATTCGCCCTACCCATCGCTTTCATAAAATTTTTCATTAAGCCAAGCTTAATGTGGAGAAGTGGAATGAAAATCTTCTTTAGATCAACTGAAGGAACACACTGGACACTGCCCGCTCCTGGATCGTATGTGCTTCTTTGATGCCAGTCACGTCTGATGTAATTATCCGCGGTAGAAGAGCTGTCCCATAAGCGCAGGAAACAACAGTATTTCGTGAACCCTTCTTACATGCCCATTAACTTACCAATGACTTTGAGATCACCACAGATATTCCATTGATGATTGCTGTATTGGATTGCTGGAGTAGTATATTCATGTTATCGTATGTCTCCTTTAGATGAACGGAGTGGGCGATCGGGATGGACGGCTTCAAGTTCCCGTTATGCAGGAAAACCGCTTTCAAGCTTCGCTGTGAGGAATCAATGAAGAGGCGCCACTCAGATGGTGTGTGTATCTGTGGCAAGTTCTCGAAAAGTCCATTCATATCATTGCAATAGCAAAGTGGACCGTCTACTGTAAAGAATGTCGCCAAATCATGGTTTCGTTTTCGATAGTGACACTCGGACGTTCTTCTCAAGCAAGTGTTTCTGCTTGAGTCTCGAGGAGAGAAGTTCTGATTTCTCTTTGGAGAGGGCTAGGTTTCTAATGAGGTCATTCAACTAGTTTTAGGTAAGCCATTCCGGCTCCGATTGCTCTTCGTCAGGTGTGTAGTCAAAATTGGCCGAAGGTCCCGCATCTCCGCCAATCGCACCTTCGCCGGATTCCCTTTCGTTTTCTAAAGAATCGAGTCTATGCTCTGGAGGTACCGGAATCGGCATCGTGTCATCGTGAGGAATCTGTCTGATCGCGGAGTCTACGTTCGGATAAACGATATTATGCTTGTTCTTCACGGAGAATCGAATTATGTCAGCAATGCAGGAGTAACAATCGCCATGATGTTCTCTCGGCACCCTCCACATCATGGGTATAGCGAACGGCATCGACTTTTTCCTTTGGTTCAACCAGTCACGTAATCCATTCGAACAAGAGGTACAGATAACATGTGGCGCCCGCACCTTATCTTGGTCGCCTAGTGGAAAGCCGAAGCATAACCGGTAAGTTTTCCGAAGATCCATCGTGATTGTACGCCGTTGTGATTTAGTCGCGAATGAGCAGCACACTTAAAAGAAATTGTGGGCGTGATTTTTACACTTTCGAGGCATGATGATCGATGAGTGGGTTGATGTAAATCACCTAAAATATAAAATATGTAAGTGGGCGACACAAAACAAAACACAACACACAACTAGACATGTGACTGTTACACCAATGCATAAAAGGGTGTACATGTACAACGTTTGCAAATTTGTGGCCAGCAATTGCTCTTACCTAAAATACCACAAGATAACCTGCGGAAACCCTAAGTTGAAACGACAAAATACTCCGCTACATGTATGAAGAACGCATATTATATATTTTGTATATATAGTATTATATAATGTATTATATATAGTTATATGCATATTATATATATTATTATATTATATAAGGGACGCATATTATATATTTTATATAAATTATTATATATTATATTTTATATATAGTTACATGCATATTATATATATTATGTATTGTATTATATTTTATATATATATTTTATTTATTATATGAACGGTCTCATCTCGAAAACTAGACGTGCTAGAGGGAAATCGAAAACAGATTTGGAATCAGGGTCCCAACAGCTGTCTAGCCCACCCATAATTATATCTTATGAAAAACACTTGTTGGTCAGTGTTATTTATTGATAGTAAGCTTGCATATAAAGCTGGGCTTTATTATATACGCTGTGTAAAGGCAAATAAAACACACATCTACATGCTCTGTTTATTTAATATATATATATATATATATATATATATATATTATATATATATATAATTATATATATATATATATATACATATATACAGGGTGGGCCGAAAGTCTGGATCCATAGGAAAATATTTATTTTAATACATAAATTACAACGTCTTCAATCTCTCCCTCTTCGCCACAATGTTGCCTCACTCTCTCTTTACTATCGCTATCATAACAGACATTGCTTTTCTGAACTCTCTAACTGTATGTCTCCTCCTTTAAGGAGAGCACGCAGTACCAGACTTTCTACACTTTCTCACTCCTTTTCCGCCCAACTACCTAATGTAAGGGTTAATCGGTATTTTCAGTCTTTCATCTACTCAACCGGTTAAATCTGGATCAATTTTCCTGAATCCATCTTTCCTCCTGTCTATGACCTCCTATCTTTCAAACGCAGAGTGTCTAGGCATCTCTAAAACCTTGGACCTTGATTTTGGCTCTCTTCTTCTTCTATGGGAGGGCCGCTTTTGCATGCATGTCCATGGCCCCTCTTTCCTGCATAAAAAAAATGGTAAAACTCTCTCGCTTTTTAAACCTTGCTAGAGTACTGTCAACAAAGCGTACGAACATGGCCTCGTTTACTGCATTATCTTTGAAGCCAAATTTGGAGAAAACTCTTTCATGCGCACGCTCAAACTTTTCTCGCTATTCATTTCAACTGCAAATTCTTCACAACTGATACCGATGATTGAGGAATTCTTCTCAATTGCACCGACAACTGTGTTTTATATGAAGCTATAATTCTTCTGGGTGAAGGGTGAAAGCGAAACTGGGCTTGTACCGTTCTAATCCGTTACATGAAAGCTCGTGATATTTCAAGGGGTCTGTATCTTTTAAGTACGTCTTCAGTTCCAAACCATTCTCGCCTTGTTCGTCGCGACACTTGGTAAAATCATCAAGTAGAAGAATGTACGCTTATTCAAGTACCGTGTGAAAATAACGCATATCGGCAGCATGAACGCCTAATATAGGCTTTAGTTTGCGGAAACCTCTGACTTCAAATAATCTGTCGAAAATGAAACGGTTTCGCGTAGGGATAATGGCGTTATTGCCGCCAGTATTCTTTCATATCAGCCGTATATCAACGCAGGGTTGGTTTGTATCACGATTTATACACAGCATGCAAATAATGGCGCATGAGGGGGCATTACCAATCCGTTATCTTTTTTTAATATTTAAAACTGTCCATAAACACAAGATTCGCGTTTCGCGATTCGCAGGTGTACTCGGTGAAGTGTAACATGACGTAATAAGTCTTGTGTGATTCGTCAATGAGTTTCGTAATCCATAGTCTTTGTTTCTCTTCAGCAAACGTGGACGCTTTCACTCCACATATTCCATCACTTCTTTTGGATTGCGTAAGCTTTTAATGCTCTCATCAGAAAATCCATAAAGTATTTGGGCATCCTCTCCACCCAGTTTCACAAGATTTAAGTTAGACTTAAAGGTCTCAAAAGACGGCTGACTAGAAGTTCTTTGGGTGTTCACCACATCTGTAGACTTTACTAAGTACCACTTTAGGAAAGTAGAGCACGCAATATCCGCGGTAGCCATCGTTATTTAATCGTGAACGTGAGAAATATTCAGCTGGTAAAAGATACGTCTAGGTACCAACTCTTATTGCGGTCAACTAAACACAGCGGAAGGGTGTGTGCCCTTCAAGAAGGGTTAGTAAACGGACTCACGTGAAGTACTTTTTATTGGCGCGCGCACCAAACAATGGGCTGGTCTTAAATTTCTTCTACACACACACACACACACACACATATTCCAAGGAAAAATTGAAATGTTTAACTGAACAGTATAATTAATGTAAAGAACGACGCTTGTGTAGAAGAGCGTTCCGCACAAGATGAGGAGGGAGAACGAACAAATGAAAAATGAGGTACCACCCGGGAATCGAACCCGGGATCATCCGATTGCGGGTCAGATATGCTATCCACTACACCATGGACCTCGATCAATCAGAAGTCGTAATTCTCCTACATACGAGCAGAAACCAATGCCCTGAGGGGGCACCTTCGCATGCTGTACATATATACATTTTAACTGCAAACAACACAGTATAATTAATGAAAAGAACGCGGAACGCGGAATGCTCTTCTACACAAGCGTCGTTCTTTACATATATATATAAAACGACTATTCACGCCTACGGTAACCAAAGGACACAGTGTCGTAGGTGCCTGGAATCTGGTACCGTTTTCTGTAGGTTTTACGACACACTTTCGTCCCTCTAAGCTCGTTTTCACCTCCCATCTTCAGTGCACGGAAATTATGAGTGCCTACAACCAAGTCCAGTGGCTGAACATCCTCAGCTCCGTCATCTTCTAATTTCATTAAATCTTTGAGTGAATTTAAGTTGACAATTTGACGGTTTGCACAGTTTAATATGATGCCTTTAGCCTTCACGATGTACTCGATCTCATCCCCAACACGCACACGTACCCTGTAAGTGTTTGGGCCTGTTGAGGAATTCACCAATAGAGGACATATATTCACCTTCTTTCGCTTTGAATATCACGCTATCTGTGTCCGCGTACAAAATCCGTCGTCCAACTTGATGCGCGCGTAAGCTGTTGTGAAGCTAGGTACATGTATGTTTGTGATACGTGATGTATCCGTAGACACCTCTCTTCTATTGTACCTTATTATGTACGTGTTACCTGCATTCGTGATTTCCATGACTTCTTTATCGACGGCGATAGCGTAGTCCCACACTTCGTTAAAACTTTGAGCCTTATGGACGTTACCCTTGTCTGTATTATGTACATATTTGGCCCAAAAGACTATTTAAGCACAACTTTGTACTAAAGTGTGAGTTGTTCTTCATCACGTTGGGGTATAAAAAACAGAAGTCGTAGTAATGGAGTTTCAACCCTCCGTAGGTTGAAAGTATAGTTTGAAGGGGTTTCTGCGTCCACTAAACAGACTATCTTCATATTTTAGAGGGCCCACTTTGTGAGTGAACTGGGAGATTATAAGTTGGTCTCGGGTACGGGTCCATGCAAGACAATTAGCGGGGGATCTACTGTGGATATCTCCTGTGTCTCCACACTTAACACGTGGATAACCATGCCCCAACACCCTTTAAAATAGTACACCGTTTTCTCTCTGGTGCACGAGTCCTCACTCACCCCCCCGTCTGCTCAAAAAACACGACCGTTATTCTTAAGTGCTACTTCCCCAGTCTTGCGAACATGTTTTTAGAACACTCCTGTCTGCTGTTGTAGGTGTGTGAGCCAGTAATGGGTTTATAACCATAACTGGGGAGATAGCTTCGGGGAATGGCCGCTAGTTAGGGTGCATCAAAATCACCAATGACATAGTTTCACTTTGTCCCTAAGTTAGAAATGTTCCAATGGTTAAGAAAACCTACTATGTGAATTATTTTTGGATTTGAATGCCATTTATGGGGTCCACACAGACTTCCTATATGCACACCAACCCCACAGTCATTCTGATATTTGAGATCCAAATAGTAGAAGTTTAAAAATTTTGTTCACTACAAAAATCAGCCTAAGAACATGTAAGTGATATTTCTAAAGGTCATATATACTTCTAAAAAGTGATAGAAACTTCTATAAAGTGATAGAAACTTCTATAAAGTGATAGAAACCTCTAGAAAGTGCTAGGAAGTGGTGGAAAGTTATAGAATATTCTAAAAGGAACTGCAATATATAATCTGATATGCAAGTATTTATGATAAATATGATTTTTGTGTGTTTATGTTAAATGTTTATGTTAATGAATTTTGTGTTCTCTCTTTACAGAATTTTTTTGTGTTCTCTTTATACCTGTCGTGCATTATGGCCAGTTCAGATAGCACAAATGATAAATATGCTGTTAAAACTCGTCAAACTGCTGCCATTTATGGTCTTGGTGCTGGAATCAGCGATGCAGATGCAGAGATAACAGGATCTAGGCTGCCAACATGTGAGCAAGTGTTGCGATGCTACATGTTTCATCAGCAAGAGGTCTACCGTTTAACCGTACAAAATGGAACAATGCTAAATTTGTCTTGCAAAAAATTATTCCATTTTATCAGAAAGGCAACATTGCCATGATTACTGAGAGGAAAGCTATTGAAAAAATTATAGCACTATCTGCAAAAAATGCAAAACTTAGGGAACTTCCAGTGGATCAGTGTTCTTCGCTTGGTGCAGTTGCGAAGCTTAAGGGGATCGAAAAGGAGTTACAAGAAACATTTCAGTTGAGGCCAAGGAATGCTGAGCAACTCATAAAAGATCCTGAAGATCTGGAGTTCTTGCGGTCAATGAAATCAGACAGAGTCGCATCATTTGGAAGCCATGACAAGAAGCTCGCATCAAAAGTCCAAAGAAAGCAGGAAAAGGAAATGATGCAAGCAGAACGACAGCTTAAAGCTCATAAAGAAGCCCAAGCATCTACAAGCAAAGTTCAGATTGAGAACAGTGAGGAAAGCAACAGTGATGTTGAGGATGAAGAGGGTGATATAGAGGATTACAAACCAAAAACACGAAAATCTCGCCAAGCAACTCGCTCAGGAACAACTGCTTTTATAAGTCATGACATACTCAAATACCATAGGATGGTTTCCCTGTCTACAAGCATGAAGATCACACCGGCCAACATGCAGCATTTACCAAAGCCATCATTGAGGAATCAGGAGGTGACACAAAAAAAGTTTCACATATATTCTACTGCCGACAGAGCAAGACGTAAGGTTGGTGAAGAGCTTGCATCATTGGTCAGAGAGTCCTGGGTTCCACCACAGTTCCTGTCTCTTCACTGGGATTTTAAACTGATGTCAACTCTGTCATACCAAACTAAAGCTGAAGAGAGGCTCACCAAAGCAGTTGGCAATTCGTATGACATCAAACTTCTTGGTGTGCCTTCCTACAAGCCAAATACAGATCAGCCAGCTGGTCAAATCATTGCTAATCTCACTATGGAGCTTCTCCGATCATGGAATTGTGTTGACTCGGTAGTGAACATGACTTTTGACACAACAGCTAGTAACACTGGTCATGTGAGTGCTGTGCTGCATGTGTTAGTCTGCAACAGGACATAGGTCGAGCTTTACTGTGGTCAGCTTGTCAGCATCACATTGGCGAGGTAATCCTTACACAAGTCTTCAATGATCTGAAAATAGAACCACCATTGTCAGTAGAAGTTACCATATTCTGTCGGTTCCAAAAGCATTTTGACACAGTTCCGCACAACAATAATCAGTCACTTAATTTTTTGGATGGTACCTCTTATTCAGATGGCATACAAACCATAATCCATGACTATAGGGCCAGAGCAATTTCATGCGCGCAGTCTGTTGTGAAGCATCAACGTGATGACTACAAAGAATTTTCTGATCTTTGTTTGCTCTACTTGGATGGGACAAGTAGAGAGTTTTCATTTCGACGTCCTGGTGCTGTACACAAGGCTAGGTGGATGGCCAAGCTTCTCTACTCCATTAAGATGGTGCTGCTGGAGGAGCAGATCAGTTCTCTTCCCTCTGGAACCATTACCACAGAAGCACAATGACCCAAACTGCGTGTTTGTGAACTTTGTTTGCTTGCTGTACAGCTGGTGGTGGATCACCTGTTCAAGCGCGGTACCTGACTGACCTCTTGCGCTCTTTAATGATGCAGTCCCTGAAGCTGAACGCTGCTATCTGGCTGAGAGATTTATAGCAGTAAAGCCAGCACAAGATCAGGCATCTTTACCACAACATCGATTTGGCACAGGATTTGGGGAACCCAAATTTCCAAACTCCATTTCCAGCACAACAAAGCTTGGTGACTTAATCAACGAAGATTCATGGTACATTTTCTCTGTTCTGGAACTTGACAGTTCTTTCCTGACTCATAATATCGAAAATTGGCCAGAATTAGCTTCCTTTCAAATGTCCAGAGAACACATCTCGGCAGTTAACGTCATAAATGATTGTGCTGAGTGTGGGGTGAAGCTAAGTTCTGATTTTCTCATGGCTGCCAGATCACAACAACATTACCAAAATGTCCTACAAGTTGTTGAATCCGACAGAAAGAAGCTTCCTAATCTTCGAAAGAGGAAAACTAGAGCCTAAACTAATTGTTCATGTTCATTTACAGTTCTTGAACATTTTTTATTAACGTAGTGTTCTTTTGACTTTAACTTGCTTGTATCACCAATAATGTAATGTATAAACCAGAATGTAATGTAGAAATCAATGTAATGTATCCCTGTTTTGATTATTTAACACATTTTTATTGGTTCATACTTTTGCAAACACGGAAATGGGGATATAAAATGTTTAATTTTTGGTCAATTTAACTCCAATACTAAATATTGCATCAATGATGTGGACCCCCTAGATGACCACATAAATCTTTGAAATTTGGCCATATGTGCTATTTCAGGCATTGGAACAGAGTAATCATAGGGACAGATTGAAATAAAACATTTTGAAAAATCATGGGAAATTTGATGCACCCTACCGCTAGTGTGTCTTTAGGTATGAAGTAGCTCTTCATTACGCTAAAACACAACGACGCGATCATAGTTGCAGGTTGCAGCGAGTAAAAGTTGAAACGGACTATGTACATCCTTCTAAAGCTTGAAAACCTACTCTATGTACGCTCACGTCATTTACACAATAACGCTCACATTCATCCGCTATATTGTAAGTAATATCGCCATTAAAACTGTTGTAGTACCTCTCGAAATCTTCAGGCTCGATAGCACTCATGCTGTCATGCTGTCATAGTTTACGTAATCTTTGGGTGGTGGTAGTCCTACGTAATTTAAAGTGGCGACGGTGAGGAAAGTGTAAGGGAAATACCATTTTGAAACTTCGGCGTCTGTACCCATCGCCTGAGGTAGTTAGCTAATTTACAAGGTGTCTTTAAACTGTGTCTTTAAATTGAACATTTCCTCTTATCTGCATCTGTATAAACTTGTTTCCTCTTTTCAAGGGGTCACCCGTGAATATCTCTGAGGACTCATATTCAAGCAGCTCATTATAAAAAAAACTGTGTATCAATTTTGCTGCGTTATGCGCAAGAATATACACAGCCATTTTTTGTAACTTATCTGCTAACTTGACAATATAGTTCACAGAGTTTCAGGGGAGAATCTCTTACAGACGTCTTAAAAATGTTTTGTCCGTTTAGCATATTTACGGCATTCTTTACGCTCAACATTCATGCATTCTTTACACTCAACATTCATGCATTCGTCACAAATAGTTTGACTTAGGAGTAAATGTGAAATAACCTCTTTGGTTTCGGGGTTCTTGTGTCTCTATGTCCATAGTACACGGTTATCCAAGGTTTAGTTTAAGGCTTGCATCTTTCATATAACAAACATGCTTTACACTACCTACCTTATATTTCTCACGACATGTAGAGTAATGAATTTCATCGCACTTATGCTCGAATTTTCCCCAGCTATCACTTGTATAAATCATACCACACTCTCAAATTCTTATTTTTTTGCACATCCCATTTGATTTATGGAAATCAGAACATGTATTATTGAAAAACGTGCATCTACATACATTACAATCTCTCATCTCGTCTTCAACTACACGGCTTTCGCACCTAGGACTTTTACACTGGTCGCAAACCATGTGGCATTCCTTACAATGTTTCACTAGATCATTTGTAAACTCGAGACATCCCTTACACAAATCATGATGCCTGCCATACTTACGACTTTTATCGTAACTCGCGTAAAGAGCTCTTATATTGCGAATGGGAAGGTATGTTGTCCCCGTCAAACCTAAAATAAGTAAAAGATTTTTGCGATCTCTCACACTACTTTTAAAAACATACACATTCCTGCCACGCTCATCCAAACCAAATACAGCTATACGTACACACATTTCCCGCTCAACTTTTCTCAGCTCTTCAGGACCCATATCACAATTAAAATCAAGTCTACAATCTGTGGCTAGTGTCCGCGCACTATGTACAACCGTAGGCATCTCAAATTTTTTTGCAGCTGTATTTAATACGGTAGACATATGAGCCAAGAGTATTGCCATGAAGCCACAACCTCTGTAGAAAATAGTGTGGTTTTTGTATATTTGGTTGCTGTTAAAGTTAAGGTGTAGTAGCATGTCCCACAACACGGCAAACATGATCTATATCGATCGTGAAGTTCTCCAAGTTAAAATCTGTTCCACTCTGATTGGCTTACGCAATACGCTTCAAAATATAATGAACGTATTCTACAGCCAACCGTCTTTAGGGTATTGCTATCTAAAAGTCGTCTCTATCTCTATCGCCTGACCCGAACTCGAGAGTTAGTCTTACCCTGGATTAGCGCCCCTCACTGCTCTGAAGGGCAAACTCCACGATACGTTCAACTACGCGCCGCAGGCCATGTTCAACACCATTGTTATATAAGATTCGCGGATCGATTCTGAAGGAGTATCGGTTCTCTCAAGCGGGTGTGGTGGAAACGTTGCGTACCAACTCTATTGATTTGTCTCCGTCTACAGGTTGAGGTATTGATGACGAAGTGGAGGTTACAGCAGCTGCAGTGACTTGGGGTACGGAATAGAAAGAAGTTGAATCAGTTTTATTTGAAGTTGGTGTTACTGTGGGTGGTGTATCGTAGGACGTGGAGAGTTGATGATCCATTACATCATCACATTTTCATAATTTGCTGTGCGTGTAACACACGGCGCGTTCTTGGAAAATTTTACACGCATACGGGGCATACCTGACGGAGAGGGCGTTTTTGCTCTGTGGCTATCAGCGTCGTGTCTCCGATTTTTCGAATTAGGGGGCATGGGTGATTTTGTTATCGAGGGAGCCGGAACGCTAAGGAATGTGGGATTGGAGATTGGAGATCTAATGAAGGGGAAGTAATCTATTATTTCAACAACAACATCATTATCATCATCCTCGACACATGCCCGTTGCTGGTGAGGGTCGGTGGTGTCATCATTCACGGTTCTGAAAAGGAGAAAAATATAAGGTTGGCGAATATAAGGACTGGTACTTGAAATTTTATTATATTTGGCAAAGGTAGCGTTTAAGCATGTGTTGTGCTAGAGATGGATTCTGTGGAAAAGTTCAGATTCACGAGTCCTTCTGCGTGTATTATATCCTACAGGATGTGTTAAAAACCGTGTTTCTGCTTAAAGTTATTAAAGATAAAGACGCACTGTTCTCAAAACATGTACATAAAGTTATATGGTGTTACTCGGCATACCAAACTGTTTTCAACGATTACCAAGACATTATTTTACTCCACAAAGGTGTTCATGATCTTAGTTCGATAAAGGCCGATGAACATACGGTGATTGTGATTGATGATCTCATGTTAGAAATGAATAAAACGTTTGCCCATTCATTTACAGTATTCTCCCACCATCTTAACATAAGGGTGTTCTTCATCAATCAGAAACTGTTTTTCAAGAATAGGTATATGCGCGATGTTTCATTAAACATCATTTTCATTTTCATTAAACGCATTATACACATTTACGGTGTTTCTAAGAACGAATATATTCCAAAAAAGGCTGAAACAGCGTATATTCCTGAATGGCGAAATGGTTAAAGAAATATCGTTAATTTATAAAAATCTACCAACTTCTACCTCACACTGTACAGCGTCTGTTTGTGAAAAATGTGGACCCCAACTTTTTAAAATGTGTCTGGAAAATCTGTCTTAATGTTATAAAATGCAATGTACAGATTCCACCCTCGCAGAAGACTCTTATGTCGTTACAATAACATAATACGAATCCTAGCTCGTAAAAGGCAAACTGTGGTAAAGAAAAGACGACTTATTGTACAGAAAGGTGGATCGTTCCTACCTATCCTGTTCTCATTTTTGGGACCTTTATTATCCAGCCTGATATAATGAAGAAAGTAGTGGTGGTTCCGCACGAAGTGTACGCTTCACTACAAAAAACAAAGAACTAAGAATCAATTCTAGAACCTAGTAAAAACAGACTTAAAAGAATGGAACGTGAATTGCTGAAGCTGCTAAACATCTAAATGCATCCTGATGAGAAAAGAATTTTATACCAAAAATCTCTTTAGAAATTTCTTGAAGAATACGAAGATTATAAGAAACCTGTGGAGTTCCAGGTAGTTATCAAACATAGGATTGATGCTGAACAGGGTGAGGATGGAGATGATCAGCCAGTGAAGGACGGGGTGACCTCATAACATCTCGAACATGGATTAAATAGCAGTCTACCTCTTAATTGACGAGTAAAGGCCTAAACCTTTTTAACGTATTGAGTAACAACCATATTATACATTGAGCAGATACTGGTGAAGTTACTGCTGAAGGTGCAAAGGTTCAGGGTTCCAACATTATTGACATCATTCACGATTTGGCTAGAAGGTGGGATAGACACTCTCCGCCATGCTGGAGTCATATTAAGTCGAGGTTACGACAGATAAACATACCAAAAACATTGATAAGCAAACAGAACAGAATAAGAGTTAAAAAATCCTACACATACCCACAACAGAGCACATCGTCATCTACGAGAGCAAGGTCTCTGGAGGAGAAGAAAAAGTTCACCAGCGTGCAGCCTTACCCACGTGCAACTACAGCGCGCAAATGGATGTCGTACTAAGAAAACTCTATTACGATATTTCTAACCCAGCTTCTTACGGCGATGTAGACAGATTCTACAGAGGTGTCTATACTAAGGGTTTAGAGAAAAAGGATGTCGAAAAGTTTTTACTTGAACAGGATACCTGTACACTTCACAAGTCTTTGAAAAGGAGCTTTAAAACTGTTTAAAGTAAAGCCGCCTCAATTGATTCTATTTGGCAAGCTGATTTGACTGAAATGCAGAGATATTCGGCGTATAATGACAGGTGCCGATACATTCTATTTATAATCGATGTGTTCTCTAGATCCTTTTGGCTTATTCCTCTTAAAAATACGTCGCCTAAAACAGATGCTAAAGTTATAAAAGCAATGATGCTAAAGGAAAAGAGGATCCCATGTTATTTCTGTACAGCTTTAGGGAAAGAATTTATAGGTCGATATTTTCAGAATATGTTTGCAGAGTTTAATATCAGTTATTACACATCCAATTCTGTGCGTAAGACTTTTTTAGCCGAAAGAGTATAGCGCATACATCGTTATTTTACGCTTAAAAATCGAGCAGATACATAGACATTCTGGAACAGTTGACAACCGATAATAACATCGTATGATTGGTACGTCGCCTAATGAAGTTTTAAAAAGAGGTATGCATACAGAACCTGAGGTGAAAAAAGATAGACGCCAAGCAACGCCATTGGCAGAACGTTTCAAAATAAATGATTATGTAAGACTGTCGCGACCAGGGAATAAATTCACGAAAGGATTTGAGCAAGGCTGGACTCAGGAAATTTTTAAAGTTAGAGCTATGAAGCCTAAGACGAGGTGGTACTGTACTATATCACAATTCTGAATGGCGAACAAATTGAGGGCGGATTTTAAGGCAAGGAGCTGCAGATGGTAACATTTAAGTTAGGAAAAAAGGTGTTTAAAATTGAGAATATTTTATGGGGCAAAGGTACAGGGAGAAGAAAGATGTATCTTGTGAAATGGCTAGGGTTCCCAGAAAGCTTAAATTCCTATATTAAAGCTGCTGTAATAATGAAACTTAAATAGCATACATCATGTCACCCGACCACTTCTACGTTACACTGCTATCCTCTGCATCGTTGGATACACATCTTAACAACACCCTATCCAACTTTATAACAGAACTGTGTAGACCTATCGAAACGGAGTGTGAAACGTACGAGGTTGGGTTCTGTGAATTTCAATTGACCAGCAAACCTTTATTTATTGAGAAGAAATAATTTTTTATGATTCTTAGAGGACGTGATGAATGTGAAAAAGCAGGCGTGGCTTTGGACGATACCATGCGTTTGGCACGGAAAGGGGGCGTAGAGTACTACAGTATAGAAATAACACTAGGCACCGGGCATTATGACACTGCTGAGGATATTGTGAGACTTAACGAGGATTTAAAAATTCGAACCTTACGGCAGATTTGCTTTTCGAAATCGTAAACAAGTATACACCAGTATGTACTCTAATGTTAATATCAGAGAGGAGTAGAAATATTAAAGAGCAAGAGTTGTTCAAAATTTTGCCTGAGAGCAAAGAGAGACTTCCAAAGAGAGACTTTTCACGAGTTACCGTATGATATGCTTAGTTTATTGTACCAGCTAAAATTGAAGAATTTGGACAATAGAGAACCTCTCCCACCTATGTGTTATATTTAGAGTAACATTGTGGAACACCAGTTTGTTGGTGACAGCCAGTTGCCTTTGGTACGTATTTTGCACATACCTAATCATAGTGGAAAAAGTTTGAGTATAACGTATGATCAACCCCATTATGTCAAAGTCGCCTCTAACCTACTAAACAGTATTGCAATACATATAAGAGCGGTAGAAGCTGAAAACTATCAATTCGGTTATGGGAGCTTAACAGTGAAGCTTCACTTCCGGCTTGCTGCGACAGAATGACGCAAAAGCCTTTTACCCTTTACCGCGGCGTGAGATACCGTCGTGGAAATGATATCGGCTCAATTTTTTCATCTATACTACGTACGGCAGTCCACTTAATGAAAAGTGGTGCCAAATATCTCGTGCGGAAGGCTCTGCAATTGGGTATTAATACGGTTGAAGATATAATTGAAGGCACAGAACCTTAAGAAGCCTTTACGGGATGAGATTGTTAAAGACGCGAAAAGTAAAATTCGCGGTAGCGGTAATAAAAACGGTAGACTACTTTTTATCTGATATAAACTAAGCCTGTTACAGTTGCCTGTCATAGGTATTTGTGTACTTGAAGTGAGAGGTAGCGTTAATATCCTGGTCATCATGACGCACTTCATACACCCACACAGTCTAGCATACTGCATATCAGAGCTCTCCCTCTTTGAAATAACACCTTCACAAATATCTATTGCTGAATCTGAATTTATCACAGTTAATCCCTTCGACACTGTTGGTTCTTCGGCCGCTCCTATAGAATTCGTTATACGTAATGCAGGATCATATTACTATGTCCTCGTAATATTTTTATGTACGCCAAACTGATAATTGCGCATTCAGATGGAACAGATTGCGAAAGCGAATATGCCATCTACCACGAAGCTAACTTCTTGTATTCAATAATTATAATTACTCAGAGTAATGTGTATCTAAACCAAACAGATATTTCACCAGGTGCTAGCTATTAAAAAATGTAATCAACTTTTCAAAAGACGCCAAAGAGACCTATTTGACGGCTGTGGGTTATTATATCCCTAAAGCAGGAAATATTATCGAAAATAATTTTAATAACTCTAAAAAGAAAATCTATGACTGTTAAGGTCAATTGCACATTGATTTGTTTTTCCAGGAGGAACTAATTGTGAATAGAGTTGATATTATAATTAAAAACTCTCCGCGCGGACCCAGAGATATGTTGAAACATAGTTGAGAGCAGTGAAGAGGCAACGAAACCCGTGGTGATTCACGTTATGGAAACATATTTTTTGAGTATGACGAATGAATTTAACCGCGGCTAAGCAAATGGAAACTGAGAACAATTTACTGAGAGGCACTGCCAGATATTTTATAAATCATGTTTAAATGAAGATGTGTACAGTCCCGTCAGGCTTAACTTCCACGCAGATAGAGAATGTGGCTCTCAGAATTCTGCCAAAAAGAATAATTATGGGAATGCTAGAGCATAATGTCTGGACAGGCAAATACAAAAATCATCATTCAAATTAAAAAATTTTGGCATAAATTTATTACACCACTTGTCAATGGCTCGGATGTAGTGGGGTCGCTAGAAACGAATTATTCTACAGTTTCCGAATTTTCGCTTCGCTTTGTAAGAGAGCATATCACAACTGGTTCAGAGTATCAACGGGTGTGACGGGATTTGTACAGATGTGATGGGATTGATTTGTACAGGTGTGACGCTAAACAACTTTATAGAGAGTGTAAATGTGTACGTTTTTGATCTTTCACCGGACTATTATTCAAGTGTGAACACCCACTTAATCACACAGCTACATGGAGATCTTGCATTAAGTATCGAATGTGGGAAGTCATTATTTAATCCTATTAACGTGCTATTCTACCTGGAATCACAAGCTCTAATTGAAATTGATCGCTTTAGATCTGTTATAACGGACTTTTAAAAATGTATAATGTATGAAGTCACACTTCAAGTTAGGATGAATAAAGATTGTTCCACACGATACTTATTTATCGGGACATACACGAAAAATAAAGTGGTAAAACTTCCAATTACCAAAGACAGCAGTGGGTTCATAATAAACACCGGTTTAGCTTGAGTAAATGGCGTTCATTAGTTTGCATTGTATTTTAGAAATCTGGTGTCTTTACTTTTACAACCCCCGGAATGCAGTTATGGCACGATCGTAATGTTATGAGGTTTCTAAAACATTTACATGTGCCGCGGATCGTGTTTAATCCTCAGCGACATCAAAGTTTATATTGAAATGTACTTGGACAATATAGTTTAAATTTTCTATTATACATGGCTAGAGGACACTCTTCTATAAAGCGTCGCTCTTTGCATTATATACACACTGTGTGTTGTTTTCAGTTAAAATGTATATATATACGGCATGAGAAGTTGCCCTTCAAAAGGCATTTGATTCCGCTCGAAATTACGTGGGGAAATTATGAGCGTTGAATCGTGGGGGATCTTGGTGTAATGGTTAATATATCTGAACGGCAATCGGATGATCTCGGGTTCGATTCCTGGGAGGTGCCTCAATTTCATTGCTCGTTTTATCCTCTCCTCTTGTGCGGACACTCTTCTAAAAAGCGTCATTCTTTGCATTATATATACTGTGTGTCGTTTGCAGTTAAAATGTGCATATATACAGCATGACAAGGTGCCCCCTCAAAAGGCATTTGATTCCGCTCGTAGGTACGTGGGGAAATTATGAACTGTGAATCGTGGGGCTTTTGGTACAATAGTCAGCATATCTGACCGGCAATCGGATGATCCCGGATTCGATTCCTGGGAGTTGCCTCATTTTTCATTGTTCGTTTCCTCCTCTCCTCTTGTGCGGACACTTCTAAAAAGCGTCGTTCTTTTCATTATATATATATATATATAATATAAATATATATATATATATATATATATATATATATAGATATATATATATTAGAAACCAAACCTGAGTGTATTAAAAACTTTTTGGGGGTCATTTAAGAATGGATTGAAGTTGCATGGCGAATAAAAAAAATGCACCGCAATTAATTAATTTTAAAAATATTGAACACTCTCAAATATGCAAAAAATCTTACACTTCATTGTTACTAAAACTGTTCTGTAATTAATTTAAAAATGTATCAGCTATTGTTTGAAAATTCTTTTAAATACACAAGAATAGTATATATGTATTAAAAATCTTACACTTAATTTTACCAAGTAATAATAATAAGTATAAAAATGTGATCGGCCTTGTTCTTATCCTATTCGTTTAATACAGAAAAAATAAAAAACTTACACTATTTGGGCGATTATTTCACAATCCTGACATCGCTCTGTACGGATTTGGAAACATTGGTATAAAACCTCCAATTCAGTTTCATCTTGGGCGGCGTGCACAAATCTATTACTCTCTGATTCGCACCACTAAAAGGCAGAAAAAAAATATAGCAATAAGTCCCTGATCTAGCACACATATTTTATTATTATTCCTCTCTAATGTTATTATTAACAGAGAATAACGAGAGACAATTGTTCGTCGAATTAGACATCATTTAAAAAACTAAAAGAACAGGGACTTACCACTCAGTGCCACAGAGCTTGATTTCCTCCACTGACTCGGTGAACACGTCTACACCATGGTCCAGCTCAGAACCGGTGCTTAAAAGAAAAATAAGTGTTCTAAAATATCGTCATCATTCTCTTCAAATTAAATTTATGGTAAATAATAACTCACCAAATGGTCGCTTGAAAATCATTTGTATATAAAAAAATTTGCTAAATATCCTAACTAGTGTGTACAACATTGTTATTTTGACAGAAAAAGACAGGTCAGATCTCTGTTAAATTAATTATTATGCAAACATGGTGATGACTATATACGAGGGGTGGTCAGAAAATAAGTTTATATGGCGTATAATGTCGGAACTAAAGGACCTACATTGATTATGTTTGTATCAGGTGAGTTCGTTAATCATTGTTGGCAACACTTCACGTCGATTCGGCTACCATCTACCGTGCATTGGTTATACGAGTCAGTTGAACATGGCGGCTCGACTGGAACAGTGGTCCAGGCACGAGGTGCGTATATATATATATAGATATTATGCAGGAAGAAGTGGCCAAGGGAGAATGACCGCAAAAGCGCCACCCACCCTATAGAAGAAGAGAGCCAAAATCAAGGTGCAGGGTTGGTTTTCGAGATGCATAGATGGGAGAATGAGAGGTCATAGACAGGAGGAAAGATGGATTGAGGAAGATTGTTCCAGAGTTGACCTGTTTAGTAGATGAAAGATTGAAAATACCGAGTAACTTTGCGTTAGAAACTATGACAGAAAAGGAATTATAAAGTGTAGAAAGTGTGGTACTGCGTGCTCTCCTTAAAGGAGGAGGCATGGAGTTGTTGGGTTCAGAAGAGCAATGTCCATTATATAAGATATAGTAAAGAGAGAGTGAGGCAACATTACAGCGAAGAAGGAGAGATTGAAAACAGTCAATAAGAGGCGGGGAATTGATGAGACGAAACACATTTGATTCCACCAGGTCAAGTACGGCTCTGTGGGATGAGCCAATCCACACATGATAAGGATATTCCATACAGAAGCGAACAAGACCCCTGTACAGAGACAGCAACTTAGTTGGGGAGAAGAAACCGCGGAAGCTGTACAACACACTTAACCTCTTAGAAGCTGTTTTGGAAAGAGAGTATATGTGATCTTTCCAGGAAAGATCACAAGAAAAGGAAACTCCAAGAATGTTAAGAGAAGAGGAAGGATTGAGTTGTGTGTTGTTGACGGTAAGGGATAGTCGTGTGGGAGATTTTGACGAGTAGACAGATGGAAGAACTGAGTTTTTGAGCCATTGAAAGCCACAAGGTTTTCTCTGGCTCAATCAGATATAGTTGAAAGATTAGAGGTCAGGTGTCCCCAGAGCCACTCTACGCGAATCATGGAGTGAGTGCTGTGAGGGACGCATTGGAAAGCGAGTGGAGAGATATGAATAAATAGGACAGGAAATGCTAATTAAAAGATCATTAATAAATAAAAGGAAAAGAGTGGGAGGCAGGATAGAACCCAGATGAACACCACTGTTAATAGTTTTAGGAGAACAGTGGTCATCTACAACCGCAGCTATAGATCAACCAGAAAGAAAATTACAAATGAAGCAACAGATAGAAGGATAGAATGCGAAGGAGGGCTATTTCGAAATTAAAGATTTGTACCAGACTATATCGAAAGGTATGTCTAGCGCAATAGACATAACGGAATAGACATATGTCTAGCACATAAGTAAAAGTTTTACCGAAATCCCGAAATGATGATGACCAACAGTCAAAGAGTGATGCAAGAAGATCGCCTGTAGAATGTTCCTTGGAGAATCCATACTGGCGATCTAAAATAAGATTGTGAGAAGAATGGTGTTTAAGAGTCTTCCTCTTAAGGATAATTCAAAACGAATTAGATGATAGTTGTAGGTTTGAGAGCGGTCACACTTCTTTGGGACAGACTGAATGAAAGAGAAAAGTGCTAGTTGGGAGAAAAAAGACGAAACAGTTTGCCTAGGCAGGATGTCAGCACTGAAGCACAGCTCTTGAGAACAACAGGAGGAACAAAATCAGAACTGTAAGCTTTCCTAGAGTTGATTCCAGATAGGGCAGAAAGAACATCTTTGGAAGAGATTCTAATTTCAGACATAATAAAGTCAGAGTGGGAGGAGATGGAGGAACCGCACCGAATTCGTCCAGGGTTCAATTGTAAGCGAAAGTTTGATCGAAGAATTCAGCTTTATCAGGAGAGGAGACGCCAACTAAGCCGTCGAAATGGAAAAGAGGGGGGAAAGAAAAGGAAGTAAAGATGTTGAAGAGTTTCTTACCTAGATACCAGAAAGAAAGAGAAGAATTAAAATTGAAGAGGTTTGCATATTTTTATCGCATGAAGGAATTTTTGGCGAGTCGAAGTGATTTTGCATTATTTCGGGCAGAAATATAAGCATAGGCCCACCATTGTAAAAATGATTACTACTCTCATGAAAGATATTTGAAAAAGAAATTTAAAAAAATTGATAACTTTGCAACATTCACCACAAAAAATCTTGATGTCATATGGAATTTCAGTTATTTCATGGTTACCAAGACATGTTATTAACTCAAAACTCAAAATCAATTTTGGCTGGCTTGGGAACGTTTATATAATGTCTATACGTACGGTTAATTTGTGCAAATTTAATTCTTTGCACATAAATTGGAAATATAATACAACTGAAGCCTTCCAAGATGCAATTTATTTTGATTCTAAATTAATTATCATCAATTTTGAGCTCACACACACACACACACACACACACACACACAATATACGAGGGTAATTCAATAAGTATCCACACTTTATAGTTTCACAAGTTTATTTTCACATCTGATGGATTATAAACACATCATTTTTCAACATAGTCTCCCTGTTTATCAATACACTTAGTCCAGCGATCTACAAGCTTCCTAATGCCATCACAAAAGAATGTTTTTGGCTGTGTGCGTAGCCAGTCATGCACCGCCTCCTTCAGGTCATCATCGCCTTGGAATCGCTGATCTCTCAAAGCGTCTTTTAGTGGTCCAACCAGGTAAAAATCCGAAGGTGCCAGGTCTGGACTGTAGACTGGATGGTCGAGAACTTCAAATTTAAGTTCTTGAAGGCATTTTCTAGTCTGTGCAGCGGTATGAGGGCGCGCATTGTCGTGTAACAGACTAACACCTTCCGACAATCTCCCTCTCCGTTTTGTGCGAATTGCTTGCTTTAACTCGTTCCGAAGCATGTCAGAATACGATGCACTTGTTACTGTAGTTCCACGCTCTAGATAATGTTCAAGGACAGGGCCTCGTATATTCCAAAACAGTGTTAGCATAACTTTACCTGCTGACTGCTGCGCTTTGAACTTCCTTGCAACGGGAGATGTTGGATGCTTCCATTGCATGCTCTGTCGTTTGTTTTCTGGTTCATAGTGATGGATCCAGGTTTCATCTCCAGTGATAATGCGCTCCAAAAAGTTTTCACCTTCATTATGATACTGCGCCAAAAGACGAGAGCAGATGTCCATACGATTACGCTTGTGCTCTTCTGTCAACTGTTTGGGCACCCATCTTGCACAAACCTTGTGAAAACCAAGAATGTCATGAACTATCGAATAGGCTGGCCCTTGACTGATGTCTAATGAAGATGCAATTTCTTTCATTGTTAATCTTCTGTCATCGAAAATCATGGCTCTGGCTTCTTCCTGCTTGTCACCACTGGTTGATGTTGACGGTCGTCCTGAGCGCTTAGCATCTGTCACACATGTCCGACCTTCCTTGAACATTTGAATCCACTCGTATACACTTCGCCGTGGTAACGCATTATTCCCATACAGATCACTTAAACGCGAGTGAATTTCAGTTCCTTTCACACCTTCTGCCCACAAAAAACGAACCACGGATCTCTGTTCTTCCAGAGTACAAATTGAAAGCGGCGCAGCCATGTTCACTACTCGTACGATATGTGACAGCTACCAGTAGCCAAAATAAGCCGATACTGTTGCTAGCCTAAATAAGCCTATACTGTTGCTAGCCTAAATAAGCCTATACTGTTGCTAGCCTAAATAAGCCTATACTGTTGCTTGGCTAAATAAGCCTATACTATTGCTAGCCTAAATAAACCTCTAGATCTCAGTTTGACTCGTTATTACGAGTATATATTATATATACTATATTATCAGTAAAATAAAAAGTGCGGATACTTATTGAAGTACCCTCGTATATACTGTATAATAGAAAAGGCACTTACAACAGGATTTCTTCATAATTTGCGGAGTCCATTTTCGTTCTTGTTAAGGTGAGTTGTGTGTACTCGTCTGCACTGCATCGGGCCTTTTATATGCACGGGGAGAGCAGCTCCCCACCACCCCGATTCACGCAAAAGAAAGTATTCCCAAAAGAGCGTCCCACATTCAGAATACGAAGGCTTCATTGGGGGTTTGATGTTTGACATATATGTACAGTATATATTGGCACCAAAATTGGTGTTAAAACCCTTAGATATTTTTAGGTAATACAGTTATGCGTGTTCAAACATTTTATTTTGAATCTAATATACTTAACCTACACTCGTTTAAATACGCAATAAAATAATAATAATAAAAATAATAATAATAATATTCTGGAATTAAATCGAGTGGAAAATAATGTGAATATATTTTTAATTTATTCCATATATCCTACATCATTACGCGGGATACCATATATATATGAATGAGAGAGAGCGATAGAGAGAGAGAGAGAGAGAGAGGCAGTTTATTTTTAAATTGGAAAATGTTATCAGAGAAAATGGCGACAAAGTGACGCGAGGCGCGTCTAAACAAACAATTCACTCCTGTTTAAATAAAATTTTACTCCCCTTTAAATGTAGGGAAAGAAAATGCGACCTCGAATGACGATAAACCCCCTCAGGGCATTGGTTTCTGATCGTATGTAGGAGAATTACGACATTTGATTAATCGAGGCCCATGGTGTAGTGGATAGCATATCTGACCGGCAATCGGAAGATCCCAGGTTCGATTCCCGGGTGGTAACCTCATTTTTCATTTCTTCGTTCTTCCTCCTCATCTTGTGCGGAAAGTTCTTCTATACAAGCGTCGTTCTTTATATATATATACAGGGCGTCCCAAAAAAATGTATACACACTTTAAATACTTATAAAGGCAGTGTTTATTAAAATACATTTCATTTTCAAAATGTAATATAATCTACAGACATTATTTAATTGTTTTGTCAACGCCTGTTTTCAAACTGACGTCCGTTCTGGTCCAGGCACTGCTGATAACGCGAAGCAATGGAATCGCAAACATCACGAAACATTTCGTTTGGTATTTGTGTGCATTCTCGTTCAATGGCTGCTCTCAATTCAGCGACTGTTGCAGGTTTTATAGCGTAGACTTTGTCTTTTAAGTATCCCCATAAAAAAAAGTCTAGTGGTGTGAGGTCTGGTGAACGCGGAGGGTATTCTACGAAACCCCTTCGTCCAATCCACATCCACATCGTCCCAATTACCACTCGCAATACTCCACTCTTCGGTCCGGATCATCTTCATTAATAGCATGGACTAATCTTGGAATGTAACTTTTCCATTGACAGCGCTTCAAAATGCGTTGGACAGACGATTCTGAAATTCCTACCTCACGACTCGCTTGCCGCACAGATTTTCTTGGACTTTGGTGATACGTTTCCAGTACTCTTTCTTGCTTTGTGGGCTTGTCGATGTCCGTGGTCTTCCGGAACGCTTCTTGTGGACATTCTGAACAGTTCCATCGGCTTCAAACTTATCTCTAATTCGAGTGATGGTAAGTCGCGTTGGTGGATCTGTTTGAAACTCCCTCCTAAACTGTCTTTGCACTTCAACTGCGTTTTCACACTTCCAGTAGCATTTTAGAATGAATTTCCTTTGTTCAAAGCTTAGTCTGACTGCCATTATTAATTCTAATGGGTTTAACTTGGAAAGAAAGAAACATCAATTGAGCTATCAGCTGTTAAAGTGTGTATACATTTTTTTGGGACGCCCTGTGTATATATATATTATAAATATATAAATTTCGTATGTGGTTTATCGTAATATATATATATATATATCTGGTTAAATAAATAACAAGCCCATGTTATCAGAAACTAGCAATAAAAGCAAACACGATTGCTATTGTTGCGTTTGGTTGAACAAATGCTTGCGGTATCGTATAATTTTTAATTTCATTCTTAAAAAATCTTCACTCTCGTCAATCCCCGATCAACATCTGTCCAAAAGTTGGGTTAGGAGCAACGCTTATACAGTTAGGGTGGATCGATTTTACATTTTTTTCGATTTCCATATTCTAATAGAGACAAAAACTTGCGCATGCATGAGAAAATAGCCTCTGCAAAATCTTAGCTTGATAGGTAATCATCTTCTGCCCCCGGCAGAGCGATGAAAATCATATTTTAGTAGTCAAAAACGTATTTTTCTTATAATTTTTAAAATATTTCAATATGCATCAAAATTATTCCTAATAACTATAAAGTCGATGAAAAAGACCTCATATGATCGTTTTTCCAAGCGCGTTGTCCTACGTTAATATCTTTTGCCCCAGGCAACAACGTCAAATGTTGAAAAAATAGGTAATTTATATACATATTTTCAGATCGGCTCTTTGTCTTAAATAATGCATTTATATATTTCCCATAGCATTTATATCGTTGCTTAGGCATGAAATAACACACACACATGCCTATTACACGGTAATGAATTATCACTGCGACACCTCATTCAAGACTTGGACGGCAAAACAACTGGGCCAATGGGCTTTACTGGACCAGTTGGAAAACAACTGAACGACTGCGAAAAACTTCCAATTACAGAATTCGATGCCATTCCATCTCCCGTCATTGACATAGATGATGCCGAGTTGAGCACTGACCAAAAATATTTGTTAGGCATCTACAGAGCAGTGTCGAGCTGTAGCTGCTCTTCAGCTCTCGCGGCTCGAAATCCAGGCAAGATGGCGCATTCCAGGTGGCTGACAACAGCAAATAGATTTCTGCGCCTCTATGTTTCAACCAGTGAACCCTCCAGCACCTTCAACGAAATTGTGCGATTCATTATGACAGTTTACGCACCAATTTGGTTAAAGATAAAGAAAAACTCCAGTTTCACTGAGGGCGCAAAACATTTTTTCGAAATGATGCGTCTCTCTCAGACCATGCCTCAAAGATCTAAGACAATCGCCAACAAAGTCCTCCGTAGAAATTCTTTCTTTGCTCACCCAGAAAATATTTTGATCTCCATGCTACATGCCGATGAGCAACACATAAGAGAATTGGGATGGAGAAGAATATTAAAAGCACGATCAAAACAATCACCAGCGGAGGAAATTCGAGCCTTCGCCATGCCTGAGCTGCTCTACGATAGTCAAAACTATTACGAAATGATCAACTGGCAATCGGCTGAGGTGACCGAACCCCCCGTTACAAAAACAATACCTGATACCCGAATAAAAGAGTTTGTTGAGACGGGAGACCAGCCTGATGGACTGATCCCACTATTCCCTTGTCATACTCAAGCGGTCGAGAGACTCATCAAATTAGTAACCGAAGCCTCTGCCAGTGTAAGTGGAATAGAAGAGAGGGACGGATTCATCCGCTCCCGTCTTCACTCCCGAACAAACATTCCACGATTTGATTCTAAGAAAGATTACCGTATGTAAATCGACATGCAGCCAAAGGAAGGGTGGTTGGGGCTGGATAGGGTGGAACTCGACGTACAGCCACCTCCTCGTGGTGAGTTCTGGGTTGCTAATTTTATAAAATTAGCAAGCGAGGAGCTGTACTTAGTACTTATCGTACTTATAACATCGCATTAACGTAATTATAATCCACATTTAGACTTTTCTCGGGGACAGAAGATATTACTCTAGAGTCATAAAATTTTGCGTGTGTGTTATTTCATGCCTAAGCAACGATATAAATGCTATGGGAAATATATAAATGCATTATTTAAGACAAAGAGCCGATCTGAATATATGTATATAAATTACCTATTTTTTCAACATTTGACGTTGTTGCCGGGGGCAAAAGATATTAACGTAGGACAACGCGCTTGGAAAAACGATCATATGAGGTCTTTTTCATCGACTTTATAGTTATTAGGAATAATTTTGATGCATATTGAAATATTTTTAAAATTATAAGAAAAATACGTTTTTGACTACTAAAATATGATTTTCATCGCTCTGCCGGGGGCAGAAGATGATTACCTATTAAGCTAAGAGTTGGCAGAGGCTATTTTCTCATGCATGCGCAAGGTTTTGTCTCTATTAGAATATGGAAATCGAAAAAATGTAAAATCGATCCACCCTATTATACATTAAAAGAGGCTGGTATTCATAAGGAGGATATTTCTTTTAAATTGAAGTCTGATATATTTTATTATTAGTAGTATTTCACCTGGATTCCATCATGGATTATTGGTGTCGAATGTGTGCAAATCTCGAAAAAAGATTGACAGCTGACATAAAATAGGGATTGGCTTTTCGCAGGAAAGGAACATGTCATAATTACGAAATGTATGGTTTTTTTTTTTTGGTTTTTTTTTTTGTGTGTGTGTGTGTGTGAGAGAGAGATAATGGGAATGCGAGGTTAATTTAGTTTGGGTAGAGCGTGCTGGACGAGACAAGCAGGTACCACTTCTGCTCTCGGAAAACATGGTTATAATTTGAATACGTTTCAGTTTCTGGTTTCAGATTGAGTTGGCGGATTGTTGTCATACTCATAAAAATCTTGTAAGAGGTCCCAAAAAACCTTAGACCCTCCCCCCATTTGCAGCTTACATGTTTACTTATATCGAAATAGTTTTTAGTGATTATAAAAATATATAAAATTCTTTATTTATTGCAGGTATTAAAATTACTCTAACTGATAAAGTGATAATATAATGGCTTCTCAATTAATTGGTGATTCGGAGAGGCAACGTGTGATAGATCGCATATGAGCAATAACCTTTCGGGAAGCTAGTGATGCTGGAGCCACCTTTATAACACGTTCATGGGTTGCCAAAAAGTTGCGAAGAAGTGAGGTTCATCAAAAGAAATTGGAATAAAACTTTGGATGAATGTGAAATGGATACAAGCAAATTTGGGCGCCCAAATTTGCTACTCTCTCAGGAAACAAAGGACATCATTGAAAGCGGTACGCATAAGCGGAAAAACAGCTGTGCTAAACTTTCTAGAGAGATCGAAGTGTTGAGAGGAAAGATCGTTAGTGGTGAGATCATTCGACTGTACCGTCATAGGCAAGGTTTAAAGCCTTGGCATGAACTTCCAAAGCCAAGAAAAACTCAACTTCACATCGATGACAGAATGTGGTTTGCCCATTATCTTGAAGATTGGGATGTGGATGATTTCATGCATTTAGCTGTCTCCGATGAATTTTTTGTTTACGTAACACGTCGGCCTAACTACCAAAATGATCGAGTGTGGGCCACAACACCAGATGAAATCGATGACAATGAACATTATCGCGAATTATTAAAAAGTCCAGACTGTGTTGGTGCGTTTGTTTTGTTCACTGCAAAGAAGCTCATAAGGGTGCTGAAGCCAAATGGTCAGAGTTGGGATGGACAGTATTTTCGTGATATTATTCTATCCCAGCATGTCATTCCTTTTCTAAGAAACCCAAACAATGTTATGGATGTCGATCAGGTCACACTTCTGCACGATAAGGCCCCCTGCTTTAAGGCATTAGCCACTCAACAGTTGTTGCGGAACCATGAGATCGATTTCTCTGGAAATGAAGAATGGCCAGGAAATTCTCCTGACCTGAACTTCTGTGAACACATTGGATCAGTTAGTTATAAAGGACAAGGTTGAATGTCTCTTGTTTTAAGAACCTGCAGCAAATCGATTTTCGAGGATACAATGAAGCAATACATTGAAACTGTTTTAGCAAATTTGCTTAATGATCAAGATCTATTCACGTCACTTTTGACAAGCTACCCAAAGCGAATTCAGGCTGTCTTGGAAGCCAATGGCGGGAACACCAAGTTTTAATTGTTTCTCATTAAATGCATGATTAAATTCTCTTTTGTAAGGTATGTTTAGTTTTACTGTACCTCTAATGCAGGGGTTCCCAAATTGGTGTTCCGCGGAACACTTGTATACCGTGAGAAGTGTTCCGCGGAACACAATTTGGGAACCCCCTGCTCTAATGGTTTAGGCTATGGGCGGGGGGGCTAAGGTTTATTGGAGCCCCAGTACAAGAGGCATATATATATATAATCTACGCGTTTCTATACTATTGAATTATGAAATAAATTAAATACAAAATTCTAATCATTTTTCCAATATTTTAAGGTTACATTTAAGCTTAATTCGGACTAAACAGAGAAAAGCAACTTTCAGAAAAGGTGAAATTTTGAATATCGTTTTTCTTAAATGAAAAACTGTAATCTATTAAATTTGCAGTTCAATACAATTTTTTGAGGATTTTATACTACATTTGACATTATTATGTACAAACCAATAAAATAAACCTGTTTCTGGACAAAAATAAAAAAATCATTTAAAAATTATAGAAAATATCCATCCTTCTCCAACTTTATTTTTGGACGGCATTTCAATACTTCTTGTCAAAATAGTCGAAATGAATGAATTTTTTTAATAACCTTTCTATACTATTCAATTATGATATAAATTATATAGTAAATTCTAATCATATTTCAATATTTTCAGGTTACATTTAAGCTTATGTAAAAAATTCGGATTAAACAGAGAAAAGCAACTTTCAGAAAAATTGAAATTTTGAATATCGTTTATCTTAAATAAAAAACTGTAATCTATTAAGTTTGTATTTTATTGAAATTTTTTGAAAGATTTAAACTTCATTTGATATTTTTTTGGTAAAAACCAAAAAAATAAACGTGTTACTGGCCAAAAATTAAAAAATCGTTTAAAAATTATAGAAAAAGATCCACCCTTCTCCAACTTTAATTTTGGAAAAGATTTCAATACTTCTTGTCAAAATAGTCGAAATGAATGAATTTTTTTAATAAAGTTTCTATACTATTGAATTATGATATAAATTAAATAGTAAATTCTAATCATATTTACAATATTTTAAGGTTACATTTTTTACTTCTCCAGCTCTCTGGCAGTTTGAGATACTTTGCCATGTGATTGTGTATATGTTGTACAGAGTTCATAGACCAGTTCATCTGTACAGCAAGTAAAACATTATCTATGAGAATTTTCACCTCATTTGGCGTTGATCTTTGTTTTTTGATCCATCCCAGTCTCTTCTGACGATCATCCGTGGTTTCTAACAGAATGTTTCGCAAACCAAATTCTTGTGCGGAAGACTTTCTGGTCCTAAGTACATGTTGTTATGTCAACAACATATGATGTATATTGCATATGGAATAATTTCAAACACTTAACTAGCATTTCAATTTTTTTTTTATTTTTATCATTTTTAAGAATGAGGTGTTAATATACTGTACATTTGCAGTTGCACATAAAATATCGAAGTACAATGATAATTTCTTATATGGGGAGGTTACTAATACTGTAGTACTAGTCTCAGTTTGACGAATTATTACCATGTGACATAGAATTAATATGCCATTGATATTACGCAAATATGTGATTTGTTTATCCTTTCTGAACATATGCAGTTACAATTTAATGCTGAAAACACCCCATCAACCTGAATAAAATAAAAATGCATTGTGTCCTATATTTCTTAATTTTTGAGGTAGTCAATCTGAATGAACCTGTCTTTCTTCAGGCAGCAGAACCGCTGCAAGAGTTCCGTGTTTTTTTTTTAGCACAAAAGCACAAATGTGACAGTGGGACTTTTGCAACATTAGAAATACAACATTAGCTGCCTCTTCATTTATAAATGCGTCTTGCAAAGATATATATGTTATTTTAACCTATTTGTAATACATTTGATTTAATTTTGTTGGTGTTGCTGCACTGCAGCTAAACAAATCTTTAATGAGATTGTCGCATCAGTTGCCGATTTAAAAATTTTGTCGCCCCGGAGGTAGGAGACGTACTTGCGTGTTCATCCGAAGCGCAGTAACTTCACCACCATCATGTTCATCATCATCATTATCAACGAATGAGGCTTTCAACGTCGTCTTGGCATGGTGTTTGTCCATTGCTGTATTTCTTTTTATGCATGTTTAAAATATTTTCTGCTATTATTTATGCATACAGTGTACTTAATTCTGTTCATTATTTCTATAAATATATTTAAAATGCCTTGCAGGTATTTATTTATGCTTATTCTGCTCATTATTTACTTACGCACATGCTTAAAATGCCATCTAGGTAATTATTTTTAGTGTTTGCAGGGCTTGGGTAATTCCGTAAAGAGTATTAGCGGATTTGGTTCTTCGCGGGGATTCTCGGCACGTATCCTCCGCGAATAACGAGGGATGATTGTACTTCTAAAGAATGTTTTATATATTTTTTTGAGCTACCCCATTTTGTAATGCAATATAATAAATGTGGATGGATGAAGGAATAACATAGGGTAGGGAGTTCGTTTTGTTTTTAGTTTAAGTAATATGAAGAGAAATCTTAATATTTCGGATCTGATATAGAGTAAAAGATTTTTTAAATTTAGTTTTCCATCTAAATTAATACCAAGTAATTTAACCTCAGTAGTAGATGTGCATCAAGGACGATTGGGGGAAGGAGGTTAAGAGTAAGGGGAAAGAGCGTAAAAGAGAGGAGAAAATGGCAAAAGAGCATAATTTTAAATGGCGCTGTGTAAACGAAGCTTCCATTAAAGTGTAAACAATGGGATTCATTAGTGTAAACAAAGGTTTGATTGTGTAAACATAAAACTTAGTTAAAGAAATTTCATTTTGTGTCGGAACTAATTAACCTTTACAAATATCTCACAATAAACTTTAAAAGATAAATTACTCGCCTTCCATTTGCGTGGTTTCGGATTAACGCATTAACGCAGCCCAAAAAATATTCAATTTTTTTTTTTATAAATAAATAATAAGGCACTGGTGGTTAAAAAGCCAGCTCTAAGAGGCCCTAATGATGAGTGTTATTTTTTTATTTATTACATGTGCTTTCTAATTTCTATTTTTTTTTACAGATGAATTTATGTATTTATTCATTTATTTATTTAATATTTTTTTTGACAGAGAATTATTATGATTATTAATATATAAAATGTAAAAAACGACGCTTGTGTAGAAGAGCGTCCGTACAAGAAGAGGAGAACGAACGAACAAATGAAAAATGAGGCACCTCCCAGGAATCGAACCCTGGATCATCCAACTGCCGGTCGAACATGCTAACCACTACACCAAGGTCCTCGATCCTGGGAGGCACCTCATTTTTCATTTGCTCGTTCTCCCTCCTCATCTTGTGCGGAACACTTTTCTACACAAGCGTCGTTCTTTACTTTAATTATACGGTGTGTTGTTTGCAGTTAAAATGTATATATGTACGGCATGCGAAGGTGCCCCCTCAGGGCATTTGATTTCGCTCGTATGTAGGAGAATTACGAGTAATGACTAATCGGGGTCCGTGGTGTAGTGGTTAACATATCCGACCGGCAATTGGATGATCCCGGGTTCGATTCCTGTGAGGTACCTCATTTTTCATTTGCTCGTTCTCCCTCCTCATCTTGTGCGGAACACTTCTACACAAGCGTCGTTCTTTACATATATATATATATATATATATATATATATATATATATATATACATTCAACTGCAAAGAACACGCAGTATAAATAACGTAAAGAACGACGCTTGTATAGGAGATATTCCGCGCAAGACGAGAGAGAGAGAACGAAACAAATGAAAAAATGAGGTAACCACCTGGGAATCGAACCCGGGATCTTCCGATTGCCGGTCAGACGCGATACCATTACACCATGGGCCTCACTCTTCCAAATGCCGTAATTCTTCTACATACTCGCAGAAACCAATGCCCCAAGGGGGCACCTCCCGCATGCCGCAACATTATATACATTCAACTGCAAAGAACACGCAGTATAAATAACGTAAAGAACGACGCTTGTATAGGAGATATTCCGCGCAAGACGAGAGAGAGAGAACGAAACAAATGAAAAAATGAGGTAACCACCTGGGAATCGAACCCGGGATCTTCCGATTGCCGGTCAGACGCGATACCATTACACCATGGGCCTCACTCTTCCAAATGCCGTAATTCTTCTACATACTCGCAGAAACCAATGCCCCAAGGGGGCACCTCCCGCATGCCGCAACATTATATACATTCAACTGCAAAGAACACGCAGTATAAATAACGTAAAGAACGACGCTTGTATAGGAGATATTCCGCGCAAGACGAGAGAGAGAGAACGAAACAAATGAAAAAATGAGGTAACCACCTGGGAATCGAACCCGGGATCTTCCGATTGCCGGTCAGACGCGATACCATTACACCATGGGCCTCACTCTTCCAAATGCCGTAATTCTTCTACATACTCGCAGAAACCAATGCCCCAAGGGGGCACCTCCCGCATGCCGCAACATTATATACATTCAACTGCAAAGAACACGCAGTATAAATAACGTAAAGAACGACGCTTGTATAGGAGATATTCCGCGCAAGACGAGAGAGAGAGAACGAAACAAATGAAAAAATGAGGTAACCACCTGGGAATCGAACCCGGGATCTTCCGATTGCCGGTCAGACGCGATACCATTACACCATGGGCCTCACTCTTCTCGTCTTGCGCGGAATATCTCCTATACAAGCGTCGTTCTTTACGTTATTTATACTGCGTGTTCTTTGCAGTTGAATGTATATAATGTTGCGGCATGCGGGAGGTGCCCCTTGGGGCATTGGTTTCTGCGAGTATGTAGAAGAATTACGGCATTTGGAAGAGTGAGGCCCATGGTGTAATGGTATCGCGTCTGACCGGCAATCGGAAGATCCCGGGTTCGATTCCCAGGTGGTTACCTCATTTTTCATTTGTTTCGTTCTCTCTCTCTCGTCTTGCGCGGAATATCTCCTATACAAGCGTCGTTCTTTACGTTATTTATACTGCGTGTTCTTTGCAGTTGAATGTATATAATGTTGCGGCATGCGGGAGGTGCCCCCTTGGGGCATTGGTTTCTGCGAGTATGTAGAAGAATTACGGCATTTGGAAGAGTGAGGCCCATGGTGTAATGGTATCGCCTCTGACCGGCAATCGGAAGATCCCGGGTTCGATTCCCAGGTGGTTACCTCATTTTTTCATTTGTTTCGTTCTCTCTCTCTCGTCTTGCGCGGAATATCTCCTATACAAGCGTCGTTCTTTACGATATATATATATATATATATATGGTTTTATATGGCTTTAGGGTCAGAAATGGAGAAGAAAATGTTAAAAAAATGAAAATTTTTGCCTTTTAATTTTCTATTTTGTTAGAAAAGCATAGTAAATTAGGTATCAATCGATAGCTATTTTAATTTTCTATCCATAAATGTCTGAAATTATAATGAAATGGTAGAAATTTATAACCGAAAGACTTCCGGAAATCGACAATTTTTGCTAAAGAAAAGGGGAAAATTGATTTTGTAGGCCTAGGGGGTCCGAAATTTCCATCAAATGGAAAATAATTGCTATTTTCTTACTTAGTTGGTCAAACATGGGACACCCTAGGGCCTAGACTGTGGGTACACCATAGTGAAATATATGCATCAAAGAACATGTTTTGGGAGTATCCCGACTTTTGAGTAGAGCAGACATGTTCTTCTCACGTTCCGCTACATAACGCCTCTATAGCTCATAGGCTCCCGATTCTATACCCCCAATCAAAATTGAGTTCAGAGAACCGCAGCCTCTCCGGTCTCGTGCGTGATTACATTCTGATTGACATCCCAATTATCACATCCCCGTTTTTTAATCCCGACAGAAAGTCACTCTCCATCATGCCACATAGAAGAAGAAACACAAGAACTTCAAGAAAGTCATCATCTACTGGGGCTACCAACGAAGAAAACATTAATCACCCTGAAACGAATAACCTGCAAGCCGCTCCTAGATCCTTAACACTGGGCAAACACTCCCACAGAAGAAACAACAAAACTAGCGAAACCTCTTGAGAGAGCAGTGTTGTTTCCACAATATCATCGAAAAGCAATACAACTAGTTTCCATTTCCATCTTCATGCTACCAGTATGCTGATGATTACTTCAATCTTAACATAACATAAAGACTCACTACCACTCCAAACAACCACCAACAACGAACTCCAAAGTGTTTATATATGGCTTAATGCCGACAAAGTATCCTTAAATATTAAAAAAAAAAATTTATATAATCATCACAAAAAAGAAATCGTTGTCACTTTTAAACCTACACATAAATTCAATCCCTGTTCAGTGAGTGCAATCGGCCAAACTTCTGGGAACTACCATCGATTCCAACCTATCATTCAAAGAGCACACTGAAGATCTATGCAACAAATTAACCAAGGTCTCCTTTATAATAAGTGGTTAAAAATAAAAATTACATTGTTCAACAAAGATTCTGTTCCTCTGGTAGTGTTGGGTGTTCCTTATTGACATTTTAGTGCTGATTTCGAAAATAATAGTGAAATTTTTCCATTACCCACAGTTTTTGAGAAAATCATCATTTTTATTTTACAAAAGACATGAAAATAAGGCTAACTGAGTGGTAATATTATAATATTACAGAATCACCTAAAATTTCTTGCTTGATGATTTACGCTTATATGATACATCTTTGGCTTCTCTGATGAGCATCCAACAGTAATCTGCAAGCATACTAGGATTCCACTTGCCTTGATACCGCTTTCCTCTCGTAGATATATATTGGTGGACTCGCTCTCCGTGTTCGTCGCTAATGTCTCCGAGGCTTGGTGGGAAGAAATCCAAATGAAAATACAAAAAATGTATTTTAAGAGACATTTTGCACCCCATTATTGTGTAAGCGTGAAGGAGCTCATCATCAACCAATTCAGCACAGATTGGTGATCGACGATTACCTAAAAAGTTCTGAGTAACTGCTTTGAAGGCGGTCCAGGCTCTTTTTTCAAATTCATTTAAGGTTCCATCAAAAACAGTATCTTTCATCAGCTCATTGATGTGAGGACCAACAAAAATACCTTCTTTCATTTTTGCTTCTCTGATACGAGGGAATTTTCCTTTCAAATACTGGAAGCCAGCTCATTCCTTGTCCATGGCTTTTATAAAGTTCTTCATTAATCCTAATTTGATGTGAAGAGGGAGCAAGTAGATTTTTTGGGGAATCAACCAGATTTTGATGCGTAACGTTTTTTTGTCCAGGAATTAGAGCTGGACGCCCTGGCCAGTCCTTAACATTGTAATGAGAATGCTTTGCTTGGCTATCCCACTCGCAAAGGAAACAGCAGTATTTTGTGTATCCGAGTGGCATACCACAAATGTGGCAGTTATAATTTGCATATCCTAGTTTGTGAAGAGTAATTCCACATTTTCATAGGACTCTTTCATGTGGACTGCGTGTCCGATAGGAACTGATGGGTAGATGTTACCAATGTGTAAGTTCTTTTGGCGTTTCTGGAAAACAGAAATATTAGCATCGTTAGCTAGCAAGTTCCAGCCTAGTAGTCTCGACTCTAGGAGCTCTGCTTGATTTATAGACAAATTTAAATCTCGTACCAGACCATTTAGTTCAGGCTAAGTGATTAAATGAGGCTCTTTTGACGAAGTAGGAAGTTAGTATTCTTCATCCCTGTATGGAACATCATCAGCTGTTTCATCATAATCGTCATCATAGTCTAAAGTAAATGACTCGGGAGGTTTTGGAACTGGGAGTGTTTCACAATGTGCTAAGGGTCGTATAGCAGAAGGCAGATTCGGATACACAATTTTATTCGTATTGTTAGAGTTTAAACCACAAATGTTAGTTAAGCAGAAGTAGCAGGCGGTTAGAAGATCTTTTTGCTCCCTCCACACCATGGGAACTGCAAATAGCATCGACTTTCACTTGCCCTTTAATCAAGCTCCAAGAGTCATCGCACAACGTCTACAACAGATATGAGGAACCCAACTCTTTCTCAGAGCTTTCAACCCTAATTCCCCGCAAACATAACAGAAAGAGTCGGGTTCATTCACACATTTCCGGGACATTTCGAAAAATCAAATTTAGTGTTTAAGTTTTGGCACACAGATACAATAAGAAATATTTGTACAGTTAAATATAAAACACAAAACAAATGTGTCAAATGCACTTAACAACACAAAATTTTGTAGAAGACGAGCATGTCATACACTGATTGAAACTGCATGAGTCACGCCCTGACAAGTCTTGACAAGTTTTGACTGGAAAGGCCGGTTCATGTGTGGCGTAGTCAGAGATCAAACTTTGAAGCGCCATCCAATATTATACGATTTGTTAGATCCTGTACCAGTCATTTTTACTGATGGTACTTTAATGATTTGTCGCTCAACGGTTGCAGTTGAGACATCTAAACGTAACATTCGTTTAATATGTAGTTGTTTAGTATTTTAAAACGTAATATAATATATATATATATATATACTGTATATATATTAGGCCGGGTCGAAAATGGGAAATTTTTTTATTTCTTAAAAAGTACACTATGTGAGAAGGGTTTTTTATCACTTTAACAAAATATTAAAAAAATCAAGCATGTGCTACTAGGGTGTGTCAGTTTTAGTGAAGTCAACAATTGAAAAACTACTAATGCTCAAATGATGTCATATTATCTATCAAACTTAGAAATATCTTTAGTGTTGTTTAAAAAAGCCATTTACCTACTTATATTTGACCATAAAGGTTTGAAATATAACCTAAATATGACTGTAGCATCGTATATCAATGTGCCATTGATATGTGTGGTCAACTTTGGTTATTTTTGGTGTGCAGTATGGTTTCTAAGTTTCACATAGTCACAAATGCTGGAGTTTTGATTGTGAATGCATGTGTTTTCCCTTCTTTTTGACAATTTTTATTACTTCATAATGTAAATATTGTGTAATTCAAATTATTCGAAATGTTGTGTGTGACCCAAACTTTCTGTATATTTTGATATGATAGATCTATGAAATTGTCATTACTTTGAATAATTAAGTCTTGTACCTATAACAACACAACCTTTTATCTGAGCTTTAGGAAGATATTAAGAATTTCAATTAACTTAATTTTATGTAATCATAATCAGTAGGCCTATCCAAATTTCAATGACATTTTTTTTGTTCACAGGTACACAGGAAGAGTCAGAAAGCAAATGAAGTTGTCACCTAAGTAATTTGGTGGGGACCAAGAGAGAACTTCCACCTGCTGAGTTGCCCACAGCCAGAGATCTGCTAAGGTATGGTTTGTTGAGGAGAGAGATGAGTGAGGAAGTCAGGAGGAATTACCCAGTTAATGATCTGATTAACAACGGCATTGTTTCAGGGCAACTGGCTCAGTGGAGAAAGGCCAACGCTCGATTCACAGGATCTGTAATCAACACTGAGGTCAGGATCAGGGCTAAAGTGAAGGCACTGTGGGATGAGGCAGTGAAGGTGTCCATTGGCAATGTGAAGCGAGAGGTCAAAGATAGGTTCACGATGAAACTGGACAAAATGGTGGACATCCTGACCCCTCACTCTGTGCTCAGGAGCTGCAGTGAGCTCAAGTACAACCCTGTCTGCAACAGTGAGGTTCACATTGACTGCAGCTGCAGGAGCGAGCAGAAGATACCACTGCAGGAGCTTGCCTTCATTAAAGGTCAGAGAGAAAAAGTGGGCAGTGTGGGAGCACACCTGATGGGTATAGCTGATCACCCTGTGAACAGGAAGCAGTGCTGCAGAGACAGGAGCAGAGAAGGAACGCCGAGGAGAAGAGAAGGAGGAAGGCAGAGGAGGCAGCTAAGAAAGAAGAGGAGTAAGGGAGGAGTCACTGCTGGAGATGGAGATGGAGTTGGAGGACACTGGAGATATACTGGAGGAGGCGAGGCAGGGAGGAGAGAGGAGGACGAAGACTTCAAACCAGAGGCTGCGACAACTTCTTCCGTGCCTGTAGCTAAGAAGAAGAAATACAACACTGAAGATATTACCAACATAGCTCTGGCTAGCTTGAGACATCACACTGGGCTAGAGAGACTGCAGAGATTGCCACTGCTGCCTGGATTGATGCTACTCTTATCACAGAGTTTGACACAACACTGGTGATTGACCACAACGAGGTGAGGAGAGCTCAGGTGAGACTGACTAAGGAGCTGGTCAAGAAGTTTGATGAAAAGATTAGGGAAAATGGCATCACCTGTATCTTCTTTGATGGGAAAAGAGATGACACCAAAGTGATGATGGAAGCTGAGGGCAGTGACAGGCTGTTTCCTGTCCTCATTAAGGAAGAACACTACACGGTGTGCAATGAACCAGGTGGGAAATATTTGTGGAATTTTGCACCAGAGGAAGCTGCAGAGGAGAGAAGTCATGCTGAGGTCGTTGCTGATCATCTGGTGAACAGGCTAAGAGAGAGAGGAGCAGACCAGACCCTTTTGGCCATAGGAGGTGACACTACTAATGTGAATACTGCCTGGAAGGGAGGAGTAATGCATTATGTGGAGGCCAAGCTTAGCAGGAAGTTGGTGTGAATTAGCTGTGACTTGCACACTGGGGAGCTGAGTCTCAGACACCTGGTGACTGCACTGGATGGCAAGACATTGAGCAACAACAAGTGGTCTGGGCCCCTAGGGAAGATGTTAGACATTGCCACTGAGCTGGAGATCAACCCAAACTTCACGAGGATCACTGTTGGTTCTCCTCTACCCCATCTCAGTTGAAGAGATCAGCCTGGTATGCACACTCTGAGGCTGTGCTCAAGGTCATGCTGTGCAGTGAGGTGGAGGAGGAGAGGAGGGAGGCAGTGAAGAGGATACTGGAAATCAGAGGTGAAGGAGATGAGGGCACACAGGTAGGAGACTGCAGTGTCAGACCCAGGAAGACTCCCGACATCAATCCATCTGCCACCAAACTCTCGGAGCTTATTGACTGGAACTCTGGCGTGACTGATCCTCCTCTGATCTGCTCCCTCACCACTACTGCAATCAAGGAGTTTCTGGATAGACCAATGGAAGTTCCTGCATGGCCCTCACACACACACAGTCAGTAGAGAGGTGTGTAAGGATGACAACTGAAGCAGCACATGTTTACTCACAAGAGAGGAGGAAGGCGTACATCAGTAGCCAGGTGGCAAGTAGGGAGCTCATGTCCAGGATAAAGAGCAAGGCAGACATGGCATCCTTGGCAAAGTTCAAGAAACCTATCTATATTTCTAAGTTTTAATATTGAAATACAATCAAAATGTCTTTAATTGTATGTATGTAAAATGTAGTTATATAAAATAAAAAAAATACTTGCAAAAATTGCTGTTTGCTTCAACTTTATACATACGTATCTAGGAGTGGTCAAATCTGGATTTTAGTCATATTTCGATTTAGCACATAAAAATGCATCATTTGGTCACTAGTAGTCTTTGAAAATCTAAAGATTTCACTTATATTATTATTATATAATATTATTATTATATATATTATTTTATATTTATTGCGAGATGTAATTTTAAATTTTGGTGACCGCTAAAGTTCATAATTATGCTATTAATCTTCATAAAATGCACTCTCTTTCAAAGGAGCAGATGTATGAAATGCAGTTTCTATGCATATCAGGCAGGATTCATCAATAAATGTATTTCGGAAATCACTAAAAAAGCCTTTCATTAGCCCCTAGTGATGTATAAGTTCATTGCTGCCATTTTTACCATAGTAATGAAGTTCCCATTTTATAATCAACAAGTTTCATTAAGCACTTTTAATTTCGTAATTTATTCTTCTTCTTTTTTTTTTACTAAGGATCATTTATTTTATATTGAATATGCAATAAATCATTTAATTTAAAAATTACGTTATATTTTGTAAACTTTATATTATATTTATTAATTATTATTGCTATTATTATTTTTTATTACTATTACTTGCTACCTTCGCTTTTTTATGTAATAAATAAACTAAATGCCATTAATTTTGCCTAAAAAGCATCCATGCTTTCAACGGCATATTCAGGTTAGAATAATGTGAATACATTAATGACATATCAAATAATTAAAAATTGTAAAACTCTGTCACTTGTATTCCTTTCTGAATAAAGGTTTTTGAATTTTGAGAAATGTACAGGGTGGTCCGAAAGTCCTGCCTCATTTGGGGGGGGGTATTACTGGAATATATTCTATAGAGTATTAACTTAATTTAACGCCAGGTTTTCTGTTTTGTTTAGTGTCAAGGCCTTAAAATTTACAAATGGCAGAACAACTGCACTGGATGGCAAGACATTGAGCAACAACAAGTGGTCTGGGCCCCTAGGGAAGATGTTAGACATTGCCACTGAGCTGGAGATCAACCCAAACTTCACGAGGATCACTGTTGGTTCTCCTCTACCCCATCTCAGTTGAAGAGATCAGCCTGGTATGCACACTCTGAGGCTGTGCTCCAGGCCATGCTGTGCAGTGAGATGGAGGAGGAGAGGAGGGAGGCAATGAAGAGGATACTGGAAATCAGAGGTGAAGGAGATGAGGACACACAGGTAGGAGACTGCAGTGTCAGACCCAGGAAGACTCCCGACATCAATCCATCTGCCACCAAACTCTCGGAGCTTATTGACTGGAACTCTGGCGTGACTGATCCTCCTCTGATCTGCTCCCTCACCACTACTGCAATCAAGGAGTTTCTGGATAGACCAATGGAAGTTCCTGCATGGCCCTCACACACACACAGTCAGTAGAGAGGTGTGTAAGGGTGACAACTGAAGCAGCACATGTTTACTCACAAGAGAGGAGGAAGGTGTACATCAGTAGCCAGGTGGCAAGTAGGGAGCTCATGTCCAGGAAAAAGAGCAAGGCAGACATGGCATCCTTGGCAAAGTTCAAGAAACCTATCTATATTTCTAAGTTTTAATATTGAAATACAATCAAAATGTCTTAAATTGTATGTATGTAAAATGTAGTTATATAAAATATATATGTTTGTGTTATTCCAAATTGTTCATCGATAAAGCTTATTTCGCCGCTAGGAGATCGTTCTTTTCTCCCAAAACTGGGAACCGGGATAAAAACGTTTCATTCCTGAAAGTGCCCTTTGAGGTTAACAAAGGGCTTCCTCACTCTTGCCAAAGCAGATTAAGTTGGTCTCCGTTGTGCCAAATAAATTGTCTTCGTTCATTCGTCATCCTATTACTAAAGCCTTCAACAATTCTGGCGTAGTTTATGAAATCCCATGTGGAGGCTGCCCTCAAAAATACATCGGGGAGACAATTGATTTTTAGCGAAGGATTAATTCCCACAAACGTGACGTGAGATCGGGTAATACTTATAGTAGCCTAGTTCAGCATAGGGAACAGCATAATCATATTTTTAACTTCCAGGATTCTAAACCTATCATAAATGTCAGGGTCCAGGAACAGGGACATATATATGAGGCATTTTATATTTTGGCAGAAAACACTATTTCTAATATTTAGTTGTCCTACAATATGGATAGCTTTATTTTTAACATTTTAAAATATTTTAGGGCAATTTCGGGTCGTGATCGGGTGCCAGATGTACAGGATTGATTTTTATAGATTTCTTATCTCGAAGGTTGAAATCTGGGCAATAGTTTGCCTTTGCCAACTGCCAGACGTACGACAGCTACCATCTCTCTGTCCATGTTTATGCCTTCACACCGTCATTTTAACCTTAGCTCTTCCGCAGGACGGAAGTTTTATAACTTTTTTAGAGATTTTAATTAGTTTATGGCTTTGAAAAGGGCTTGGTTGTGACTAGCCGAATTAATTAGCCTTTTTGAACACTGTTTTATAATTAATTTGATATTTTTTTCCTTGCGGGTTGGTGTAATTTTATATATATTATATATATATATATATTATATATGTGTGTGTGTGTGTGTCTGTGTGTGTGTGTGTGTGTGTGTGTGTGTGTGCGCGTATGTATGTGTGTGTATGTGTGTCATAAGCGAAGTGGGATCTTACACTTTGGTTTAGAAATTGATAAAGAAATGCTAGTCCGTAAATATTTGGACTTATTTATTTTTCATATTTTTGACAGATCGACTTCGAGAAGATGTGCATGACTGCTCCTTTTACTGGTCGTTTGCGCAGGTTAAAACATCCAGCATTGTGGGTTCATTACAGACAATCAAATCACGTCTTGTATTGCAGAGCAAAGATTCAGTCCATTCAAGTACGTAACTGAACGATATAGAATAATGTTCAGTTTTTAGTTTATGTTTATACCCTCATTTCTTAGATTCTAAATGTGTTTAGATTTAAATATGTTTTAAATTTCTCAGTTTCTTTTGGATACTGAGGCATTGTAGAGATACAATAAAAATAAATTTAGATTACGCCACCTAATAATTATCATATTTAAAGATCTACAACATAAGTACTTCGAGCTACATATTGGTTTGATCATGATGAATGCTTGACGCTTGGCATAAACGGGTTTAAACTCGGCTGTATTTTTTCTGTGTATTTTTAAAGACCAAGTAATATCTATTGCCAGATTAGTGAAAAGTTAAATTTGTTAGATTTGTTAACTTTTTCCGGCTCAAGGACCCATAAGAGTTTTTTTATGCAGGAAGGAGGGGCCAAGGGCAAAAGCCGCAAAAGCGCCTGTCCCATAGAAGAAGAGGAGAGCCAAAATCAAGGACCGGGGTTTCCGAGATGCCTAGACACTCTGCGTTTTAAAGATGGGAGGTCATAGACAGGAGGAAAGATGGATTAAGGAAGATTGTTCCAGAGTTGACTGGTTGAGTAGATGAAAGACTGAAAATACAGATGAACCCTTGCATTAGATAGTTCGACAGAAAAGGAATGAGAAAGTGTAGGAAGTCTGGTACTGCGTGCTCTCCTGAAAGGAGGAGGCATGCAGTTAAAGAGTTCAGAAGAGCAATATCCATTATGATAGCGATAGTAAAGAGAGAGTGAGGCAACACTGCAGCGAAGAGAGAGAGATTGAAAACAATCAGTAAGAGGCGGGGAATTGATGAGATGAAATGCCTTTGATTCCACCCGGTCAAGTACAGCTGTGTGGATTGAACCACCCCACACATGAGAAGCATACTCCATACAGGGGCGAACAATACCCCTGTACAGAGACTGACACTTAGTGGGGGTGAAGAAACTGCAGAGACGGTACAGCACACATAACCTCTTAGAAGCTGTTTTAGAAAGAGAGTATATATGATCTTTCCAGGAAAGATCATGAGAGAAGGAAATGCCAAGAATGTTAAGAGAAGAGGAAGGATTGAGTTGTGTATTGTTGAAGGTAAGGGGATAGTCGTGTGGAAGATTTTGACGAGTAGACAGATGGAGGAACTGAGTTTTGAGGCATTGAAAGCCACAAGGTTTTCTCTGCCTCAATCAGATATAGCAGAAAGATCAGAGGTCAGGTACCCCATAGCTGTCCCACGTGAATCATGGAGTGACTGTAGAGAGGGACGCTCTGGAAAGCGGGTGGAGAAGTGAAGAGTGGAATCATCGGCGTACGAGTGAATAGGACAGGAAGTGTGAATTAAAAGATCATTCATAAATAAAAGGAAAAGAATGGGTGACAGGACAGAACCCTGAGGAACACCACTGTTAATATCTTTAGGAGAAGAACAGTGGCCATTTCCAACTGCAGCTATAGATCAGCCAGAAAGGAAATTAGAGATGTAGGCACAAATAGAAGGACAGAAACTGAAGGAGGGCAGTTTCAAAATTAAAGATTTGTGCCAGACTCTATCAAAATCTTTCGATATGTCTAGCGCAATAACAAAAGTTTCACCGAAATCCCGAAAGGAGGATGACCAAGAGTCAGAGAGATATGCAAGAAGATCGCCAGTAGAGCGTCCCTTGCGGAATCCATACTGACGATCTGAAAGAAGATTATAAGAAGAAAGGTGTTTAAGAGTCTTCGTATTAAGGATAGATTCAAAAACTTTGGAAAGGCAAAAAATTAAAGGAACCTGACGATAGTTGGAGGGTTGAGAGCGGTCACCCTTTGGGACAGGCTGAATGAAAGCGAACTTCCAGCAGAAAGGAAAGGTACCAGATGAAAGACAAAGACAAAAGAGTTTGCCTATGCAGGGTGTCAGCACAGAAGCACAGTTCTTAAGAACAACAGGAGGAACACCACGAGGACCATACGCCTTCCTAGAGTTGAGCCCAGATAGGGCAGAAAAAACATCTTTAGAAGAGATTCTAATTTCAGACATAATAAAGTCAGAGTGGGGAAGAGATGGAGGAACAGCACCTGAATCGTCCAGGGTTGAATTGTAAGCGAAAGTTTGAGCGAAGAGTTCAGCTTTGTCAGGAGAAGAGACGGCAACTGTGCCGTCGGATTGGAAAAAAGGAGGGAAAGAAGAGGAAGTAAAGTTGTTGAAGAGGTTCTTAGGTAGATGCCAGAAAGAGCGAGAAGAATTATAATTGGATAGATTTTCACAATTTTGTCGGATGAATGAATTTTTGGCGAGTCGAAGAACAGATTTTCCACGATTCCGGGCAAAAATATAAGCTGAGTGAAAGTCAGGAGTTCGATGACGACGGTACCTTCTGAAAACCTCCTCTTTGTTGGGGATAGCATTAGAACAAGTAATGTTAAACCAAGGTTTTTTTGCGTTAGTATTAGGAATACAATATGGAATGTATGCCCGAGAGAATCACCTCTGTGATGCGCTCTGCACACTCAGAAGGGCACCGGCCACAGAAGCAGTAATCATTGAATGGGAAATCACAGAAGTACTGCCTAAGGGCCTCCCAATTAGCAGCGCCGAAGTTCCAAAAGCGCCTCCTCTTGGGAGGATCCAAATGCCGAATTGGAGTGATACGACAGGAAACAGATATAAGATTGTGATCGGAGGAGCCTAACGAAGGGAAAAGTTTCAGAGAGTAGGAAGAAGGATGAGCGGTAAGAAATAAATCCAGAAAGTTGGGCGATCGGCGATGCGAGAAGGGTGTTGTACAATCTGCGCTAGGTCATTTAGGATAGAAAAATTGTAAGCTAGTTCACTAGGGATGTCAGCGAAATGGGAGGAAAGCCAAAGGTGGTGGTGGCATTGAAATTTCCTAAAATGGAGATTTCAGCAAAGGGAGAGCGGGAAAGAATGTATTCCACTCTAAAAGTGTGCGTTTTCTTTTTATTCGTAAATAATTCTGGTCGGAAAAAGTTTAATAAGCTTCGAGGGGTAATAAGCGTTCAGTAATTAACAAAAATGTGGTTGGAGGTGTTTAAGGAGTGCCTAATAAAGACGGCGTTTGATTATTATGAAAGACTGCAGAATGCAGTGAAAAAATCCAGTACGTATGAAATGATGAGGTAAAGAATGTTAAAGAAAAAATATCGTGTGGAAAGAATGCTGTAAATGAAGATTGGTTCTAATGGACGAAATTCAGTGAGGTGTATATGGAGGGCAAAAAGATAGATATTTCAAAGGAGTAAAGTGAAAATAGATGATGAAACGAGAAAAATAATCTGGAAAGGTGAAAAGTTCAGTCCGGTGAAGGCCTAGTGATAGATAAGAGTACTCGGTAATATAGATAGCCAGGAGTAGTGAGAGAACATTAACCCCAAAGAGTCTATTACAAAAATCGAAAAGGAACCCACCCCAAGACGATAATGCAATAATTTCGGGATTAATGCTCGATAAAAATATCCAAAATTAAATAATATCAGGACCGGCGCAAGAAACTTAATTTCACGTGTAGTGTATATATATATATATATATATATATATATATATACACAGAGATGGGCAGTATTTAAATATGTATTTAAATACATTTGTATTGTAATTCCTGTTTATAAATACTTTTTTTGGTGTGTATTTAAATACTTTGAAAGAGTATTTGTTATTTGAAAATACATATTTTTAAATACATTTCGCAAATACATTTCTTAGCCTCAACTGTCAGATAACAATTTGCGCCCTGAAACAAAATACAAAATCTTTCTAATCATCTAAGCCACCTGATCCAATCGTTACTAGATGGGCCAGCTGGTTGAATGCAGCGTTTTATTACGAAAGGCATCTTCCAAAAGTAAGACAAATTGTGGAAGGATTAGAGGGCAAAGGGATCCTCGTTAAAAGAGCGAAAGCTGGCATCAAATCAGATGGGTTATGTTTTCAGCTCTTACAGTTACAAGAACAGTACTCTTCAGTATGTTCTCTTTTAGAAAAAATGGAGAGCAGAGATTTTACTATCAAAGAAGCATACGAAGCGGTCAATACCATATATTTTGGAGAAGATTATGTTAATATAAAAAATTATATCAAAAAGCGTTTGCAAACAAATGATATCAAAGATATAATTTTAATGACCAGGAATGCTATATCTCGATCATTATACGTTCTAATAAAAAACTGTCAACCTACCTCAGCATCAGTCGAAAGAAGTTTTTCGATTCCTCGAAAACTCCTAGCTGAAGACAGAAACTTCAAATCCGAAAATGTTAAAAACTATATTGCGGTGTTGTACAATGCAGATGTGGAATAATTGTATTTAACGATGTTAACTGACTGCATGTGTGGTGTTGTATAATATATATTAGTGTTATGTATCACTCTATAAATAGATTATACAATTTATCACTAAAATTAAACAACTAATAGTTTGTAATCACGAAAATTGCTTTACAATAAGTCAAATTAGACAATTTAATAGTACATATTTATTAGGTCAATAAAGTCAATTTTGGAGGAAAATAAAGTCAATTTTTTTTTATTTTAGGTCAATAAAAAATTGCCCTACTTATGAGTTATGCATATATGTTTATAAAGTCTAATATATGATAATATCAATAAACTAATGTTACCAAGAGATAGGTTTTAGAAAAAATTCTGGCATGATATAGTTGGATAAGTATTTAAAAATGTATTTGAAATGTATTTAAATACATTTTTTATGTAATGTATTTAGTATTTAAATACATTTTGAAAATATGTAATGTATTTGGTATTTAAATACTTTTTAAGGAAGTAATGTATTTAGTATTTAATTACATTTAAAGTATTTTGTACCCATCTCTGTATATATATATACAGTATATATACTACACGTACAGAGGGACGGACTGAGCGCTCGGGCAATCGGGCATGGACCGAGAGCCCTAGCCATTAATAAGGGGCTTTGCGGCCCCGGCCTCATTCATCATAAAACAGTGACAGTGTTCTCAAATGGGTCAAGTGTTTAGTCAAACTGTAATATGAAAAAAAAACAGATTTCAAGGGGCCCAGGACCTCATTATGCCCAAGGGCCCTGGTTGCTCTCAGTCCGCTCCTGTGTGTGTATATATATATATATATATATATATATATATATATATATATATAAGTGTCCCGTAGTGTAAACCCTTACGGTCCAAACGAGTTCGTCTCCAACGAATTGCGTTCTAACATTGAACCAAAATTCCTTCATTCTGACATCACAGAGTATGCACTCTTTGATACGCGGAGTAACCCCATGTAATCCGTAGTAACCCCATGTAATCCGTCGTAACCCCATGTAATCCGCAGTAACCCCATGGAATCCCAGTAATCCCAACCTAAATCATTAGATGCGAGGTGCATATGAAAATATGCTCATCGCATGAATTCTTCGATCCCTCGGCGTCTCCATTATTGTCAGCATCACGCGATGCAAGGCAAGCGTCTATAAATACATCAGTCTTTTAACTTTTTATTATTAAATTTTCCTAAAAAACTTGACCTATTCCCATAGATAAAGCATAATTGTGTCAACCTATAGACCACCTGACTTCCCCTAACTCAACCTACTCGCATACCAAATTTCAGCTGTCTCTAACCTCTATTTCTCTTTTCCGAAAAAATCACGCAAATTGATTATCTCGAACATGAGATTCATTTGCGCGCTATAACTTCCTTCCCAATTGATTCCCTTTTGTACGGGTTCGACCTTCCTTTCACGCCGCCCCCCTGGTGTCTCTTGATCCTACAATTATGCTTTATTATCAAAAGAAAAATGTAAACTCCACGAAACCTATTTCGATCATGATTGGTTCACCCCCGGAACTCTCCCGAAGTAAAGTCTTCCAATCGTAGTGGTCAATCAAATTCATCTCCGCCTAAATTTGAATATCGAAAACTATTATAGGCGCTTGCTGTTAGACTCCGCCCGTAAGAGGGTGACCCTTAGTTTACCTCGTCTCCGCCTACCCCGAGGTGTTAAAAACCCCGAGAGCGTCGGTAACGAGGTTCTTTGCTTTCTGACCATCTTCATACCACGCAAACTCTGTGATTTAATCCTGTAATTAATCGTGCAGTGGCACTACCCCTCCGGATCAAATTAGCTTCCATTTGATAATTGAACTTAACTTCAATATATAAACTTTGCTGCCGATTGCTTTAAGAAAGAATCAGCAGCCTAAATTGTAGATTGTGCTTTAGTTAACTTGTTCCCGATTTATCTGTGTATTAAGTCTCACCTTAAGAGCTATATAATCTTCATTTTTTTTACCTAGCCAAATTTAATTTAATTTAATTTAATTTAATTTAATTTAATTTTTACTACCAAAAGACTTTTGTACTCAAAGTGAATTAATAAAAAGACTCTGTTAAATTGAGTTTAGTCGTTTCCATTCACCGCATAAACTCGGTACAACCCCCGTACGGAAGCACTCGAAGGTAATCTTCCGAAACTTTACAACAAATTGAGGTAAGAGTGGTCAGTGACACCAACACACATTTTTTTTGACAAGGCGCGAGCGCCTAGTGCACCCACTGATGTCGACGTGAGACGCGACACCTCCAAGGAGTTTTTCTTGGGAGTTCTCATAACCCGAGAGTGACGTTGTCCATCATCCTTCGGATACAATTCCGACTCCAACCAACGAGAGTGACGTTGTCCATCATCCTTCGGATACAATTCCGACTCCAACCAAGGGGACCGCCTCCGGAATTCATAGTCCATCGTCGTCTTCTACATTCGAGCGGCCCATTTTGGGACACGGCTCGACACGCGTCTCCATTATTGTCAGCATCACGCGATGCAAGGCAAGCGCCTATAATAGTTTTCGATATTCAAATTTAGGCGGAGGTGAATTTGATTGACCGCTACGATTGGAAGATTGTACTTCGGGAGAGTTCCGGGGGTGAACCAATCATGATCGAAATAGGTTTCGTGGAGTTTACATTTTTCTTTTGATAATAAAGCATAATTGTAGGATCAAGAGGCGCCAGGGGGGCGGCGTGAAAGGAAGGTCGAACCCGTACAAAAGGGAATCGATTGGGAAGGAAGTTATAGAGCGCAAATGAATCTCATGTTCGAGATAACCAATTTGCGTGATTTTTTCGGAAAAGAGAAATAGACGTTAGAGACAGCTGAAATTTGGTATGCGAGTAGGTTGAGTTAGGGAAAGTCAGGTGGTCTATAGGTTGACACAATTATGCTTTATCTATGGGAATAGGTCAAGATTTTAGGAAAATTTAATAATAAAAAGTTAAAAGACTGATGTTTATAGACGCTTGCCTTGCATCGCGTGATGCTGACAATAATGGAGACGCGGAGGGATCGAAGAATTCATGCGATGAGCATATTTTCATATGCACCTCGCATCTAATGATTTAGGTTGGGATTACTGGGATTCCACGGGGTTACTGCGGATTACATGGGTTACTACGGATTACATGGGGTTACTGCGGATTACATGGGGTTACTCCGCGTATGAAAGAATGCACACTCTGTGATGTCAGAACGAAGGAATTTTGGGTTCAATGTTAGAACGCAATTCGTCGGAGACGAACTCGTTTGTACCGTAAGGGTTTACACTACGGGACACTACCTCCCCTTCTGCAGAAGTGACAAGTAAACAAAAATAATAATAAGATTAACAGTTTTAAGCACAAAAAAAAAACCAATATTTACGTGCTAGCTAACTAATTAAAATTTGGATTTCTCGGTGTAGCGACAGCTAACGGGGGGCCGAAGATTGGGGCAGACCGTCCGGGGCTTCTTCCAAAGGTGAGGGCTCCGAAGTAGGGGCATACCACTTCAGTCGTCGACACGGGCGGCAAGCAAGGAAGATGATTATTAGGATTAGTATGACAGTGAGGCGTTGACGTAGGTGAGGGGCTGAACGTGGGATAAGACATGAGACCGTTCTTGGAGGGTTTCGTTGATACGATCCAATTGCTGATCCCAAGGGGGATAGTTGAAGGAAGGTACAAGAGTACAGAGGCAAGAGGAAGGTTGAAGATAGGAATTGGTGGGAGGCGAGCCATAGGGTGTAAAGATGAGGCGTGTTGTTAATGGAGAGTAATCTGGGTTTGATGATATAAAGCTGGAGGTAATGATAGAACAACCGGGGGGAATTCTACTAACTGGATCCAATTGTATCATACTACGGTTGTTCGGGCAATCCAGAGTTGCTTCACGTTTTTCGGGAATGGACAGGAGGAGATCGAACTTATTTGTAGTTGAACGGGGGTTGAAGGGTCGAATGGCCGGAACGTGCAATTTGAACGGGACGAATTTTGTAACAGCATTAAATAACATGGTTTCCGAAAATGTATTGAAACAAAGGGTTGGATTGGAGGGCAAATTAGGAATTTAGTCGACAGAGGTGTCCTACAATGAGTAATTCGCGAGTGGTAAACAGAGTGTATTGTTGGTAGGTTTTGGAGAGGAAAAAGTATGGGCGTTCAGTGTGTAAGATGAAACGGGTCACGTTTTCCCTCATAGAGTAGACCGTGGGAAAGGGGTGAAATAGATAGGTTGTAGACTTGAGCATCGAAAAAAGGTATGACAGTAATAATGGAGAATGGAGAGCTGCCAAGTAACGTCCAGGTGAGGTCGAGAAAATGGTGGGCGTTGGATGGGTGTAACGGATAAATTGGGGTTAGAGCTAGTTCCTTACTGGCTTCAGTTATTAATGTATTTAGGGTCTTATAGGGAATTAGTGAATGGGGGTTTGTTTTAACATGGCAGCGTTAAGTGCGGCCATTACGATTTGATGTGTCTCGTGAACTTGATCGAGATACTTATCAACGACAGTAATTTGGAGATTTATAAGGTGGACATATTCAATTTGATTGTAATTTCTGCGCTGTAAAGCAATTAAGGAATCCAGCTCATGAAGGTGTGTAGTGAGATTGCGTAGAAAGTGAAAGTTCCGTTTTGCTGCGAAGACGGTACGTTTTAACACATCGCCTTTAATGATATTGTCGCTCGCTAGCAGTTGGATTTCGCGTCGCACGTTACGCACATCTGCGGAGATAGCGACGCCGAAGATGGTTTTCAGCAACTGCCCGCCGAGATCGAAGAAGCCGCGTTTAGTACGATTTGAGGAGTTGTTTGGACGATACTGCTGATCCAAGGTAGGGCCAGCGTATCGTTGAGTTTGTATTGGGTAGCGTGTATGTTTTCTAAAGTGTGAGCATAGGTGGAGGAGAGTATTTGTTTATATGTTGTGAATGACCTAGTCGGATCAGAGTATGGTGGGTGGATAGGTGCCTTTGCAATAGCTATAGCGTGGGAGAGTAATTTTCGTTGGCAGGCGTTGAGCGTACGGAAAATGACGTGTGGGGCTCGTAGGTCGAAAATCACATTCAGGTGGCCTTTTAAAAAATGGCTATCCGATAAGGTTTCGACCACAGCGGGGACGATGTGGTAGGTACTACTAGCACAGGAAAAGAATGAAGACAAAGGTAAGCATAGACGAAGTTAACATTGTTAATAATTTTGGGTGTGTTAGCGGTTACTTCCGAGAAGTTCTCCAGGAAGGGAATTTGGGTCTCACCTTGGGTTTGACCGAAGGTCGGTCCGGAGGACGAAGGGGGTGAGGTGGATGTGTCGTCGAAGCAGTGGCTAGTGACTCGGGTATTCGCGTAGTTGGAGTAGGCCGAGTCGATGGCAGCAGGGGTGTTTTCGGTGGTAGGGAGGGACTTTGTGTAGGTGTCTTGTGATGGGAAGGTGTTTCACATGAGGGTTTAGGGACGGAGTGGAGTGGGGGTACGGGGCCGGAGCTTGGCTCTAGTATAGGGCTAGGTGTGTATTCTAGTATGTATAGTATCGGCGTGTGTACACAAAACAAAATATATATATAAAAAAATAAAAATAAAATTCGAAACACAGACAAAACAATCGGAAAAAATGTTGCAAAGGGTGAAGAAAATTTGTCACTGTAATCAAAATGATTAAGTGGTGTATATATTATATATTTGTTTTTTTTTTTGGGGGGGGGGATCCAAATTAAGTAAACTACTAATTGTTCAATTAAAAAAAAATAACTTAATCAAACGCAAAGCAATCGAGGAACCCCCAACAATGCAGTAAAACACTAAAATATCGTATTTCAGGAACGACGGGATTGCTAAAAAAAAAACAAGTTATGCCAGCATTGTTCTATCGCTCTCATAAAGTAGGTGATATAAGAGTAAAAAAAAAAAATATGAGAAAAAGATGAAGGTTGGGATAGCAAAAGGTTACTTGTAAATCCGATGGTCGAATCGTTGGTCTCCAATGGATGAAGAGTCCCACACAAAGTCCCTTTCCGTATCCTTGATCCTAACGAGAGAAACGTGGAGTTCCAGTGATGGTGGATCCTGCCCTCAGCCTGAGTCCGCAAGGAAGTACCACTAGTCGTGCCCCAATCGTATTCACGTATATGGCCTGCAATTACGTCACAAGCGTAATTCCCGTAGCACAAAGTAAAACAATAAAACTTAAAAAATAAAATTCCTAACCCTACCTAACCTATTCAATAAAAAAAATTAAAAGTACTAAAATATTACACACGGTAATTCAATAATTAAAACGAATTTAAAATAATTAAAATTATTAAAAATCGTAAAAAAAAATTTTAAAAAAATTAAAGGACGGTTATTAATAAATGACTGCAAGATCACATTAATAGCGTATTTCACTATCCAGTAATTAATTAAAATTACTTGTTACTTTAAAGTAAGTATGATAACTACGAAAATTATTAAGTGGTTAAAATCACTTCACTGATCCCACTTACTCAAAGAGAAAACAAATAAAAATTGCTAAAAGTTTGTTTTTAGTCACCATTCACCGTGAACCGTGAATTATTACTGTGGAAAGAGTATTGTTAATGATTAGTGCATAAACTGTGTACACAATTTATCAATATTCCACAACAACACAATTTAATTTTATAATTGGTTAAGGGTAAATCAGTGATACTTAATAGTTACGTAACTCTATCACTCAAACGTAAAAAAACGTTTGCGTGAGGTGGATCGAGAGAAGAAACTGAGTCGGCTGCGTGGCATCAGCTGGCGTCTCTCTCGATTTGAAGGTCGCTCGCAGAGGAGACAAGGGAGGACGGTGACGTCATGTACAGCCGTGGCGTCGTCCGAGAGGAGTGAGGGGAACCCGGGGCGAAATGGGCAAGACTTCGTTCACCCAATTCCGGTCCTGGGGGGTCCTGGGTCCTCGGCGTCTCGGTGGGACCTCCAATGTCGAGCCGTGTCCCAAAATGGGCCGCTCGAATGTAGAAGACGACGATGGACTATGAATTCCGGAGGCGGTCCCCTTGGTTTGAGTCGGAATTGTATCCGAAGGATGATGGACAACGTCACTCTCGGGTTATGAGAACTCCCAAGAAAAACTCCTTGGAGGTGTCGCGTCTCACGTCGACACCAGTGGATGCACTAGGCGCTCGCGCCTTGTCAAAAAATGTGTGGATGTCACTGACCACTCTTACCTCAATTTGTTGTAAAGTTTCGGAAGATTACCTTCGAGTGCTTCCGTACGGGGGTTGTACCGAGTTTATGCGGTGAATGGAAACGACTAAACTCAATTTAACAGTCTTTTTATTAATTCACTTTGAGTACAAAATTCTTTTGGTAGTAAAAATTAAATTAAATTAAATTAAATTAAATTAAATTAAATTTGGCTACGTAAAAAAAATGAAGATTATATAGCTCTTAAGTGAGACTTAATACACAGATAAATCGGGAACAAGTTAACTAAAGCACAATGTACAATTTAGGCTGCTGATTCTTTCTTAAAGCAATCGGCAGCAAAGTTTATATATTGAAGTTAAGTTCAATTATCAAATGGAAGCTAATTTGATCCGGAGGGGTAGTGCCACTGCACGATTAATTACAGGATTAAATCACAGAGTCTGCGTGGTATGAAGATGGTCAGAAAGCAAAGAACCTCGTTACCGACGCTCTCGGGGTTTTTAAACCTCGGGGTAGGCGGAGACGAGGTAAACTAAGGGTCACCCTCTTACGGGCGGAGTCTAACAGCAAGCGCCTATAATAGTTTTCGATATTCAAATTTAGGCGGAGGTGAATTTAATTGACAGCTACGATTGGAAGATTGTACTTCGGGAGAGTTCCGGGGGTGAACCAATCATGATCGAAATAGGTTTCGTGGAGTTTACATTTTTCTTTTGATAATAAAGCATAATTGTAGGATCAAGAGGCGCCAGGGGGGCGGCGTGAAAGGAAGGTCGAACCCGTACAAAAGGGAATCGATTGGGAAGGAAGTTATAGAGCGCAAATGAATCTCATGTTCGAGATAACCAATTTGCGTGATTTTTTCGGAAAAGAGAAATAGAGGTTAGAGACAGCTGAAATTTGGTATGCGAGTAGGTTGAGTTAGGGGAAGTCAGGTGGTCTATAGGTTGACACAATTATGCTTTATCTATGGGAATAGGTCAAGTTTTTTAGGAAAATTTAATAATAAAAAGTTAAAAGACTGATGTGTTTATAGACGCTTGCCTTGCATCGCGTGATGCTGACAATAATGGAGACGCCGAGGGATCGAAGAATTCATGCGATGAGCATATTTTCATATGCACCTCGCATCTAATGATTTAGGTTGGGATTACTGGGATTCCATGGGGTTACTGCGGATTACATGGGGTTACGACGGATTACATGGGGTTACTACGGATTACATGGGGTTACTCCGCGTATCAAAGAGTGCATACTCTGTGATGTCAGAATGAAGGAATTTTGGTTCAATGTTAGAACGCAATTCGTTGGAGACGAACTCGTTTGGACCGTAAGGGTTTACACTACGGGACATATATATATATATATATATATATATATATGTATATATATATATATATATATATATATATATATATATATCGCAGCGGCAACAACAATTAATTTTTTAAATAATAATAATAATAATAACGCCACCAACTTCTTAAGGCATCCTGTTTATTTTACTCTCAATTCAACCTTCTTTTTAACACATCCATTCGTTGCTGAAGTCTTATTAAAAATGAGCAATTTATTTTAAAAATTTTGGATTATTTCTCAGTTGGGCGCTACCAATCAAATTAGTAAATAAAGTGATATTTCGAGACTCAAATAGGTAACGAGACTTCTAAATATGTTATCGGGGCGAAAGCACTAATCGTGAGATAATGAATTTAAATACCGGTTTTTGCGTGATTTTTACTCTACTGTATTTGTTAACACCTCATATTCGTTTTTCTATTTCTTCTGTATCGTAAGGTAAAAAAAATTCAAACATTTATTTAAAAGAGACATTAACCATGAAGTTAAATGTATAAAACACATTTGTAATATTACATGAAATACAACACATTAAGTTCTTTAAAACAAACATAAATCGAATATCAAAAATAATTTTTAAAATGTAAAATGTAACTTGAGATTATCAGCGTAATAATGAAATTGCAAATCTAGAAACCGTATCAGAACCTTCCTTAAAAACTAAAATGCATATTACATTTTACAACTGGTGCTAGTACAGTACAGTTTAAAAGACTTAAACAATAGAATTGTAAAACTAGAAACAAAAGCAGACCCTTTCTTTAAAAAGAAAAGGCGTATTACGTTTCACGACTAGTGCTGGCGGTATTAAGAAGAAACTCAAACAAAGTGTCAATCTCGTTTGTCTGATTTAATACAGGGTCCGATCCCAATACTGAAGGAATATGAAGATCAATGTTAGGGTTGATTTACTCTGTGACAAGTAATTTGATTATCAATTTTTTTCAACATTATATTGGATATGTGAAAAAAACTTCAGATAAATGATGGAACTGTTTATCCGAAATTCCCACACGTTTATTTAAAGCCTCTAATGCAGAGACGTCAACCTTGAAGTATGAAAATCCGTGAGATTTTGCTTGATTTTGCCTGTGCCTGATTTTGATAACTGGAAACATATTCCACATGAGGGAGTTTGAGACTTAAAATCCGTAAGAGTTGATATGTCTGCTAATGTGGATTTCAACCCGTAATTAGAACCTACCAGCTTTTGATACTGGTTTTTATAAAAGACAGTCCTCCTGAAGGAGTGAATTTGCCTCTTTCAATGCTCGATTACGTTCTAAAATTCGCAGTATGTTTTTACTTTGCTGACTGTTTGGGGTTTCAAGTTTAACGATTTTTGTAAACTTATCACCAATTTCAGCCCTCAATTCACCGTTAGCAGTTTCTAAAGTCGCTTTTTCCTCATTCACTTTCATCACATTATTCCGATCGTGATTTTGCGTTGCAGGGGCGTAACTGGAGTAAGAAAGTTGGAGGAGGGGGGACGAACACACTCCTATTGTTAGAAGTGTTAGAAGCGCTTATAATGAGTGCTTCTAACAATAGGATTTTGTTCGTCCCCTAACAACTTTTTTTACTCCAATTACGCCCCTGTAACGGTAAAACCTCTGTGTCCCTGTGCCGTTGTAATAAATACACTTGATTGATCGCAATTTCTAATGTACGTTTTTCTTTCGTTCGTTTCGAAAGGGAATCGCTATGATTTACGTTTTTGTTTTTTGGTTCTTCTTCATTCTCCGTTTTTCTTTTAAGCTGCTTCAGCACCCTCCCTGAAAAAAAGAGAAAATAATAAGTATCTGCTCAAATAGTAGAAGCGTCTTATATACATATATATATATATATATATATAATTTTTTTTTTGTCTGTAAAGGAAATAAGGACCTGAATGAGCATTAAAAGTTTCCATAAAATATATATATATATATATATATATATATATATATATATATATATATATATACTGTATATATATATATATATATATATATATATAATATATATATATACAGGGTATCCCAGAATTAACTATCTATTTCAATGAAATCGGACAAATTTTTTTAAAACACACTTTTATTTATGTTTATCATGTTTAATATGTGTTAAAAATGTATAAATTTCTAAAAAAATTTCATAATTTTATTTTCATAATTTTTTCATTATCTGGTCCAATGAAAGACCGTCTGAAGTCATAGAATGGCAAAGAGACTCTCCAAAAGTTAACGTGTGGCTTGGAATGACCAAATCCAAAATTTATGGCCCATTCTTCTTTGCGGAGGCAACTGTAACAGGTACCGTCTACCTTGATATGCTTCAGCAGTTTCTCGAACCACAGCTTCTTGATGATGGCATTCTTGATAATGTTGTGTTTCAACAAGATGGAGCACCATAAATTTTGGATTTGGTCATTCCAAGCCACACGTTAACTTTTGGAGAGTCTCTTTGCCATTCTATGATTTCAGACGGTCTTTCATTGGACCAGATAATGAAAAAATTATGAAAATAAAATTATGAAAAAAATTTAGAAATTTATACATTTTTAACACATTAAACATGATAAACATAAATACAAGTGTGTTTTTAAAAAATTTGTCCGATTTCATTGAAATAGATAGTTAATTCTGGGACACCCTGTATATATATATATATGTATGTATCTACCATCATTAATGATCTTGCATACAGAAATGAAGGCTTCTGAAAAGAAAATAGATTCATTATTATTAATATATACAATATGTACAGACTACACTGTAAAGTTTAACTGATTTATACAGATCATCATCTACCATTTCTGGACAGATTTTGAACTAACTTTATTCGAAACAGAATAATAAACACACACACACATAATAAAAACATAAAAAATCAAAAAAAAAAATATATATATATTAGGGTGTTTCATACCTATAGGGTAAAATAAAAATGAGCTTGGAGTTTTAATCCACACGTTTTTCCGTATTCTAAAGAACAAGAAAACACGTTTGTGCAAGTTTGAACCAGATCGCGCTGCATTTAGAGGTCCCCAACTTTGACGACTTTTTGTCAGTTCATTTCTCGCCTGCCTGCAGTGAAGACGGTTTTCTTCGTCACTTGAGCGGTTCGTGTTGTATAGCCTATTGGACAACTATGGAGGTAATTATATATGCTACTAATTATCTCATTTTACTGTGGTATTGAAATTTATTATTATTTAATTTCTGTCATTTTACTGTGGTAGTGATATTTATTATTAATATTACATGAAATTAATTAGTCTGTTGCATATTGGACAACTAAGCTGGTAATTATTTATGATACTAATTAATGTAATTTTACTGCGGTATTGAAATTTATTTAATTAATGAATTGTCAAAGAGAACGTAGTGTACACGTATCAGTTTTATAAATAAAGAAAAGCAGTAACTGGGACTCGAACCAATGTCATAGCCGTTTGGCGGCATCGCTCAAGTCGGCGTACACAGCACGCTATCCACTCCCTAGATGGTGTAGTGGATAGCGTGCTGTGTACGCCGACTTGAGCGATGCCGCCAAACGGCTATGACACTGGTTCGAGTCCCAGTTACTGCTTTTCTTTATTTAATTAATGAAATTAATTACGATGTGAAATTATTTCTGTGGAATTATTTAGTTTGTTTTCTTTTCCAGGTGTCTACCAGAACGAAAACAGAAGTGTTTCTTATTGGCCAGACGGATGCGAACATCACATCAAGTGGCCTTCCAACTCAGTTGCAAGTACTCAAAAAGTACTTTTACCACCAAAAGGAGCAAAAATTTGGACGTACTAAATGCCTGAACCTGTGCCTGGATGCCTGTCTCATATTTTGGGAGAGAGCGAGAATCCCCATGATGCGTCGAGATTCGGCCTTGAGGAAGATGGAATCCCTTCTCAAGGAATACGACCGGCTTGTGAAGCACAAGTCACATAAAGCAGAGTCCTTCCGAGTGAAGGAGGCGATGTTCAAGGAGGCAATAGCGAAGGAGATCATGGACATTGCTCATTCACAGGCTAAGGAAATGATGAAGAATCAGGAGGACATCCACTTTCTCGACATGCAGCGTGAAGATCCAAATTCCTGCAGCATGGGCCCTGTTGACATGAAGCTTCACTATAAGGAGATTAGGAAAAGGAAGAGGCTGGACAAGATTAAGGAACAACAGGAGAAGGCCAGGAAGGAACAAGGAGCTGCAGAAGATACGGGGGCTTTAGTGATTTCAACTTCGTCAGAGACTGACTCAGATGTCGTTGACCCAACCGTGGAAGTTTTTCCATCCTCCTCCAAGGGAAATACCAAGAAGCGACGCAGGAATCTGATCTCACAGGATGTGACGACTACCTACGATCGGCTGAATATTTCGTACCGCGATTCAGCTATGTCGTACGCTGCAGCGGCTAAATCACTAGGTTTTGACTTGGATGAACTGTCCATTTCTGCCAGTACCATGTACCGCACACGCAAGGCTCTCAGGAAGGTGGCTGCTGAAAGTTATCAATCCGACGAAGTTTGTCCTGGTCAGCCTCTTGTCTTGCATTGGGACGGTAAGCTCCTACCTGACAATGAGCAATGGAAGGAGAGCGTTGACCGGATCGCCGTCCTCGTCTCTGGCGACGGCAAGGAGAAGTTGCTCGGCGTTCCTAAGGTGACGTCCGGAACCGGCGAGAAGATAGCGCGAGTTTGCTTGGATTTGGTCAAGGAACACAGGATGGAAGAGCGCGTGCGGGGACTGTCTTTCGACACGACAGCGTCGAACACCGGGATTCATATCGGGGCCTGCGTCCTGATTGAGAAAGGTCTTGGCAGAGAACTCATGTACTTCCCCTGTCGGCATCACATCTATGAAGTCATCCTCAGCTCCGTCTTCAAGCGTGCATACGGCCCTTCAAGTGGCCCCGATATACCCGGCCACTGTTAACAAAATCTCTGTCGTCAACGATCGGGCCGAAAGAGCCATCGCGCTCACCAAAGAGTTCAACTGTTCTCTGACGAAGAACGAAGAGCAGAAGCAGTATTTGCTCAAAACTGTGATGCAGCATAGGGCGAAATACCCGAATAAAACCAAGAATGATTTCATGGACAAATGATTCGCAAGAAGTGGTTATGTTTTTTGTATCTTTGTGAAAATGTGTAGTGAAATGATACTCGTTTGTTGAATAAAAATTCATTGACAGATTTTTGTTTAATTTTTTCCGTTTATGATCTGCCAGAGCATCAAACTGGGGACCCGTAAACTTTAAACTATTGAATTAATAATTCGGTTTATCAGTCTCCTCAGCAAATGGAATAAGGGGATCCATGTGGATTAAAATTTTTCCAAACTTTTAATTTCTGAAACACCCTAATATATATATATATATATATATATATTTATATATACTTACCATTCCCTACGCTTTCACATGCCTTTGAATATTCCTCGTCATCCGAACTGTTAAAAAGACGTTCTTGTTTTGAACTGGTGATGGTTATCCCAGCAGTACACATTGATCCTCTTTAAAATAAAAAATAATAATAATAAAAATTAAAACCTTAAAACAAAAATAAAAATAAATAATTAAAATTAAATTCATACAAAAGAAAATTAAAATCATTAAAATTAAATTAAATTAAAATTACCTCAACTGATAAATACACAATGATTACGTCAATCTAGTAGTATGGGAGAAAAAGGAGAGAGTGCAATGCAATTGCAAATCTTTATCAATGTTCCATAAGATATGCAACAAGGGGGAATGTTGCAAGATGTTATGGAACAAAGGGAAAAGGGGAATGTTGCGAGATGTTATGCAACAAAGGAGAAGGGGAATGTTGCAAGATGTTATGCAACAAAGGGGAGGGGGAATGTTGCAAGATGTTATGCAACAAAGGGGAGGGGGAATGTTGCAAGAGCAACAAGGGGTATGCAGCTTGGAGGCGGAGCTATCCCCCAAGAAAGAGAGAGGAGGAGAGAGAGGAGGAGAGGTGTTCGCCTGGCAGGAGCCAAGCGCATATTAAGACTTCAGCCGAGCGGCAGTTGTCTTAATATGTTCCTAATCAGCCAGCTGGCTTAATCAGCCAGTTAGCTTATCTGGCTGAGTTGCCAGATTGCGCTATTTATTTAATTAAAGCAAATATTCTGGCTTAACCAGCCAGGTGGCTTATCTGGCTGAGTTGCCAGATTGCGCTATTTATTTAATTAAAACATATATTCAGGCTCTCCGCCAGTTGGCATAATCCGTCAGCTGGCTTAACCTGCCAGTTGACTTAGAAGGCCTAACCAGCCATTTGGTATAATTAAATAATAATAATCATAACGTTTATATATACAACGAAAATAATTAAATAAAAGGCCACCACATCACTCAGTTTGTTTAGACGAATTATTGGATTGGCATAATCTTAGTCGAAGGTGTACGTGCATTTCTGTGCATTTGTCCCCGTAAGCTGACTTAAACCTCCAGTTGGCATAACCCGCCAGTTGACTGAGAAGGCCTAACCAGCCATTTGGTATAATTAAATAATAATAATAATAACGTTAGGTGGACAGTAAATTATAACGTTTATTTTGAGAATACATATTTAATTTTTTTGTATACTATAATACAAAATAAAATTTAAATAAATTTAGTTATAATATTTAATATAATAAAACACAAACACCATAGTTATAATGAACACCATAGTTATAATATAATATAACACAAACCGTATTCAACCTACTGTCCACCTACTTTTGGTTCACCGTGTATATACACATCCAAAAGAATTAAATAAAACACCATCACATCACTGTTCATTTAGACAAATTATTGGATCCAATTTCATGAAATATATTGAAAATAAATATACATTCCTATACAAGCAAAGGAATACATGCAATCAAAAATAATAATAGCATAAGAACTACGAACGAGTAGTATATATAATAAAAAATAATAATTACAAATCCGGACTTATCCAAATTGTTCATTCTAACGAAGGTCAAGCGTTGAATCCAAACCACGTCTAAAATTAAATGTTAAAACAATCCTTAACACAATAAAATCTAATTTCAGAATAAAAAAATTTTAAACAGCCTAACCATACAAAATATCACTCGGGAGCGGAATAAGATGGCTTACCGAGAATAACAGAATCACCTTTTGAAAATAATATTTATCATTTACTACAGAAAGTTTCATTTTGTCGAAGGTCAAACTTTTCACCCCGTCCTAGACCTACAGTTTAACGGGGAATACTACTACAATAGATCTAGTTGGCCTGATGAAGCAGTGAGTTGACTTCTTTTACTCTCCATCTCTCAGGTACCCGCATCATCGGGATCTTCTTTTCTCTTCCATGGAATTTTAGATCCTCCCCTTTTCCCTACTGTAATAGTTGAATTTTATCAGTGCTAAACTTCATATAAAAACTATGCAACATCTAAAACTTACTACATCATTACCCCTAGCCCGTCCTTGATACATTAAAAAAGTTCTACTTTATCGGCAACTTTTGTTTAGCATCCCCCCTGATTGTTCATCTCGGCGAAGGTCAAGCGTGAGACTCCAACTTAGACCTACAGTTTAAAGTTGAATCCGTACCACGTCTAAAATAAAATGATAAAACATTCCTTAACACAATAAAATCTAATTTCAGAATAAACAAATTTTTAAACAGCCTAACCATACAAAATATCACTCGGAATTGGCGTGAAAATGAAAGAAAGAGAAAAAATAACCAACAATAATCAGCCAACCTATAAAAATATTAAAATTGATCAATACATACAGGGTGTTTCAGGAGGAAAGGGCAATACTTCGGGAGGTGATAGTATCGGTCATTGTGAGAAAAAAAGTTAATATGAACATGTGTCTATTTCTCAATGGTTACGGAGATAGAGCTGTTTGAATCCACAAATAAAAAAGCATTGTTAATGGTAATCAAGAAAGAGAAACCAATTACTGTTTCTAACATTTAATGTTAAACATTGGCATTTTGAATGGTATCAGATACAGAAATGACAAATTTGTTACAGTTTACAATTCTGCGGTTCGGAAACCGTCGACGGTATTCTGCAACAGCAGCTGTTGCACTTCCATCGCAAAAAACGTAGACATACACAATACATGTGTGAAGGTGTGGCATTCTCAACACTGCTTCAAACACCAAACAATGTCACTCACAACAGTCAGCTGCGATTGGCTTTGTTACATGCTTATATTACAGCTCATAGGGTTCAAGGTTATAGGGGAGGGAAGTGGGAGGAAGAGCTGCGTGCGCATCAGATTCAAACAGCTCTATCTCCGTAACTATTCAGAATTAGACACATGTTCATAAGAACTTTTTCTCACAATGACCGATACTATCACCTCCCGAAGTATGGCCTTTCCTCTTGAAACACCCTCTATATATAAATATATATAAAAAGTAAAAAAACAAATTAATTTATCAAAGGAATTTAAGAAAACAATTGCTCTATTTCAATTAAACAAATTTATATCTTTTTATATCAAATTTTGCTTATTTTGAAGTCACACACAATTTATGTACTGCAAGCATAATAAACTTAAGCAGTCCGAATTTGACCCAGTATATATTCGTGTCTTTAACGATTATTTTTCGACTTTAAACTTTTAAATTAACTTGAAATTATAAAGCGAACTAAAACTACAAAGCGATGCCTGTAAATCCATTATTTACATCCAGTCAAAAAATAATTTTAAAAACTCGACTAGATTCTGGAAAATTTTGCTACTTCTTTATTGAATTTCTTAGAATGCTCTAATATATATATATATAATATATATATATAATATATATATATATATATATTTATTACCTATAAATGCGTCACCATTCGCTCAAACAAAATTTTAAACCTTACCGTATAAAAATCAACGCGAAAAGGAAACAAACAACTCTCGAATTCCGACTCTAATTTTGACTCCACATTATTACGGCTAGGACAAGACGACCAGAGAAATTTTGAGTCAAAGCGGTTTGGAAATCTAGACTCCAACGAGGAGAAAAAAAATTTTGACCGCGAAAATTAAGAAAATGCTCGCTATGAGAAGAAATTTTGAAAATGATGGGCGCCATCTTGAAAAACAGTTACAATGATTTGTTAAGGAATGAGAATCGAAATTTGCTTGCAAATGATTTATCACAATGCATCTTGCTATTTAAATAATCGAAACAGAATATTTATTAATGCTATAATACGGGTAGCAACAATTTTGACTGGAATATAAGGCGACGTGGGAAAGCCCTTATATTTATATAAAGGAACACCGCGTAGCCACCAAAATGTTGTTTAATTTCTTTAAGGGCCCATTCCTTCATTATTGTATTTCATTATTTACTCTACTTTCTATTCATTTTCACTATCTTTCATTTATCGTTCTCTTTACTCTCGTTTCGCTGTGCTTTATAAATACGGGTAGCACGTGACCGAGTTTGAGGCGCTATTATGATTTTAACAATGCAAAGGAGACCGGGGGATTAATTATACACTAATTACACTTCACTAACTTTTATTTATGCCGATATGCTTTTAGATAAGCGGGGTAATGCGAGGGGGGGAGTAATATTAATATTTTAAGTCGGAGAGAGACGTGATACTATTCTAAATTTACAAGTACATCGTAACACACAAACACACCTTCTTAAGCCCAAGGCCGTCCGATGACTGAAGGGCATTTCTGCCTAGCACAGACAATCGTTTTCACGGACTAAACACATTTTTATTCACACTCCCTCTAATACTGTGTATTGTCAAAAACATTTAAACATAGAAGATTAGGATCTATCCAACAATAAAGAATTATGAAATGCTTCGATATATATATATATATATATATACAGGGTGTCCATAAATGTTTACCCTGAAAACAGTATGCTCTCATGTTTTAATGACGAATCTTACATCCGTTTTCTTTTTACAGGTGATCTCGTACACGCATAGAGTTTCTGTGCTTGTGTGTTTCGTCTACTGCATTCGCCGCTAGGAGCGCTGTAGTAGCTGTTCATGGTAGAGTTAACAGACACAATGTGCGTATTTGGGGATCGGAAAACCCACGTGCCGTAAGGGAGCATATTCGGGGCATTCCGAAGATCAATGTCTGGTGTGGACTAATGCATGACCAGATAATTGGTCCTTTCTTCTTCGCTGAGAACACTGTTTCGGCAACTGTGTACCTGGATATGCTCACCAATTACGCCATCCCCCAGCTGCAGGACAGGCAGCCAACTGTCATCTTCCAACAAGATGGGGCACCCCCTCATTGGGCGCATGTTGTTCGTGAAACTCTCACCGCAACATTTCCAATTCGATGGATTGGCAGGGACGGGCCAATCCCATGGCCCCCAAGATCACCAGACATTACCCCGCAGGATTTCTTTCTCTGGGGTCATGTTAAAGATTTCGTTTATGCAACAGTTGTTCCAGATATCAAGACATTGCGAGAATGCATTACGGATGCAATTGCATCAGTTAACCCACAAATGTTGGAAAATGTGTGGCGTGAGTGTGAATACCGTTTAGACATTTTACGTGCGACTAGGGTGCACATGTGGAAGCTTATTAAGTTCATTAACTATGTATCAAAACTTTGTATGTTTATCCACTTATGATTAAAACTGTTTGAATACGAGTGTTTATTTAAAAGTTATAGTATGCTTTAATCAGGGTAATCATTTATGGACACCCTGTATATACAGTGTATATATATATATATATATAAAATCTATTAAGTCCTTTTTCATCCGGTAGTTCAAAGAATACATTCATTTTCAGCTGCTGAGTCTCATTTGTTTAAGGTTCAAAATTGAGTGTCAAACGCGTTGCAAGAGAGCATTTCCCTCCTCCACCAAGCGGTCATGTGTGGCGGAGAGCAGCAAGAGAGCAACTCGCTCCTTCACCAAGCCGGGTCTAGAGGCGGGACCACCAGCGTGACCTCCGTGTGAAGAGTGGCCAGCAGATGGGGACACTAACAAATGGTCAGAAGACAGCAATAGGGCATTTAACACCGAGAAATTTCAACTCTTGATATACTGTGTATATATATATATGTTAACCCCCCCTTTATGGCCCTGAGTCGGTTCGGATTCGACGGGGGGGTTCTGGTTCCAGGGCAAGCAACGGATGTTTCTTCTTTATACTTTTCTATAATTCTTTCTAATTCTTTTCTCTCGCTTATTAATTCTTCTCTTTTTATAATTCTCTGATCTTTTCTCTTATACTAAAATTATCGACTTTTCTCTTTTATAACTTGTCGACTTGACTGACTGAGTTCCTGAAGAGAGTACGGCTCGAAGGAAAAAGATAAAAACTTCTTTTACTGTGGTTTACTTCTTAAAAATTACAGTTAGTACTCTGAATTTACAAGGGTAGAGGTTCGACCTCTTTCGACCATGGCTCAGGCCGGAATCTAAAAATATATTAAGGAGGCAAGGGGCCTCTGCCCCCTCCTAATGAGGTGCTAATCTGAAGTACAATGATGAAGTGCAACGATGAAGTGCTAATCAGAAGTACAACGATGAAGTGCAACGATGAAGTGCTAATCAGAAGTGAAGTAATTTTACAAGTACAGTATAATATAGTCTAAATGTTTGGGGGAGACAATCGAAGGTTAAGTTTCCCCCCTTTTTAAATACATGATCAGATGTTTTTTTGAAAGATTTCAACTAAAAAGAATTAAAAAAATAAAAATAAAAAAGAACAACAGTATCGCTGATTCTACATTCCTGAAAGCGATATAATTTCGTATTAGCACATAAGCACAATTTTGAGTACATGACTGAGTACGTATTAATTTTGGTTCATTACAATTACGATTACAATTACCAATTAATTCACATTCACTTGTTGTTTAATTACACTTCCATTTTAAAGTACATTCTTACATGATAAATTAAATCATTACATTTAATTACAGTTTCACTGAAGTACATTACAAGTTATTATTAATTTAAAGTATTACAGTTAATTACAATTAAACAGTTACTATAACTTTTCGTTTTTACAGTGTTTCATATTAATAGACAATTAAGATGTTAGAAATATAATACAAAGTACATGGCACTTACGAGATAATTTATTTACGAAATAATATGTTATAATGTTATGAATTTGAAACCAGAGCGGACGGAGGCATCTGATCTTTGAGGCGCTCGAATCTGCTGTCGTGAGTGGAATTTTATAACTTCTTAACTCAGCATTTTTGAGTTCAACTCGGGAGGTCATATAATTAAAAATAAAAATGAAAAAAATAATACGAGAACGTTTTTTCGCGTTCTCTAACGAAATGCGAAAGTTTTGCATTTCATGATTGACACGAGTAAACATAGACTGATAAGTTGATAGGGCATAAGTAGACAATAGGTAGATGAATGAATAAGTAATAAAATTAATAAAGGATAGCGGTCAAGAAAGAACATGAATGTAAGAATGAGTATGGTTCAATAATAATGTTTATGCTACATAACATATAAATAATGACTTCTATAAAGTGTTTAGTCCTTAGGGAAATAAATGACGGGAAAATGTGACGTCATAGTTATTGAATTTTTACGTATAGTACAAATCATTGTTAGGAAGATTTACAAGAACGAATTAGAGACACAGAGTGGGAAACGTAAAGAGAATAAAGTTATTATGTGACGTCATAGTGTATAAGTCATTATTAGAAAGATGAATTAGAAAAATACAGGAATGAATAAAGACGTACAAATCGAAATTCTATCCAAAACTCGCTTATGTGATTTTTGGTTTCTTATGTAAAAATGGACAATGAATTCATATAATGATGGTGTAGGAATTGTTCATTGTTCACTTTTTACATTACTCTCCCCTTTTAAAAATGATATTTATACAATAATTTAATAGGGTACCATTAATACAATACAAATGAGAAAATAACATCCTAACAGGGTACCATTAATACAATACAATGAGAAAATAGCATCCTAACAGGGTACCATTAGTTACAATACAAATTTTATACAGAACGATTTCGCGTGGTCGAGTACAATGCAGAGTATCCAAATTTTTAAAATGACACTTGCTTACAAAATATAAAAAATCAAAGATTAATACTTTAGTTTAGACAAATATTTAATAGGATTAATACATTAATTTAGACAACCAATTAAGTTAGACAAAGAATGATATTGTAAAATTTTTAGCAAAATTTTTTTTTTTTTTTCTGTGGGGAAAATTACATTCATAATGACTAGGAAAAAGGGAAAAATATAAATCGTACAATCTATAAGCTAATTTTTATTGACTTGTGTAGTAGGGTGGATCGATTTTACATGTTTTTCGATTTCCATATTCTAATAGAGACAAAAACTTGCGCATGCATGAGAAAATAGCCTCTGCAAAATCTTAGCTTAATAGGTAATCATCTTCTGCCCCCGGCAGAGCGATGAAAATCATATTTTAATAGTCAAAAACGTATTTTTAAACCCTAGCCTAGAGTCATAAATTTTGCGTGTGTGTTATTTCATGCCTAAGCAACGATATAAATGCTATGGGAAATATATAAATGCATTATTTAAGATAAAGAGCCGATCTGAAAATATGTATAATATACATATTTTCAGATCGGCTCTTTGTCTTAAATAATGCATTTATATATTTCCCATAGCATTTATATCGTTGCTTAGGCATGAAATAACACACACGCAAAATTTTATGACTCTAGGCTAGGGTTTAAAAATACGTTTTTGACTATTAAAATATGATTTTCATCGCTCTGCCGGGGGCAGAAGATGATTACCTATTAAGCTAAGATTTTGCAGAGGCTATTTTCTCATGCATGCGCAAGTGTTTGTCTCTATTAGAATATGGAAATCGAAAAAAATGTAAAATCGATCCACCCTACTAGTGTAGGTAAAAATAGAATTACGTATTGGATGATGTATAGACCTGTGGTCTAGTGTGTATTTATGTTTATTGGGTACAAAGTGTGTATTTTATAAGTTCGAGAGACATTAGCTGAGAGGATTGTTAAATTAACTGTATAAATGCATGAGCAAAAATTTATATATATAAGCAAAAATGATTAAGATTAAATTACGCGCAATGAAATAGTTTATTGTGATATCCAATGATTTTAGCATGAGGTTTGTATATATAGTATATATAGTGTGCATGCATTTTTATTGACTGTTGTAGGTACAAATCGAATTACGTAGTGGATGATGTATAGACCTGTGGTCAAATGTTTAGGGATTTGGAAGGTTTTTTGAATTAACAAAGTTTAAAAATGATGTATAATAATTTAAGATGGGTTATAAAATCTTTTAAGTTTAAGTCAATTATTGTTATTGTTATTATTATTATTATTATTATTATTATCATTATTATTATTACAAAATCCTTTAAGCTCAAGGTCAATTATTATAAAATCTAATTACAGGTAAATTTTTCATTAAAAATTATTTTTATATAATAAAAAAATATATTAAAAAGGTTTTAATAATTTTTGCTTGTTAAGTAGAAAAATCATACTTTTTCGTTGAATATTGATAGAATTTGAATTATTTGATTTTTTTTTATCTGTAGACTTGTTTGCATATAGACAAATACATCTGTTTTATTGTGTAGAAGTTTTATTAAAAATTAAATGACTGAAATTTAGGGTATGTGCGGTCATACGGGTAAATTTTCCGATCGTACACAGCAGGATAAATTAGGTACATGATCGATTAATTGTTACGCTATTTCTGTCATATAATCAAAATAATTCTAAAACTCGTTAAAAACTTTTGTAAAAACGGTTTTGTTACAATTAATGAATTACATAACTATATATTTATTTACATAACAATGCATGAAAAGGGAAAGACAAATCAGTGAATTTCCGTCTTACAAACAAACAAAAAAGGTTAAACCAAAGACGCAAATCGATCAATTTTGGTTGAATTTAATTCTCTTTTACAACAAAAAAATGGTTGAATTAAATTCTTAAATTACATTTTCTTAAATTACAAAGGAAAAGTTGAATTCAATTGACTGCATTGAAAACTAACTTGGGACTTGAAATAAAAATGACTTGGGACTTGGAATAAATCTCTCTGACTTCAAGTAAAACTCTCTAACTTCGAATCTAACTCTGACTTCGAATCTAACTCTGACTTCGAATCTAACTCTGACTTCGAATCTAACTCTGACTTCGAATCTAACTCTGACTTCGAATATAACTCTGACTTCGAATAAAACTGTCTGACTTCGAATAAAACTGTCTGACTTCGAATAAAACTGTCTGACTTCAAATAAAACTCTCTGACTTGAACTCTATCAAGTATTTCTATAAAAATCTCTGGGGCGGTTGGCCGTCTTGGCGCAACCTTCTGACTTGACCTCTTATCAAATATTCTGAAACTATCTGACTTGAACGCTTGTCAAGTATTCTGAACTGTAACTTGAACTCTTATCAAGTATTCTTGAAACTTAACTGTCTAACTTGAAACTGCTTCAAGTATTTCTATAAATCTCTGGGGCGGTTGCCCGTCTTGGCGTAACCTTCTGACTTCAAAACTGACTTCAAAAAATGACTTCAAAAAATGACTTCAAGTATCTCTCTAAATCTATAAACTCTCTGTAAACTCTCTGTAAACTCTCTCTCTCTTAATTTGCAAGTCAATTCAATTCAGTAATTGAAAAAAATTTGCAAACAAAAATAAAAAAATGTAAACAATATTTCATTCTAATGTACGGGAAGGTACATAAAATAAAATTATTCTATACTGAATATAACTGAAAATAACTGAAATTCTCTCTCTGAAATTAATTCTCTCTGAAATTAATTCTCTCTTTGAAATTAACTTTCTGTTACAATAAACTTTCTGTTACAATAAACTCTGTTACAATTAACTCTGTTACAATTAACTCTGTGTTACAATTAGTTTCACAAAAAAAAATGTATCACTGGTGTCTGAAATGTTCACTGTGTTTCTTGTAAATTCTGACTTAATATTCATTATTAACTGTTAATAATAGTGACTTTTTCAAATGTTTATAAATTACTTAAAAAAACAAAATGTACTTAACAACATTTCTACGGGCGAAATCCTCAGAGACGTGTCCTGAAGACGTCTTGTTGGCTACTTCTTCTTGGGTGAAAACTAGGCGTGAAGAACTTGGAGTCGTGACGCACCGGTTCAAGGGTGGATGTTACGAACTAGAAGTCGTGACACGCCGGTCGGCTGGTTTTATCCTGATGCAGGGTAATTTCTATTCTTGGCCAAAGAGTGGCCTCTTCTTAAAATCTTCTTTTTATCCTGATGCAGGGTAATTTCTATTCTTGGCCAAAGAGTGGCCTCTTCTTAAAATAATCTTCTTAAAATCTTCTTTTTATCCTGATCCAGGGTAATTTCTATTCTTGGCCAAAGAGTGGCCTCTTCTTAAAATAATCTTCTTAAAATCTTCTTTTTATCCTGATGCAGGGTAATTTCTATTCTTGGCCAAAGAGTGGCCTCTTGTTAAAATCTTCTGGTTAAAATCTCTTGTTAAACATCTTCTTGTTAAACATCTTCTTGTTAAAATCTTCTTAAAATCTGTTAAGATCCTGGTAAAGGGTCTCCAATATGTTAAGATCCTCTTCTTCTTCTTAAAATCTTCTTTTGATCCTGATGCAGGGTAGCCAGCTGTTTAGAATCCTCTTCTTAATAATCTTCTTCTTCTTCTTCTAATCCTGGCAAGGGTCTGGGGTGTCTCGTATAGACGAGGCGTTCTTGTTAAGGGGCAAGGGGCCTCTGCCCCCTCCCCGCAGCGAGGCTGCTAATCAAGGAGTCGTAATGAAGTTCTCTGATGAAGAGGTAATCAGAAGTGAAGTAATTTTACAAGTACAGTATAATATAGTCTAAATGTTTGGGGGAGACAATCGAAGGTTAAGTTTCCCCCCTTTTTAAATACATGATCAGATGTTTTTTGGAAAGATTTCAACTAAAAAGAATAAAAAAAATAAAAATAAAAAAGAACAACAGTATCGCTGATTCTACATTCCTGAAAGCGATATAATTTCGTATTAGCACATAAGCACAATTTTGAGTACATGACTGAGTACGTATTAATTTTGGTTCATTACAATTACGATTACAATTACCAATTAATTCACATTCACTTGTTGTTTAATTACACTTCCATTTTAAAGTACATTCTTACATGATAAATTAAATCATTACATTTAATTACAGTTTCACTGAAGTACATTACAAGTTATTATTAATTTAAAGTATTACAGTTAATTACAATTAAACAGTTACTATAACTTTTCGTTTTTACAGTGTTTCATATTAATAGACAATTAAGATGTTAGAAATATAATACAAAGTACATGGCACTTACGAGATAATTTATTTACGAAATAATATGTTTAATGTTATGAATTTGAAACCAGAGCGGACGGAGGCATCTGATCTTTGAGGCGCTCGAATCTGCTGTCGTGAGTGGAATTTTATAACTTCTTAACTCAGCATTTTTGAGTTCAACTCGGGAGGTCATATAATTAAAATAAAAATGAAAAAAATAATACGAGAACGTTTTTTCGCGTTCTCGAACGAACTGCGAAAGTTTTGCATTTCATGGTTGACACGAGTAAACATAGACTGATAAGTTGATAGGGCATAAGTAGACAATAGGTAGATGAATGAATAAGTAATAAAATTAATAAAGGATAGCGGTCAAGAAAGAACATGAATGTAAGAATGAGTATGGTTCAATAATAATGTTTATGCTACATAACATATAAATAATGACTTCTATAAAGTGTTTAGTCCTTAGGGAAATAAATGACGGGAAAATGTGACGTCATAGTTATTGAATTTTTACGTATAGTACAAATCATTGTTAGGAAGATTTACAAGAACGAATTAGAGACACAGAGTGGGAAACGTAAAGAGAATAAAGTTATTTTGTGACGTCATAGTGTATAAGTCATTATTAGAAAGATGAATTAGAAAAATACAGGAATGAATAAAGACGTACAAATCGAAATTCTATCCAAAACTCGCTTATGTGATTTTTGGTTTCTTATGTAAAAATGGACAATGAATTCATATAATGATGGTGTAGGAATTGTTCATTGTTCACTTTTTACATTACTCTCCCCTTTTAAAAATGATATTTATACAATAATTTAATAGGGTACCATTAATACAATACAAATGAGAAAATAACATCCTAACAGGGTACCATTAATACAATACAATGAGAAAATAGCATCCTAACAGGGTACCATTAGTTACAATACAAATTTTATACAGAACGATTTCGCGTGGTCGAGTACAATGCAGAGTATCCAAATTTTTAAAATGACACTTGCTTACAAAATATAAAAAATCAAAGATTAATACTTTAGTTTAGACAAATATTTAATAGGATTAATACATTAATTTAGACAACCAATTAAGTTAGACAAAGAATGATATTGTAAAATTTTTAGCAAAATTTTTTTTTTTTTTCTGTGGGAAAATTACATTCATAATGACTAGGAAAAAGGGAAAAATATAAATCGTACAATCTATAAGCTAATTTTTATTGACTTGTGTAGTAGGGTGGATCGATTTTACATGTTTTTCGATTTCCATATTCTAATAGAGACAAAAACTTGCGCATGCATGAGAAAATAGCCTCTGCAAAATCTTAGCTTAATAGGTAATCATCTTCTGCCCCCGGCAGAGCGATGAAAATCATATTTTAATAGTCAAAAACGTATTTTTAAACCCTAGCCTAGAGTCATAAATTTTGCGTGTGTGTTATTTCATGCCTAAGCAACGATATAAATGCTATGGGAAATATATAAATGCATTATTTAAGATAAAGAGCCGATCTGAAAATATGTATAATATACATATTTTCAGATCGGCTCTTTGTCTTAAATAATGCATTTATATATTTCCCATAGCATTTATATCGTTGCTTAGGCATGAAATAACACACACGCAAAATTTTATGACTCTAGGCTAGGGTTTAAAAATACGTTTTTGACTATTAAAATATGATTTTCATCGCTCTGCCGGGGGCAGAAGATGATTACCTATTAAGCTAAGATTTGCAGAGGCTATTTTCTCATGCATGCGCAAGTGTTTGTCTCTATTAGAATATGGAAATCGAAAAAAATGTAAAATCGATCCACCCTACTAGTGTAGGTAAAAATAGAATTACGTATTGGATGATGTATAGACCTGTGGTCTAGTGTGTATTTATGTTTATTGGGTACAAAGTGTGTATTTTATAAGTTCGAGAGACATTAGCTGAGAGGATTGTTAAATTAACTGTATAAATGCATGAGCAAAAATTTATATATATAAGCAAAAATGATTAAGATTAAATTACGCGCAATGAAATAGTTTATTGTGATATCCAATGATTTTAGCATGAGGTTTGTATATATAGTATATATAGTGTGCATGCATTTTTATTGACTGTTGTAGGTACAAATCGAATTACGTAGTGGATGATGTATAGACCTGTGGTCAAATTTAGGGATTTGGAAGGTTTTTTGAATTAACAAAGTTTAAAAATGATGTAATAATTTAAGATGGGTTATAAAATCTTTTAAGTTTAAGTCAATTATTGTTATTGTTATTATTATTATTATTATTATTATTATCATTATTATTATTACAAAATCCTTTAAGCTCAAGGTCAATTATTATAAAATCTAATTACAGGTAAATTTTTCATTAAAAATTATTTTTATATAATAAAAAAATATATTAAAAAGGTTTTAATAATTTTTGCTTGTTAAGTAGAAAAATCATACTTTTTCGTTGAATATTGATAGAATTTGAATTATTTGATTTTTTTTTATCTGTAGACTTGTTTGCATATAGACAAATACATCTGTTTTATTGTGTAGAAGTTTTATTAAAAATTAAATGACTGAAATTTAGGGTATGTGCGGTCATACGGGTAAATTTTCCGATCGTACACAGCAGGATAAATTAGGTACATGATCGATTAATTGTTACGCTATTTCTGTCATCATATAATCAAAATAATTCTAAAACTCGTTAAAAACTTTTGTAAAAACGGTTTTGTTACAATTAATGAATTACATAACTATATATTTATTTACATAACAATGCATGAAAAGGGAAAGACAAATCAGTGAATTTCCGTCTTACAAACAAACAAAAAAGGTTAAACCAAAGACGCAAATCGATCAATTTTGGTTGAATTTAATTCTCTTTTACAACAAAAAAATGGTTGAATTAAATTCTTAAATTACATTTTCTTAAATTACAAAGGAAAAGTTGAATTCAATTGACTGCATTGAAAAACTAACTTGGGACTTGACTTGAAATAAAATGACTTGGGACTTGGAATAAATCTCTCTGACTTCAAGTAAAACTCTCTAACTTCGAATCTAACTCTGACTTCGAATCTAACTCTGACTTCGAATCTAACTCTGACTTCGAATCTAACTCTGACTTCGAATCTAACTCTGACTTCGAATATAACTCTGACTTCGAATAAAACTGTCTGACTTCGAATAAAACTGTCTGACTTCGAATAAAACTGTCTGACTTCAAATAAAACTCTCTGACTTGAACTCTATCAAGTATTTCTATAAAAATCTCTGGGGCGGTTGGCCGTCTTGGCGCAACCTTCTGACTTGACCTCTTATCAAATATTCTGAAACTATCTGACTTGAACGCTTGTCAAGTATTCTGAACTGTAACTTGAACTCTTATCAAGTATTCTTGAAACTTAACTGTCTAACTTGAAACTGCTTCAAGTATTTCTATAAATCTCTGGGGCGGTTGCCCGTCTTGGCGTAACCTTCTGACTTCAAAAACTGACTTCAAAAAATGACTTCAAAAAATGACTTCAAGTATCTCTCTAAATCTATAAACTCTCTGTAAACTCTCTGTAAACTCTCTCTCTCTTAATTTGCAAGTCAATTCAATTCAGTAATTGAAAAAAATTTGCAAACAAAAAATAAAAAAATGTAAACAATATTTCATTCTAATGTACGGGAAGGTACATAAAATAAAATTATTCTATACTGAATATAACTGAAAATAACTGAAATTCTCTCTCTGAAATTAATTCTCTCTGAAATTAATTCTCTCTTTGAAATTAACTTTCTGTTACAATAAACTTTCTGTTACAATAAACTCTGTTACAATTAACTCTGTTACAATTAACTCTGTGTTACAATTAGTTTCACAAAAAAAAATGTATCACTGGTGTCTGAAATGTTCACTGTGTTTCTTGTAAATTCTGACTTAATATTCATTATTAACTGTTAATAATAGTGACTTTTTCAAATGTTTATAAATTACTTAAAAAAACAAAATGTACTTAACAACATTTCTACGGGCGAAATCCTCAGAGACGTGTCCTGAAGACGTCTTGTTGGCTACTTCTTCTTGGGTGAAAACTAGGCGTGAAGAACTTGGAGTCGTGACGCACCGGTTCAAGGGTGGATGTTACGAACTAGAAGTCGTGACACGCCGGTCGGCTGGTTTTATCCTGATGCAGGGTAATTTCTATTCTTGGCCAAAGAGTGGCCTCTTCTTAAAATCTTCTTTTTATCCTGATGCAGGGTAATTTCTATTCTTGGCCAAAGAGTGGCCTCTTCTTAAAATAATCTTCTTAAAATCTTCTTTTTATCCTGATCCAGGGTAATTTCTATTCTTGGCCAAAGAGTGGCCTCTTCTTAAAATAATCTTCTTAAAATCTTCTTTTTATCCTGATGCAGGGTAATTTCTATTCTTGGCCAAAGAGTGGCCTCTTGTTAAAATCTTCTGGTTAAAATCTTCTTGTTAAACATCTTCTTGTTAAACATCTTCTTGTTAAACATCTTCTTAAAATCTGTTAAGATCCTGGTAAAGGGTCTCCAATATGTTAAGATCCTCTTCTTCTTCTTAAAATCTTCTTTTGATCCTGATGCAGGGTAGCCAGCTGTTTAGAATCCTCTTCTTAATAATCTTCTTCTTCTTCTTCTAATCCTGGCAAGGGTCTGGGGTGTCTCGTATAGACGAGGCGTTCTTGTTAAGGGGCAAGGGGCCTCTGCCCCCTCCCCGCAGCGAGGCTGCTAATCAAGGAGTCGTAATGAAGTTCTCTGATGAAGAGGTAATCAGAAGTGAAGTAATTTTACAAGTACAGTATAATATAGTCTAAATGTTTGGGGGAGACAATCGAAGGTTAAGTTTCCCCCCTTTTTAAATACATGATCAGATGTTTTTTTGGAAAGATTTCAACTAAAAAGAATAAAAAAATAAAAATAAAAAGAACACAGTATCGCTGATTCTACATTCCTGAAAGCGATATAATTTCGTATTAGCACATAGCACAATTTTGAGTACATGACTGAGTACGTATTAATTTTGGTTCATTACAATTACGATTACAATTACCAATTAATTCACATTCACTTGTTGTTAATTACACTTCCATTTTAAAGTACATTCTTACATGATAAATTAAATCATTACATTTAATTACAGTTTCACTGAAGTACATTACAAGTTATTATTAATTTAAAGTATTACAGTTAATTACAATTAAACAGTTACTATAACTTTTCGTTTTTACAGTGTTTCATATTAATAGACAATTAAGATGTTAGAAATATAATACAAAGTACATGGCACTTACGAGATAATTTATTTACGAAATAATATGTTTAATGTTATGAATTTGAAACCAGAGCGGACGGAGGCATCTGATCTTTGAGGCGCTCGAATCTGCTGTCGTGAGTGGAATTTTATAACTTCTTAACTCAGCATTTTTGAGTTCAACTCGGGAGGTCATATAATTAAAAATAAAAATGAAAAAAATAATACGAGAACGTTTTTTCGCGTTCTCGAACGAACTGCGAAAGTTTTGCATTTCATGGTTGACACGAGTAAACATAGACTGATAAGTTGATAGGGCATAAGTAGACAATAGGTAGATGAATGAATAAGTAATAAAATTAATAAAGGATAGCGGTCAAGAAAGAACATGAATGTAAGAATGAGTATGGTTCAATAATAATGTTTATGCTACATAACATATAAATAATGACTTCTATAAAGTGTTTAGTCCTTAGGGAAATAAATGACGGGAAAATGTGACGTCATAGTTATTGAATTTTTACGTATAGTACAAATCATTGTTAGGAAGATTTACAAGAACGAATTAGAGACACAGAGTGGGAAACGTAAAGAGAATAAAGTTATTTTGTGACGTCATAGTGTATAAGTCATTATTAGAAAGATGAATTAGAAAAATACAGGAATGAATAAAGACGTACAAATCGAAATTCTATCCAAAACTCGCTTATGTGATTTTTGGTTTCTTATGTAAAAATGGACAATGAATTCATATAATGATGGTGTAGGAATTGTTCATTGTTCACTTTTTACATTACTCTCCCCTTTTAAAAATGATATTTATACAATAATTTAATAGGGTACCATTAATACAATACAAATGAGAAAATAACATCCTAACAGGGTACCATTAATACAATACAATGAGAAAATAGCATCCTAACAGGGTACCATTAGTTACAATACAAATTTTATACAGAACGATTTCGCGTGGTCGAGTACAATGCAGAGTATCCAAATTTTTAAAATGACACTTGCTTACAAAATATAAAAAATCAAAGATTAATACTTTAGTTTAGACAAATATTTAATAGGATTAATACATTAATTTAGACAACCAATTAAGTTAGACAAAGAATGATATTGTAAAATTTTTAGCAAAATTTTATTTTTTTTTTGTGGGGAAAATTACATTCATAATGACTAGGAAAAAGGGAAAAATATAAATCGTACAATCTATAAGCTAATTTTTATTGACTAGTCTAGTAGGGTGGATCGATTTTACATTTTTTTCGATTTCCATATTCTAATAGAGACAAAAACTTGCGCATGCATGAGAAAATAGCCTCTGCAAAATCTTAGCTTAATAGGTAATCATCTTCTGCCCCCGGCAGAGCGATGAAAATCATATTTTAATAGTCAAAAACGTATTTTTAAACCCTAGCCTAGAGTCATAAAATTTTGCCTGTGTGTTATTTCATGCCTAAGCAACGATATAAATGCTATGGGAAATATATAAATGCATTATTTAAGATAAAGAGCCGATCTGAAAATATGTATAATATACATATTTTCAGATCGGCTCTTTGTCTTAAATAATGCATTTATATATTTCCCATAGCATTTATATCGTTGCTTAGGCATGAAATAACACACACGCAAAATTTTATGACTCTAGGCTAGGGTTTAAAAATACGTTTTTGACTACTAAAATATGATATTCATCGCTCTGCCGGGGGCAGAAGATGATTACCTATTAAGCTAAGATTTTGCAGAGGCTATTTTCTCATGCATGCACAAGTTTTTTTCTCTATTGGAATATGGAAATGGAAAAAAATGTAAAATCGATCCACCCTACAAGTGTAGGTAAAAATAGAATTACGTATTGGATGATGTATAGACCTGTGGTCTAGTGTGTATTTATGTTTATTGGGTACAAAGTGTGTATTTTATAAGTTCGAGAGACATTAGCTGAGAGGATTGTTAAATTAACTGTATAAATGCATGAGCAAAAATTTATATATATAAGCAAAAATGATTAAGATTAAATTACGCGCAATGAAATAGTTTATTGTGATATCCAATGATTTTAGCATGAGGTTTGTATATATAGTATATATAGTGTGCATGCATTTTTATTGACTGTTGTAGGTACAAATCGAATTACGTAGTGGATGATGTATAGACCTGTGTTCAAATGTGTAGGGATTTGGAAGGTTTTTTGAATTAACAAAGTTTAAAAATGATGTATAATAATTTAAGATGGGTTATAAAATCTTTTAAGTTTAAGTCAATTATTGTTATTGTTATTATTATTATTATTATTATTATTATCATTATTATTATTACAAAATCCTTTAAGCTCAAGGTCAATTATTATAAAATCTAATTACAGGTAAATTTTTCATTAAAAATTATTTTTATATAATAAAAAAAATATTAAAAAGGTTTTAATAATTTTTGCTTGTTAAGTAGAAAAATCATACTTTTTCGTTGAATGTTGATAGAATTTGAATTATTTGATTTTTTTTTATCTGAAGACTTGTTTGCATATAGACAAATACATCTGTTTTATTGTGTAGAAGTTTTATTAAAAATTAAATGACTGAAATTTAGGGTATGTCCGGTCATACGAGTAAATTTCCCGATCGTACAGAGCAGGATAAATTAGGTACATGATCGATTAATTGTTACGCTATTTCTGTCATCATATAATCAAAATAATTATAAAACTCGTTAAAAACTTTTGTAAAAACGGTTTTGTTACAATTAATGAATTACATAACTATATATTTATTTACATAACAATGCATGAAAAGGGAAAGACAAATCAGTGAATTTCCGTCTTACAAACAAACAAAAAAGGTTAAACCAAAGACGCAAATCGGTCAATTTTGGTTGAATTTAATTCTCTTTTACAACAAAAAAATGGTTGAATTAAATTCTTAAATTACATTTTCTTAAATTACAAAGGAAAAGTTGAATTCAATTGACTGCATTGAAAACTAACTTGGGACTTGAAATAAAAATGACTTGGGTTTGGAATAAAAATGACTTGGAATAAATCTCTCTGACTTCAAGTAAAACTCTCTAACTTCGAATCTAACTCTGACTTCGAATCTAACTCTGACTTCGAATCTAACTCTGACTTCGAATCTAACTCTGACTTCGAATCTAACTCTGACTTCGAATATAACTCTGACTTCGAATAAAACTGTCTGACTTCGAATAAAACTGTCTGACTTCGAATAAAACTGTCTGACTTCAAATAAAACTCTCTGACTTGAACTCTATCAAGTATTTCTATAAAAATCTCTGGGGCGGTTGGCCGTCTTGGCGCAACCTTCTGACTTGACCTCTTATCAAATATTCTGAAACTATCTGACTTGAACGCTTGTCAAGTATTCTGAACTGTAACTTGAACTCTTATCAAGTATTCTTGAAACTTAACTGTCTAACTTGAAACTGCTTCAAGTATTTCTATAAATCTCTGGGGCGGTTGCCCGTCTTGGCGTAACTTTCTGACTTCAAAAACTGACTTCAAAAAATGACTTCAAGTATCTCTCTAAATCTATAAACTCTGTAAACTCTCTGTAAACTCTCTCTCTCTTAATTTGCAAGTCAATTCAATTCAGTAATTGAAAAAAATTTGCAAACAAAAAATAAAAAAATGTAAACAATATTTCATTCTAATGTACGGGAAGGTACATAAAATAAAATTATTCTATACTGAATATAACAGTGAAAATAACTGAAATTCTCTCTCTGAAATTAATTCTCTCTGAAATTAATTCTCTCTTTGAAATTAACTTTCTGTTACAATAAACTTTCTGTTACAATAAACTCTGTTACAATTAACTCTGTTACAATTAACTCTGTGTTACAATTAGTTTCACAAAAAAAAATGTATCACTGGTGTCTGAAATGTTCACTGTGTTTCTTGTAAATTCTGACTTAATATTCATTATTAACTGTTAATAATAGTGACTTTTTCAAATGTTTATAAATTACTTAAAAAAACAAAATGTACTTAAAAACATTTCTACGGGCGAAATCCTCAGAGACGTGTCCTGAAGACGTCTTGTTGGCTACTTCTTCTTGGATGAAAACTAGGCGTGAAGAACTTGGAGTCGTGACGCACCGGTTCAAGGGTGGATGTTACGAACTAGAAGTCGTGACACGCCGGTCGACTGGTTTTATCCTGATGCAGGGTAATTTCTATTCTTGGCCAAAGAGTGGCCTTTTCTTAAAATCTTCTTTTTATCCTGATGCAGGGTAATTTCTATTCTTGGCCAAAGAGTGGCCTCTTCTTAAAATAATCTTCTTAAAATCTTCTTTTTATCCTGATGCAGGGTAATTTCTATTCTTGGCCAAAGAGTGGCCTCTTCTTAAAATAATCTTCTTAAAATCTTCTTTTTATCCTGATGCAGGGTAATTTCTATTCTTGGCCAAAGAGTGGCCTCTTGTTAAAATCTTCTGGTTAAAATCTTCTTGTTAAACATCTTCTTGTTAAACATCTTCTTGTCAAACATCTTCTTAAAATCTGTTAAGATCCTGGTAAAGGGTCTCCAATATGTTAAGATCCTCTTCTTCTTCTTAAAATCTTCTTTTGATCCTGATGCAGGGTCGCCAGCTGTTTAGAATCCTCTTCTTAATAATCTTCTTCTTCTTCTTCTAATCCTGGCAAGGGTCTGGGGTGTCTCGTATAGACGAGGCGTTCTTGTTAAGGGGCAAGGGGCCTCTGCCCCCTCCCCGCAGCGAGGCTGCTAATCAAGGAGTCGTAATGAAGTTCTCTGATGAAGAGGTAATCAGAAGTGAAGTAATTTTACAAGTACAGTATAATATAGTCTAAATGTTTTGGGGAGACAATCGAAGGTTAAGTTTCCCCCCTTTTTAAATACATGATCAGATGTTTTTTTGAAAGATTTCAACTAAAAAGAATAAAAAAAATAAAAATAAAAAAGAACAACAGTATCGCTGATTCTACATTCCTGAAAGCGATATAATTTCGTATTAGCACATAAGCACAATTTTGAGTACATGACTGAGTATGTATTAATTTTGGTTCATTACAATTACGATTACAATTACCAATTAATTCACATTCACTTGTTGTTTAATTACACTTCCATTTTAAAGTACATTCTTACATGATAAATTAAATCATTACATTTAATTACAGTTTCACTGAAGTACATTACAAGTTATTATTAATTTAAAGTATTACAGTTAATTACAATTAAACAGTTACTATAACTTTTCGTTTTTACAGTGTTTCATATTAATAGACAATTAAGATGTTAGAAATATAATACAAAGTACATGGCACTTACGAGATAATTTATTTACGAAATAATATGTTATAATGTTATGAATTTGAAACCAGAGCGGACGGAGGCATCTGATCTTTGAGGCGCTCGAATCTGCTGTCGTGAGTGGAATTTTATAACTTCTTAACTCAGCATTTTTGAGTTCAACTCGGGAGGTCATATAATTAAAAATAAAAATGAAAAAAATAATACGAGAACGTTTTTTCGTGTTCTCGAACGAACTGCGAAACTTTTGCATTTCATGATTGACACGAGTAAACATAGACTGATAAGTTGATAGGGCATAAGTAGACAATAGGTAGATGAATGAATAAGTAATAAAATTAATAAAGGATAGCGGTCAAGAAAGAACATGAATGTAAGAATGAGTATGGTTCAATAATAATGTTTATGCTACATAACATATAAATAATGACTTCTATAAAGTGTTTAGTCCTTAGGGAAATAAATGACGGGAAAATGTGACGTCATAGTTATTGAATTTTTACGTATAGTACAAATCATTGTTAGGAAGATTTACAAGAACGAATTAGAGACACAGAGTGGGAAACGTAAAGAGAATAAAGTTATTTTGTGACGTCATAGTGTATAAGTCATTATTAGAAAGATGAATTAGAAAAATACAGGAATGAATAAAGACGTACAAATCGAAATTCTATCCAAAACTCGCTTATGTGATTTTTGGTTTCTTATGTAAAAATGGACAATGAATTCATATAATGATGGTGTAGGAATTGTTCATTGTTCACTTTTTACATATATATATATATATATATATATATATATATATATATTTCATTCAATTCCAATTGTCGAGTACTCCCAATGTGTGTGGGGTGGGTGGGGGGTAGAGGTTATCGATGGTCATTGAAGCTGAAAACATGATCTGATAAGAAATTATGTTTTAGCTTTAAGGCAGATCATGTCTTCCGTTTATGATGATATTTATAGGGTGAAAAAATAAATATTAATCTCATAGAACATTTATATTGTTTATTGTGATTTTAAATCAAAGAACGAATGTAAGGAGAAGCCGAGTGAGACATCATAGGCAATTCCTTGTTGGTATATAGGTTAAACCGACGCACTCCGATGGTACCCTTTCATGTACCTGCATCCTTTCCTTCTCGTCTCACTTTAAAGTAACGTGGATGCGAAGACAATTTATTGTAAAAATGTATTTACTCTGTTTTTTATAAAAATTAACAGTCTCTCTCCGCCCCACATGACCGCTTGGTGTAGGAGGGAATTGCTCTCTTGCACCGCGTTTGACACTCAATTTTGAACCTTGAACACTTGAGACTGAACAGGTAAAAATTAATGTGTTCTTTTAACTACCGGATGAAAAAGGACTTAGTAGATCTTATATATACGAGGTATGATCAAAATGTTCGGTAAATAATCCCGCAACTAATGAACGCGTGTCACTAGGTGATGTCAGTGTGTATGGTTATTGGGTTTAGTTTGAGGTTTGGTACCACTCGCCGATTTTTCTGTTTGCGTCTTTGATAATTTCGTTCGTAATTTTGCCTTTGGTCGCGCTGAGAGACACTGACTGAGGCGCATTGTGGCGGTGTGGTGGGAGGGACTCGCGAATGTAAACACCTCCAAGTCGCGGTTAACTCCATGCAACGATCACGGATAAGTGCATGATGGTAGCAATTAGTAGGTCATGTTAACTCAATTGACGACAGTGAATCACGGTTAACTGCATGAATAAAATGTGTGTGTGTGCCACGATGCGTTTCTGTCTGTCGTTCTCTCTTCACACGAAGGTCGAGCTGGTGGTCCCTGCCTCTAGGATTGGCTTGGTGAACGAGTGAGCCGTTCTCTTGCGCTCTCCACCGCACATAGCCATGTACACCTAGCTCATCTGGCCTAATATATAGTCTGTTTAATTTCTTCATTTCTACCATATCTCAAGAATTGAAATTTCTCGGTGACAAATGCCCTATTGTTGTCTTCAGACCATTAGTTAGTGTCCCCCTCTGCTTGGTCTCTCTTCACACGGAGGTCACGCTGGTGGTCCCGCCTCTAGACCCGGCTTGATGGAGGAGCGAGTTGCTCTCTCGCGCTCTCCACCGAACATAGCCATATACACCCAGCTCATCTGGCCTAATATGCAGTCTGTTTAATTTCTTCATTTCTACCATATCTCAAGAGTTGAAATTTCTCGGAGTTAAATGCCCTATTGTTGTCTTCTGACCATTTGTTACGGTCCCCTCTGTTCGGCCTCTCTTCACACGGAGGTCACGCTGGTGGTCCCGCCTCTAGACCTGTCTTGGTGGAGGAACGAGTTGCTCCCTTGCGCTCTCCGCCACACATGACCGCTTGATGGAGAAGCGAGTTGCTCTCTCGTGCACTCCACCGCACATAGTCATGTACACCCAGCTCACCTGGCCTAATATGCAGTCTAATTTCTTAATTTCTACTATATCTCAAGAGTTGAAATTTCTCGGTGTTAAATGCCCTATTGCTGTCTTCTGACCATTTGTTAGTGTCCCCCTCTTCTGGGCCTCTCTTCACACGGAGGTCAAGCTGGTGGTCCCCGCCTCTAGACCTGTCTTGGTGGAGGAACGAGTTGCTCTCTTGCTCTCTCCGCCACACATGACTGCTTCGTGGAGGAGCGAGTTGCTCTCCCGCGCTCTCCACCGCACATAGTCATGTACGCCCGGATCATCTGGCCTAATATGCAGTCTGTTTAATTTCTTCATTTCTACCATATCTCAAGAGTTGAAATTTCTCGGAGTTAAATGCCCTATTGCTCACTCCTGACCATTTGTTAGTGTCCCCCTCTGCTGGCCTCTCTTCACACGGAGGTCACGCTGGTGGTCCCGCCTCTAAACCCGGCTTGGTGGAGGAGCGAGTTGCCCTCTTGCGCTCTCCGCCACACATGACCGCTTGGTGGAGGAGGGAAACGCTCTCTTACAACGCGTTTGACACTCAATTTTGAACCTTAAACAAATAAGACTGAACAGATGAAAATGAATGTATTCTTTGAACTACCGGAAGAAAAAGGACTTAATACATTTTATTTATATATATATATATCGAAGCATTTCATAATTCTTTATTGTTGGATAGATCCCAATCTTCTAAGTTTTTAAATGTTTTTGACAGTATTAGAGGGAGTGTGAATAAAAATGTGTTTAGGTCGTGAAAACGATTGTCTGTGCTGGGCAGAAATGCCCTTCAGTCATCGGACGGCCATGGGCTAAAGAAGGTGTTTTTGTGTGTTACGATGTACTTCTAAATTTAGAATAGTATTACGTCTCTCTCCGACTTAAAATGTTAACATTACTCACCCCCCCTCGCATTATCCCGCTTATCTAAAAGCGTATCGGCATAAATAAAAGTTAGTGAAGTGTAATTACTAATTAGTGTATAATTAATCCCCCGGTCTCCTTTGCATTGTTCGAATCATAATGGCGCCTCAAACTCGGTCACTTGCTACACGTATTTATAAAGCACAGCGAAATATGAAAGATAGAGAGAAAATGAATAGAAAGTAGAGTAAATAATGAAATAAAATAAGGAAGGAATGGGCCCTTAAAGAAATTAAACAACATTTTGGTGGCTACGCGGTATTCCTTTATATAAATATAAGGGCTTTCCCACGTCGCCTTATATTCCAGTCAAAATTGTTGCTACCCGTATTTTAGCATTAATAAATGTTCTGTTCCGATTATTTAAATAGCAAGATGCATTGTGTTAACCCATTTGCAAACAAATTTCGATTCTCATTCCTTAACAAATCATTGTAACTGTTTTTCAAGATGGTGCCCATCATTTCCAAAATTTCTTCTCATAGCGAGCATTTTCTAAATTTTCGTGGTCAAAATTTTTTTTTCCTCTTCACGTTGGAGTCTAGATTTCCAAACCGCTTTGACTCAAAATTTCTCTGGTCGTCTTGTCGAAGCCGTAATAATGTGGAGTCAAAATTAGAGTCGGAATTCGAGAGTTGTTTGTTTCCTTTTCGCGTTGAGTTTTATACGGTAAGGTTTAAAATGTTTATATGAGCGTATGGTGACGCATTTTTAGGCAATAAATAAATAAATAAATAATAAATATATATATATATATATATATATATATATATATATATGAATAGAAACGACATAAGTATTAAGGAACGTTTCTGCACACGAGGAGGAGAGATAACGAAATAATGAAAAATGAGGCGAACCGCCTGGGAGGCGGTTCGCCTCATTTTTCATTATTTCGTTATCTCTCCTCCTCGTGTGCAGAAACGTTCCTTAATACTTATGTCGTTTCTATTCATTTATATACTGCGCGGTCATTGCAGTTATTTGCGCATATTCACGATTTGCGAGGGTGCTCTCTGAGGGCATTGGTTTCTGCCCTATTTGGGAGAATTTCGATTTGTGATTGAGTGAGGTCCGTAGCATAATGGTAGAGCGTCCGACCGGCAATTGGAAGGCCCTGGGTTCGCTTCCCAGGCGGTTCGCCTCATTTTTCATTATTTCGTTATCTCTCCTCCTCGTGTGCAGAAACGTTCCTTAATACTTATGTCGTTTCTATTCATTTATATACTGCGCGGTCATTGCAGTTATTTTTGCATATATATATATATATATATATATATATATTAGAGCATTCTAAGAGATTTAATAAAGAAGTAGCAAAATTTTCTAGAATCTAGTCGAGTTTTTAAGATTATTTTTTGACTGAATGTAAATAATGGATTTACAGGCATCGCTTTGTAGTTTTAGTTCGCTTTATAATTTTAAGTTAATTTAAAGGTCTAAAGTCGAAAAATAATCGTTAAAGACACGAATATATACTGGGTCAAATTCGGACTGTTTAAGTTTATTATGCTTGCCGTATATAAATTGTGAGACTTCAAAATAAGCAAAATTTGTTATAAAAAGATAAAAATTTGTTTATTTGAAATAAAGAAATTGTTCTCGTAAATTCTTTTGATAAATTAATGTTTTTTTACTTTATATATATATATATATATTCATCAATTTTTATATTTTTATAGGTGGCCTGATTATTGTTGTTTACTTTTTTCTTTCTTTCATTTTCTGGACAATTCCGAGTGATATTTTGTATGGTTAGGCTGTTTAAAATTTTTTTTTATTCTGTAATTAAATTTTATTGTGTTAAGGAGTGTTTTATCATTTTATTTTAGACGTGGTTACAGATTCAACGTTAAACTGTAGGTCTAAGGTGGAGTGGCACGCTTGACCGCAGGGATGAACAATCAGGGGGGATGCTAAACAAAGGTTGCCGATAAAGTAGAATTTTTTTAATGCATGAAGGACGGGCTAAGGGTAATGATGTAGTAAGTTTTAGATGTTGCATAGTTTTTATATGAAGTTTAACACTGATAAAATTCAACTGTTACAGTAGGGAAAAGGGGAGGATCTAAAATTCCATGGAATAGAAAAGAAGATCCCGATGATGCGGGTGTACCTGAGAGATGGAGAGTGAAATAAGTCAACTCACTACTTCAGCAGGTCAACTAGATCTATTGTAGTAGTATTGCCCGTTAAACTGTAGGTCTAGGACGGCGGTGAAAAGCTTGACCTTCGACGGAATAAGCATTTCTGTAGTAAATGATAAATATTATTTTCAAAAGGTGATTCTGTTATTCTCGGTAAACCGTCTTATTCCGCTCCCGAGTGATATTTTGTATGGTTCGGCTGTTTAAAAATTTTTATTCTGAAATTAGATTTTATTGTGTTAAGGAGTGTTTTAACATTTTATTTTAGACGTGGTTCAGATTCAACGTTAAACTGTAAGTCTAAGGTGGAATGGCACGCTTGACCTTCGTTAGAATGAAAAATTTGGATAGATCCGGATTTGTATATTATTAATTTTTTATTATATATATACTACTCGTTCGTAGTTCTTATGCTATTATTATTTTTGATTGCATATATTCCTTCGCTTGTATAGGAATGTATATTTGTTTTCAATATATTTCGTGGAACTGGATCCAATAATTTTTCTAAATAAACAGAGTGATGTGATGGTGTTTCATCCAATTAACCACCATATTCGGCAGATACTGAGAGAAAACTGTATGGTCAGTTACATTGGAAGGTATGAAAGTAGGTTGGTTGGTTAATTGGAAGCTCTGTAATTTGTAAGATGAACTATTGTTGTTAATGGAGGGTTTATTTTTATAGATGTACAAAGATTCTAAAATTCGGAGTTCTGTGGATTGTGGTGGACTACTGAGGGGACGGTTGGTACGGACTGATAAGCCCAAATGTTGAGAAAGGCCTACTTCTAGTTGGAGTTGAGTACTGCCGATATGCGCAGCCTTACAGCTGTCGCACGTGTATTTATAAACAACATTAGGGCATACAGTTTTGGGAAATTTGTCTTTGAACTTTAAAAAATTTGATAATTTAAGTGGGTTGACGAGCGCGAATCTAAATTTTATTTGGGGATAACTAGACTTGAGCAGTTTGGATACTTCATTTCGAGTACGTAATAAATAACCATAAAAAGGTAATTTAATATATCAGGTTTCTTTTTGTACTGTGGTTATGGGGAGTTTAGTATTAAAAGTGTTATTTAAAAATTTCTTTAATTGTTTGTCAAAAAGATTAGAAGGGTAGTAATTATTAATAAAGTACTGTCTTAAAAATTTAAATTTTTCATTTAATGAAAAGTAATCTGAACAAATTCGGTAACTTCTTGTTAATAATGTTAGTATAGCGCTAATCTTATATTTATAAAACATATAACTTAAATAATTGGTTCCCAAACCAGTAAAAGTTTGTTTTCTAAATAGTGAGGTTTGGAACTTGTTATTAGCCCGTTTAACTAGAACATCCAGGAAAGGTAAACTATTATTTGTTTCGTTTTCACTTCTGTACTTAATATTAATATGTTCTTAATATTAATATGTTGTTTGTTTCGATAAAGAAGAAAATGTTTTACGTGAGAAGGATGTTTAAATATTAAGACTGTCATTCACGTATCTTCTGTAATTCTAACAAGAACCAATAACCTTACAGAACTCCGAATTTTAGAATCTTTGTACATCTATAGAAACAAACCCTCCATTAACAACAATAGTTCATCTTGCAAATTACAGCTCTTCTAACTAACCAACCAACCAACCTATCATACTTTCATACGTTCCAATGTAACTGACCAAACAGTTTTCTCTCAGTTTCTGCCGAATGTGGAGGTTGAAGTAATCATTGTGTATTTACCAGTTGAGGTAATTTTAATTTAATTTAATTTTAATGATTTTAATTTTCTTTTGTATCGATTTAATTTTAATTTTTTTTTATATTTTTTTTTTGAGGTTTTAAGATGTATAATTCACTGATAATGACAAAAGATTTGTCGAAACGTCTGAAGTACAAAAATAAACGAAAATGTTTGCTGTTGTGTTGGTTCTTCTTTTCATCTGTAAGTTCCTTTTCCAAAGGAGAAACGTTGATATATATATATATATATATATATATATATATATATATATATAACTACAAACACGCAGTATAATTAACGTAAAGAACGACGCGGGCACCTCCCGCATGCCGTAACATTATATACATTTAACTGCAAACACGCAGTATAATTAACGTAAAGAACGACGCTTGTATAGGAGATATCCCGCGCAAGATGAGAGAGAGAGAGAACGAAACAAATGAAAAATGAGGTAACCACCCGGGAATCGAACCCGGGATCTTCCGATTGCCTGTCAGATATGATAACCATTACACCATTCTTGCGCGGAATATCTCCTATACAAGCGTCGTTCTTTACGTTAATTATACTGCGTGTTTGCAGTTAAATGTATATAATGTTACGGCATGCGAGGGTGCCCCTTTGGGGCATTGGTTTCTGCGCGTATGTAGAAGAATTACGACATTTGAGGGAGTGAGGCCCATGGTGTAATGGTTATCATATCTGACCGGCAATCGGAAGATCCCGGGTTCGATTCCCGGGTGGTTACCTCATTTTTTCATTTGTTTCGTTCTCTCTCTCTCTCTCTCATCTTGCGCGGAATATCTCCTATACAAGCGTCGTTCTTTACGTTAATTGTACTGCGTGTTTGCAGTTAAATGTATATAATGTTACGGCAAGCGGGAGGTGCCCCTTTGGGGCATTGGTTTCTGCGCGTATGTAGAAGAATTACGACATTTGAGGGAGTGAGGCCCATGGTGTAATGATATCATATCTGACCGGCAATCGGGAGATCCCGGGTTCGATTCCCGGGTGGTTATCTCATTTTGTCATTTGTTTCGTTCTCTCTCTCTCTCTCTCATCTTGCGCGGAATATCTCCTATACAAGCGTCGTTCTTTACGTTGATATATGACGCGTTCGGTGGAGAAGGGGCGAACGCCACAAAATTCGAAAAATGAGTTTTTTGTCGTATAATTATCTTTTAAAACCTTTGCTTTACCTATGCAAAAAATTACATGTTAGTCTGCACTCTTTCACGGTAAAATTTAGGTTTTAATATATCTCAGAGCAATTCACTCCGCATTATTGCTTCACATTGAACACATCTATCTACTTTCTAGTCACTCGACAATGCCCTGTGATGCTCAATTTGGCCAAATTGAACAAAATATAAAAAATAATTACAGCAATATTATTTACACCAAAAAAGATTATGTTACGGCCATAACTACAGCCGTTTCGCAGCGCTTCCTAGTTGTAGAAATGAAACAGGCTGATTTTCTCGATTTTGACTTCCTAAAAACGTGCATTGTCATTAGGAAATCAACAACTACTAAATTTACAGATGCAAGAAAGTTAATATTTGACTTTCAACACAAAGAAGGCTACGTAATATCTACTGCATACCGCACAACCCCAGATAATAGCCATCCCGTCAGACTGCAGAAAGGGAAAAAATCCTACAATGTCAGTTTATTCAATCTAGCCCAGCAGACACTGCAACCAAAGTATTCCCAATTGCTGCCAATAACTAAGGAAAAAATAAAAGATCTCAAAGAATTATCAGACCTAATGCCTGCAACTGCAGTGAACTATTATACAAGATTGTTAAAGGAACTGGAAGAAACCGAAACAGTTGAAGCAGGTAATACAACATTCGACGAAGAGGACCAAATAATGGATTACACCAGTTAACATCAGAAGCTATCAATAAATAATATTGTAAAATTTCTTGGCGTTTTACTATATCGACATATTACATAACAATATTTTACTCAATATGTGTTCAAATTCATACAACATTTCAATAAACCGGAAAAATACAAAGGTTTAAAGTTTACAAACTTTAACTGCATTTTGTGGCATAATTCGAAAATGTTGCGTTCACCCCTTCTCCACCGAACGCGTCATATATATATATATATATATATATATATATATATATATATATATATATATATATATATATATATATATGTGTGTGTGTATATATATATGTGTGTATATATATATATATATATATATATATATATATATATATATATATATATATATATATATATATATAGTCTTAAATGAATATACCAAAAATAAATATTTGTTTATTTTTACAAGTATCGAAAAAAATTAAAAGTCCTTGTGACTTAAGGATATTTACAATTTTCTTAACAGTTGTTTACACTTACGTGTACGTACAGGGTGTCCCAAGGTAAATCTCTAGGAGCGCTCCATTTTTCAATATTAAACATCCACTCATAAAACATACCATTTGAAAGCTCACATTTTTCTGAGTCTAAAAATGTAGTAATTCAAAAGTATCAATAGCAAATAAAAAGTAACTAGGTTTAAATATAAAACCCTATACCGATCAATTTGTGATGCGTGATCTTTAGATCCTAAATTATATAAATGATAATGTAATAACATATTCATGTTAGGTTAGGTTAGCGTAACAATTACCAAAAATACCATCTTACAACACAGAGTGAAGATTTATAACTTAGCCAACCTTTATAATGTAGTTAATGACGTCACGCGTCAAACAATTAATTAAATCTAGTTACTTTTTATTTGCTATTGATACTTTTGGATTACTACATTTTTAGACTCGGAAAAATGTGTGCTTTCAAATGGTATATGTTTTATGAGTGTATGTTTAATATTGAAAAATGGAGCGCTCGTAGAGATTATCTTGTCCCAAAATCAATATAACAAAAAACAAATATAATTTGCTGTTTTATTTTCACACATATATATATATATATATATATATATATATATATATATATATATATATATATACTTACCATTCCCCAAATTTAAAAAAAATTGTGACTAAAGCAGTTTTAAATTTTGTTTGAGTACTTTTGAACGAAACATTTCCAGGGCGTTGGATTGGTAGGGGAGACCTACAAAATGGTCTGCTCGCTCTCCCGATTGGACTTCTACTCGTACTTTTGGGACGATTTGAAAACAAACGTTTACCATAACAACCCAAGGGATTTTCAGGAGCTTAAACATATAATATCATTTGGATTTTGCTGCTACGTGAATTAAAAAATATATTATAAAAATTTGTTTTTGGTATATTAATTTTAGAACAGAGTTAAGCAACACTTAAGATTATAAACATCCTTAATCACATGATCTTTTTTAATTTTTCGATACCTGTAAAAATAAAATAGCAAATAATATATATATATATATATATATATATATATATATATATATATATATATATATATATATATATATATATATATATATATATATATATATATATAACTTATATATATATATATATGATGAATAAAACCACGAAGGAAAGGAAACACAAAATGGTGCTCAAGCGCTTTCGTCTAATGACATCCTCAGTGTTCCTGAGGATGTCATTAGACGAAAGCGCTTGAGCACCATTTTGTGTTTCCTTTCCTTCGTGGTTTTATTCATCATATATATAATATATAAGTTATATATATATATATATATATATATATATATATAATTATATATATATATAATATATATATATATATATATATGTATATATATATATTCATAATGTTATAATGTTTCAGACCAATAAAGACCTAGGATCCACTCATCGCTGGTCTACCTAACTGTGTTCGTAATTGTGTATTGTGCATGACCTCCGTGGTGGCGGAGAGGACCTACAATTTTACGTGGGTTCCGAACCACAAAGCCTTAATTTTACTACCTTAACCCTAAACTGGCATGGTGCGGGTCCATACGACCATACGAGATAAGGGTTAAACTATACCCAATCTATCAACATATGCATCTAATCGATTTTTAAACATGTTTATAGACGTGCTACTAATTACTTCTACCGGCAAACTATTCCATCTATTTACTACTCTATGCGTACAAAAGTTTTTGGCAACTGCTGTCTCGAACCTTCTACTTATCAACTTACACCCGGTATTTCTAGTCTTATTATATTGAGATATTTCGAAAAACCTATCTCTCTCTACGTTATCAAACCTATTCATAATTTTGAAAACCTGGATTAGATCACCCCTTAGCCTCCTAGTCTCGAGTGTAGTCAATTTTAATTCCTTAAGCCTATCTTCGTACGACTTCGACCGAAGCGACGGAATCATCTTAGTTGTTCGTCTTTGAACTCTTTAGATTTTGTCTATATCTTTTCGCATATGCGGATTCCAAAATTGGACCGCGTACTCCAAATGGGGTCTAAATAATGATTTATAAAGAGAAACAATAATATTCCGCGATTTGTACTCAAAATTCCGAGCTATAAAACCTAGCACTTTGTTCGCTTTATTGACCACTGCTGTACTTTGTTTCGCTACTTTTAAATCACCAGTGACAAAAACTCCTAAATCCTTTTCCTGCTCTATGCTTGCTAACTCCTTCCCTGATATACTATACGCAAAATTACCGTTACGCGAACCTATATATAAAATTTTGCACTTATCGACGTTAAATCTCATTTGCCATGTGACTGACCAATCAACGATTTTATTCAGATCTTCCTGGATTTTACCTCTATCTTCGTCATTAATCGCCCTACCACCCAATTTCGTGTCATCCCCAAACTTTGAAAATGTATTGACGAGGCCGACATCTAAATCGTTAATATATTCCTACGTACATGTAAATGTTAACAACTGTTAGGAAAATTTAAAGTCTCATAAATCATGTTTTTCAATTTTTTCGATACCATTAAGAAATATATATATATATATATGTATAGAAACGACGTAAGTATAGAGGAATGTTCTGCACACGAGGAAGAGAAATAACGAACAAATGAAAAATGAGGTCCCCGCCCGGGAATCGAACCCAGGATCTTCCGATTGCCGGTCCGATGTGCTAACCACTACACCACTGCGTGGTCATTGCAGTTAAATGTGTGTATATATATATATATATATATATATATATACACCAGGTGTCCCAAAGCAAATGTCCCGCTTTCTAAATAAATGTTTTAAATTAAAAAATATTAATTTAGACAAAAAGACAGACGCAATAGATACATAATACAAGAGTTTATTAGTCTTAATTAAACATGTTCAGTGCAATCGCCATTTTTTCCGAAACAGTAGTGAATCTTAAACAAATGTTTGAAATAATTTTTGCAAGTAGCTCAGCTGGGATGTTGTTGATTACATCATACACTGTGGTCTTTAAGTCTTCAAGTGTCTTAGGCTTGGTAGAATAAATTCATTCTTTTATGCAACCCCACAATAAAAAAGTCAAGAGGTGTGAGGTCAGATAAATATGGGGGCTATGCCCTTAGCTTATAAATGGAGATTCGTCGCCCGTTAAAATGCTTCCTAAAAACGTTGGTACTCTTCCTTTCTGCTAGAAGTTCGCTTTCATTCAGCCTGTCCCAAAGAAAGGTGACCGCTCTCAACCCTCCAACTATCGTTCAATTACTAATTTACTTTGATATCTTGCCTTTCCAAAGTTTTTGAATCTATCATTAATAGGAGGACTCTCAAACACCTCTCTTCTCACAATCTTCTCTCAGATCGTAAGTATGGATTCCGCAAGGGACGCTCTACTGGCGATCTTCTTGCATATTTCTCTGACTCTTGGTCATCCTCCTTTCGGGATTTCGGTGAAACTTTTGCTATTGCGCTACACATATCGAAAGCTTTTGATAGTCTGGCACAAATCTTTAACTTCGAAACTGCCCTCCTCCGGTTTCTATCCTTCTATCTGTGACTTCATCTCTAATTTCCCTTCTGGCCGAACTATAGCTGAGGTTGTGGATGACCACTGTTCTTCTCCTAAAGCTATTAACAGTGGTGTTCCTCAGGGTTCTCTCCTGTCACCCACTCTTTTCCCTTTATTTATTAATGATCTTTTAATTCGCACTTCCTGATTCAACTCTTCACTTCTCCATCCGCTTCCCAAAGCGTCCCTCACAGCAATCGCTTCATGACTCGAGTAGTACGGCTATGGAACATCTGACCTCTGATCTTTCGGCTATATCTGACTGGAGCAGAGAAAACCTTGTGGCTTTCAATGCCTCAAAAACTCAGTTCCTCCATCTGTCTACTCGTCACAATCTTCCACACGACTATCCCATTACCTTCAACAACACACAACTCAATCCTTTCTCTTCTTTTAACATTCTTGGCATTTCCTTTTCTTGTGATCGTTCCTGAAAAGATCACATATACTCTCTCTCTAAAACAGCTTCTAAAAGGTTAGGTGTTCTGTACCGCCACCGCAGTTTCTTCACCTCAACTCAGTTACTCTCTCTGTACAGGGGTCTTGTTCGCCCCTGTATGGAGTATACTTCTCATGTGTGGGGTGGTTCAATCCACTCAGCTGTACTTGACCGGGTGTAATCAAGGGCTTTTCGTCTCATCATTTCCCCGGCTCTTACTGATTGTCTTCAATCTCTCTCTCTTCGCCGCAATGTTGCCACACTCTCTCTTTACTATCGCTATCATAATGGACATTGCTCTTCTGAACTCTCTAACTGCATGCATCCTCCTTTAAGGAGGGCACGCAGTACCAGACTTTCTACACGTTCTCATTCCTTTTCTGTCTAACTATCTCATGCAAGGGTCTTTCCACAATTTCTAGCGTCTTCTCTTCTAAGGTTATTAGCCTCTCTTCCGTTGCCTTACCCTCAAGATGGTTTTCAGTCTAATTCTTCCATGCTGGATGTGGAGTGAAAATTAAAAATTTCGAATTTGCTTCTTTCTATAGTACTTGTTCTTTCCTTTCCTGGTGCTTTTATATTGGTTATTTCAATAATGTTGTGATCCGATATTATAGTTGGGAATGTTTCTACGTTATGAATTAGGTTGCTGTTGTTTGTGAATACCAAATCTAGGCAGTTGTTTTTTCTTGTGTTTTCTGTTATTGCTTGTGTTAACATAAATTCATCGGCTAGAGCTAGCAGTAATTTTGCCTGCTCCTGCTCTTTCCGTGTGCCGCCCTTGTCTTGGTATATATATACACACATTTCACCTGCAAAGAACACGCAGTATAATTAACGTAAAGAACGACGCTTGTATAGGAGAACATTCCGCGCAAGATGAGGAGGGAGAACGAACAAAGGAAAAAATGAGGTAACCACCCGGGAATCGAACCCGGGATCTTCCGATTGCCGGTCAGATATGATAACCACTACACCATGGTCCTCACTCGATCAGAAGTCGTAATTCTCCTGCATACGCGCAGAAACCAATGCCCCGAGGGGGGCACCTCCCACATGCCGCACCTATATACACATTTCAACTGCAAAGAACACGCAGTATAATTAACGTAAAGAACGACGCTTGTATAGGAGAACATTCCGCGCAAGATGAGGAGGGAGAACAAACAAATGAAAAAATGAGGTAACCACCCGGGAATCGAACCCGGGATCTTCCGATTGCCGGTCAGATATGATAACCACTACACCATGGTCCTCACTCGATGTAGGAGAATTACGACTTCTGATCGAGTGAGGACCATGGTGTAGTGGTTATCATATCTGACCGGCAATCGGAAGATCCCGGGTTCGATTCTCGGGTGGTTACCTCATTTTTTCATTTGTTCGTTCTCCCTCCTCATCTTGCGCGGAATGTTCTCCTATACAAGCGTCGTTCTTTACGATATATATAGATATATATCGTAAAGAACGACGCTTGTATAGGAGATATTCCGCGCAAGATGAGAGAAAGAGAGAGAACGAAACAAAATGAAAAAACGAGGTAACCACCCGGGAATCGAACCCGGGATCTTCGGATTGCCGGTCAGATATGATAACCACTATACCATGGGCCTCACTCGTTTTTTCATTTTGTTTCGTTCTCTTTCTCTCATCTTGCGCGGAATATCTCCTATACAAGCGTCGTTCTTTACGTTAATTATACTGCGTGTTTGCAGTTAAATGTATATATATATATATATATATATATATATATGTTAAACACAGACCGTGCATGGAACAAGGAACTCTTCTGGGAAAATTAAATCCACTATAGTCCGAATAAGTAATGGTAAATGACAAATACCATAGTTTTTCTTTTTCATGATGCAAGCCCGACGTGGGCAACGGGTCTCTCGCAAAGAGGTCCCATAAATCCGACGTGAATGCAACGAGTCTTTTGCTTATATTGAGGTTCTAAATGTAGCAGGGCTAGGCTGCTTTAAACCCTAGATCCATGTCCCAAAGCTGGATCCTGTCTGCTTTGCAGATAGCTGGTGATGGAAGCTATATTTATGGGACCTCTTTGCGAGAGACCCGTTGCCCACGTCGGGCTTGCATCATGAAAAAGAAAAACTATGGTATTTGTCATTTACCATTACTTATTCGGACTATAGTGGATTTAATTTTCCCAGAAGAGTTCCTTGTTCCATGCACGGTCTGTGTTTAACATATAAGTTTCTCAGGGGACCATTCGGAGTTTGTGTATATATATATATATATATATATACATACACTACAATCACTTATACGTTCCCACTCTCATCAGTTAGATCACCCAATTAAATCTACTAACTTTATAATAATTGCTAAAGCCAATAAACACGACCTACCCCTCTTAGAAACCATATTCATTTTTAAGCATAAACCTGATATAAATCATTATACCCCATTCCACAACATCAATATCCTTCAATAAATTTTTTATTTATCTGCCTGCCTACCTACCAACCAACCAACCAATTTAGTGCTCGTTCACAAAAATTTTTTCATTCTTTCCCATTCTTTGCTGTCTCTGTGATTGAATAACTTGTACCTGATTTGTTCCTTTTAAGATTTTAAGATTTCATAGATTTAGTGTTTTACATTTTAAACTTTTCTATAATGTTCCCCAAAATTATTTATAATGGTTTTACTTACATTTATTCTTTTCCTATTTTAAAGGTAAGCCCCATTTTTATAGTTCCTTTTACAATATTTTATATTTTAATTGTATTAACTGTATAATTTCATGTTTTAATCTTTATTTTCGCTGTGATATTTGTGAATATTTAAATTGTTTTAAGTTCATAGTTGGTTTTAATTGTATATACACTCATTTTTAGCACTGAAGATGACATCTGAAATGTCGAAAGCTCTGCAAATTAAATGTTTGTATATGGACTACTCTTGTTGTTCCTTATTCGACTAATGTTTTCACTTCAAAAATCACTTGACTATATATATATATATATATATAATATATATATATATATATTATATATATATATATATATATATATATATAGGGTAAGTCAAAAGTCTGGAAACATAGGAAGGAGAGGAAACTTTTATTGCAAAAAGACATGTGTTACAAGTAATGTTATAAGATGTGCTCTATATGTTCTTCTTTCACTTCCAGACATTTCTGGACTCTGTTTCCCCACTCGACCTATATATATATATATATATATAGTTGCCCCTCCTCTCGAGTTGGCCTGGTGAAGTAGAGAGTTGGTTTCTTATACTCTCCACCTCACATAGCCAGGTACCCCGGCCTCATCGGGGATTGTTCTGAGCCAGGCGCCTAATCTTCTTTTGAAGATGTCCACCGGAACACCATCGTGTTCCTTAGGTTTTTGGGCAGCTGATTAAACAGTTTTGGTCCTCTAAACAGCAAAATTATTTCTTTCAGGATGAAGGATGTTCCCTGTCTAGCCTTTAATTTGGGAACACGACACAGTCTTCCTTTTCTACTTTCCACAGTTGTTTGGTGAGTTACAGGGTTCAGAGTAAGATTAGGGGCTAGTTTCTCCATTATTTACCAAGTGTAAATAATGGTGTATCTCTCTCTTTTCCTTTCCAATGAATATAAATTTAATTCACGTAACCTTTCCCAGTAATCTAGTTCTTTGCACCCATTGAGCTTGGCTGTGAAGCTTCTCTGAATCCCTTCTAGTTGAGTATGATCAGTGTTTTCAATAGAGGAATCATTATATTCATGTCCCTTCGTTTAAAGGTTCTCAGTATATGCCTGCCCAGTTATTCTTTTTGCACTGTTTACGGGTATCTTATTTTGTGTTTCAAATTTCGCATCATCACTCATTACCCTCCTAAATCTTTTGTTTTAGAATTTCTCTGAATGTCCTCTATTCCAGAGTTTTTCAAACTTTTTGAAGCCACGGAACCTTTATTTAAAAAAAAAAAATAACGGAACCTTCACCAACAGGTAAAATTTTAATGATGTAAGACAAATGGTAATAAAGCAACAATTTATTCTCACTGCAGTTTATTTATGTAATTCATGAAATTTACCTCTACAATTATATGAATTTCACAAAAAACAAATATATGAGTTTAGAAATTTACAAGAAAAAAAAATAATTTACTTTTATTGACCTATTTATTTTAAATTCCCCTCTCCACATTACTGTCAGCTTAAAAGAAATTATAAGTATAAAAAATATCATGTTTATTGTAAAATTAATGTTTTCAATGCAAAATAATTAAAAGTGAGGAATTTTAGTAATTCAGGAATAATTTTAATAGTTAATAAAACAAATAAATGTTCAATGACTTGGATGTGATTGCTTTTCTTTGGATAAAAGTTCAATATTACATTACTGTGATCATATCTTCTGTGAACTGAGAAAACTGAATCTAAAAACATAGAAAAATTCACCAAATCAATCAGACCAGTGCTTCTGGTCATTAGCTGTGTTTTGTTTACAAAATGGGCTTCTGTTTCTTACTGTGGCTGCAAGAGGGCAACACTTATTCTGGATATCTCATCGTTTGAATTAAAATTCTCCCTCTCGCCCACTCCCTCTTTGCCTACGCCTTTCAAAACACAATCACTGAATTCGCAGAATATATATCGTTAATTCATCCATGCCAGTTGATATTATTTTTTCTTACCTCTCTCTCCTCACTCTCTCATGATATGCCCCACGGAATCCCATCAAGTTCTCACAGAACCCTAGTATTCCGCGGAACACAGTTCGAAAACCCCTACTCTATTCCATGGATTTCAGGTCCTCCCTTTTTCCGTGCCTTAACAGTTGAAATTTCCCAGTGTTAAACTTCATATTGTTGTCTTCCATCCACTTGTAGATTCTGTTCATGTCTGTTTGTAGAGATCCTTTATCCTCTGGGTTTCTTATTTTTCTACTGATCTTTGTGTCATCGGCAAAGGATGTTACTGTGCTGTCTCTGGTAACGTCCTCATCTATGTCAGTTAGCATGATTATGAAGAGTAGTGGAGCTAATACTGTTCCTTGTGTTACTGAGCTGAGGACTTCTGATTCTGATGAAGATATTCCTTGAACTGTAACGACTTGCTGCCACTCACAAAGGAAATTATATACCCATTTCCCTACTTTTCCTGTTATTCCCATATATTTCAGTTTATGTATTATGATTCCATGGTCACACTTGTCGAACGCTTTGGCAAAGTCTGTATATATTACATCATAGTTTTCATTACTTTCAAGTGCATCAATAATGTTGTTGTTATGCCCAATTAGTTATGATAGGTATGATCTGCCTGACCGAAATCCATGTTGGTTATCATTTAATTTTTTCTGAGTTTCCAAAAAGTTATAGATTTGTTCTCTAACTATTTTAAATATTTTAGTGAGATGAGATGTAAGCGACACTGGTCTATAGTTTTTGGCCTCGGATTGTTCTGCTCCTCTATATATTGGGACTATGCTCGCTCTATTCAGGATGCCCGGTATTTCTCCCTTTTCTAGTGATCGTCTCCATATCCACTGCAGGGGCTCAGCGATTGCATTCTTGCAGTTTGTGATCAGTGTTGCATTCCATTTGTCCGGTCCTGCGGCTGAGTGTGCTTTTACTTTCCCAATTGCTTGTGAAACATTATCTGTCGTAAAGTCGAAGTCCGTTGTACTTTCCCATTGTAGTTCTTCTTCAAAGAAGCGTTTCTATCGCATATCAGTTTGTCTTTTTTTTTGAGATACTGAAAGATGGTTCGTACTGAGCTCTTAATATTTCAGATACTAGGTTGCTGTTGTTTGTGAATACTAAATCCAGGCAGTTGTTTTTTTTTGTGCTTTCTGTTATTTCTTGTGTTAACATAAATTCATCGGCGAGAGCTAGTAGCAATTTTATCTGCTCCTGGTCTTCCCGTGCGTCTCCTTTAGTGTGTACATATATTTTTTCCTATTCTTTTATATTTCATGAATGGGAAATTAAAATCACCACAGAGATAAATATTTGGGGTTGGAGAATGTAGATCTTTTACTCAGTTTCTAACCTCTGTAATGGAATCTGAGAATTTTGAAGTGGGCGTGTTCGGGGGTCTGTACATTACAATTAGTACAATATTTAATTTTTCAACTTTTGCTGCTACACATTTTACGTAGCTGTTTGAAGTACATATTGTCATTTCTGCCATATGTCTTACGTGTGTGTAAATAGCACATCCTCCTTTACGCCTCACTGTTCTGTCGGCTCGGAGTATGTTATAGTTGTCAATTTGTATTTCTTTTTTGTCAACACAGAACTCACCGTTTTCACAGTTCGCCTGGCAGTACTTTAGATGGGTTTCCGTGAGGCATGCAAAATCTGCTCCGGTTTCTTGCATGAGTCCTTTCAGGTATAAAGCTTTGTCTGGGGAATGGTTCGATTTAAGGCCCTGAATGTTGTATAGGATTTTTTTTTTTCTCTGTCGTTTTTACATGCATGTGGTCCCGATTCGTTTTCCAATGGTGGTGCCGGTTTCGTTGCCTTGTGATCCTCCGAGAATGTTCCTCTCTTTATCTTTGTTGATACCTGTTGTCCCGTATCGCATGAAGCGTCTTTGTGCGTGCCTTCTGTCAGGCTCTCGGATTCCTATATTTGTCAGCTGACTTTTTATTTCCAGGATGGTATTTAGCAGTTGAATTGTGTTGGCTTCGTCTAAAAAATTGGTAGCTCTTTTTGATGCTCGTTTTTCCTGTTCACCTGTTGCGTGCGTTCCTTTGAGGGTGGTGGTAACTACGTTTTTGTCCGTATTTGCACCTCCTATATCTTGCATTTATATATATATGTATATACAGGGCGTCCCAAAAAAATGTATACACACTTTAAATAATTATAAAGGCAGTGTTTATTAAAATACATTTCATTTTCAAAATGTAATAGAATCTACAGACATTTAATTGTTTTGTCAACGCCTGTTTTCAAACTGACGTCCGTTCTGGTCCAGGCACTGCTGATAACGCGAAGCAATGGAATCGCAAACATCACGAAACATTTCGTTTGGTATTTGTGTGCATTCTCGTTCAATGGCTGCTCTCAATTCAGCGACTGTTGCAGGTTTTATAGCGTAGACTTTGTCTTTTAAGTATCCCCATAAAAAAAAGTCTAGTGGTGTGAGGTCTGGTGAACGCGGAAGGTATTCTACGAAACCCCTTCGTCCAATCCACATCCACATCGTGCCAAGTACCACTCGCAATACTCCACTCTTCGGTCCGGATCATCTTCATTAATACCATGGACTAATCTTGGAATGTAACTTTTCCATTGACAGCGCTTCAAAATGCGTTGGACAGACGATTCTGAAATTCCTACCTCACGACTCGCTTGCCGCAAAGATTTTCTTGGACTTTGGTGATACGTTTCCAGTACTCTTTCTTGCTTTGTGGGGCTTGTCGATGTCCGTGGTCTTCCGGAACACTTCTTGTGGACATTCTGAACAGTTCCATCGGCTTCAAACTTATCTCTAATTCGAGTGATGGTAAGTCGCGTTGGTGGATCTGTTTGAAACTCCCTCCTAAACTGTCTTTGCACTTCAACTGCGTTTTCACACTTCCAGTAGCATTTTAGAATGAATTTCCTTTGTTCAAAGCTTAATCTGACTGCCATTATTAATTCTAATGGGTTTAACTTGGAAAGAAAGAAACATCAATTGAGCTATCAGCTGTTAAAGTGTGTATACATTTATTTGGGACGCCCTGTATATATATATATATATATATCATGAAAAACAACTTTAGTAATTCTAAAAAACTAGCCTAACCGGTTCATTAGCATATACTTCCATATATATATATATATATATATATATATATATATCGGAAGAGAGAGTTACAAGGAGTTACAATAAGAGAAAATGTCGAATAGGGTACCCTGATCACATACTAAACAGCAAGAAACTAGCCTAAATGGACTCAAAAGGAAGATTAGCTGCGTATTCTACGCATCGTCTATCGACACCGGGTCTCGAACCCGATCGAATAGTTTTTACACTTCAAAATGCATTTATTATGGCCTTTTAGAAATTAATTATCACTTGCGAGGATTCTTGATTAAGCACTGAATGATACGATGTGTGTATATATATATATATATATATATATGTTAACCCCTCCGTCTATGGCCCGGGTTGGTTCGAAGTTGACGGGGGTTCTAGTTAGGTGGCAGCAACGGATGTGTGACTTGCAGTAGTTTTCTTCTATATTACTCTCCGAGTTCTTCTATAGTGGCTCGGAGGACTCTGATAGACTTACTAAAAATGCTGAAGGTTCCGGACTCTTCTTATAGCGTATCCGGAAAGTTTAATGACTAAGTTCTTCTGAAGAGAGCAAGGCTCGAAGGATAAGATAAAAACTATCTTTTACTGTAATTTACTGCTAAAATGTACAGGTAGTGCTCAGCCTCTGAATTAGCTTCTGAATGACAATGGAAGATTTTTACTGGGGTTTATATACCCAAAAACTGCTAACATCATTATTATTAAATGCTAAAAAGGCTGTATTATTTTTGCACAATATTCGAAAATAAAGTAAATTTTCAGCTGTGGTAAGGCTTGAACGAGTAAACAAAATATTTGAAGACGAAACCATATTTTTATCTTAAACCGCGACTTTTCAGATCTGATGTTATCATGATCTGCCAAGTTAACTAAAAGTGGAAATCGGACTATGCATCTTTACACTAAAATATGCATATGAGTAAAATTTTAAGGTTTAAGATGTACAATTTTAATGCTTAGGCAAGACATGATCTCATCTTTTATAACGAAAGAGAATGTATACAAAATATGAACATTGCAAAGCTTAAGCAGGATTCCTTATTAAGCGAAATCTAAAAAAATGATTATGAGATTTTAAAAAACAACAGGTCACCAATTATTTAGCAAAGTAGAAAGCAAATCAAAAATTTTATCCAAACTCGCGTTGGGCGATTTTGGTCCTTATGTAAAAATGAATACACACACGTACATACATATGAGTATAGGCATTATATAAAGTTAAATATATAAGAATATACAGGATTATATAAATACATGAACCATATAACACATGAATTTTTAAAATGGATACTTTTCTTAAATGGATACTTTTTCTTAAAATGGATACAAGAACTATATAAATGAATACAAGAATTACATGAAGAATAAGATATATAGGAATATGGGAATTATTTATGGTTCATTTTTACAGGGCTCTTCCCTCTAGAATGATATTAATATAATAATGTAACATCCTAACTAATGCTAACTAGATGATAACTATGGGTTTTATAATACAGATTTATATATACAACATAAGTCGGGTGGTTAAGTCTAGTTCACGTGGTCTGGGTACGCACTCTTGGTCGTGCATAAATAGTTTCATGTTCCGTGTCACTTGGTTTTCTTTGTTCCCAGAATGATCTTTTCACCACAAATATACCGAGGATAATAGCACATACAATAATGATACTAACGGCAGATGTTGAGAAAATGGTTACCGGTTGTAGTATTTGTAAGAGGTTATTTTGGTTATCATCCGAAATTTTAAACCGGCTCAATTGATCATTCCATTCAGGGGCATGTAGTTCGGGTAGGATGGTTACAGGTTTTATGGAGAGATTTAAGATCTCTATGACGGGTTTAAATTTAATTTGCGACGGGAATGGGTATGAGTTATTAAGGGTAACCTTGTACGGGTTGTATATTTGGAGGGCTTTTGAACGCAAGGAGCAACCAATTGGTAGCCGAATAACCATAGGGATTGTGATGAGGGAATAATTCGATGGACACTCGAGAGTAGCGGCAGTCCTGTTCGCGAAAGAAACCCAGATGTCTGGTCCAATTCGTAGTTGGATGGTTTTAGGGGAATGAAATTTTTTAAATGAACATAGGGGCATGCCGGTCACGAATTAAGTCGATAAAGCAAGACCTAGTAGTTGGAAGAATAACTGGTTTGAGTGGAGGGCAGACGAGTTGTTTATTTGGTTGCGGGAATCGGCAATGCCGGACGTCGCTATCTGACATCATAGAATAAGCTGACAGATCTTTGGTGAGGAAAAGGTAAGGTGGTACGGTGGGTAAATACAATCGATAGACATTAGAGTTGTTTTGGTAGGGTGTTGGGAAAGGGTGAAATTTATATACGTCATAAGTGAGGACATCGAAAAATGGTATAATTATGAGGTATGTGTAGGGGCGTGGTCCATGTACAGTCCAGGTGTATTCTAGAAATTGGGTAATTAGTGTGGTTGAGTGGGAATATGGGTGATAATTTTAATTGTGACTGGGCGGTGTGAATCAAGGACTGAAGTATTTCCCATGGTATTAGGGTGGAAAGAGTGATTTTTCCATGGGCTAGCTGGGTTGCACGCAAAACCTTGGAATGAATCGTAGTTATTCGTTGTAAGTATTTATCGATTAGGGTTACTTGTAGGTTCATTATCTCTATTAATTCTAGATATCTTTTGTGTTCTTTGTATTGAGCTAACATGGATTCAAGGTATGTGAATCTGTCCGAAAGGGAGTGGAGGAAGCGATTGTTTTCGTGTAATGACCTAATAGTTTGTTCTAACATGTGTCCATTATATTGTCGATTTCGCGCGAAGAGATTCAATTTAAGTTCAATTCTTTTAATATCTTCTTCGGTTGCTAATCCGAATAAACCTTTGAACAGTTTCCCTCCTATATCTATCAGTCCCCTTTTACTTCTTTGGTTAAAGTTTTCTGAATTTTTAGTTTCAGTTTGTATCCATGGTAAGGCTAATATTTCTGATAGGGCGCGTGCTGTAGTTTGAATATTTTCGAGGGTATTTTCTAACAGAACGCGACTAATCTGATCTTTTCCTTGGAAAGAATTCTGGACTTTACTTTCAAACGTTTTTAATTGGGTTTGTATCTGAAGGAGATTGATTTTAATTCTAGCAGGGGGTTGCAAATTTATATAAAGGTCTGCGTGCCCTTTCAAAAATTTACCTTCTGCAAGTTTTTCTATAACAACTCCGGTAGAAATTTTAATGCTAGGGCTACAAGAGTAAATAATTTGGAAAATTATAAGGGGGACAATTTTATTCATTTCTACGCCTTAGGTTATACGGAGCTGGGGGTGGTTGTGTGGATACTTGTGTTTGTGGGCGAAGGGGTCGGCCTCGTTTTGGTGGCAATGGGGGTCGACCGTTGAGCTCGGATTCTGAGCGGGTTCGTTTCTTATGTGAAGGTTCTAGTTCACGTGGGTGATGCATTTGCGGGCGGTATGTAGGGTCCGTGCGTCGATCATCAATCGGTGAGGGTGGTGACAGAGGAGATGGTGGAGTTGGAGGAGATGGTGGAGTTCCACTGAGTGATCCTCTCGAAGGGGTTTCTCCAGGGTCTGGGTCCGATGGGACGCTTGGCTCTGGGGCCTCCTCTTGTTCAGAGATTGCCTCGAGTACTGGTGGTATTACGAGGTACCAATCTTCGTCATGGGTAGCGGTTCCCGCGGTGACCACTTCAGTTTTTTGATCCCTGCCCGATTTGTTAATATCTTGACCTTTTGAAGGATAGGCGGCTCGAACGCCTGGCAGCTGTTTTTTGGGAAGGTGTTGTTCGGAAGCTATCTTCAAATTGTCAGCGTGAATGATCTTTAGTTTGGAATGATCCCGGAGGTCGAGGATTTCATAACGATTTTTTCCGAGGTTTTTCATAATCCTATATGGGCCATCCCATTTTGGGTATAATTTGCGATGAGCACCTGGCGGTTTCACGCTCTTCAGATAACATCGCATACCGACGATTATAGTCCGTTGACGGGGATGACGCCTATGTTGCTCTTGCTCCATCTGTTGGTTTCGTTGGTCGAGGGCATAGCGGATTATGTCAAAAATCTTGAAAGATCGTTCAGCTAGTTGCTGATTTGCTTCTGCCATTTCGGAAGATGTTAGAACTGCCGGGTCGGTTTGGTCGGGCAAATCAAAAGGTAGACGCTTGTCGTAGTGATAGAGGACGAAATGAGGGGTGTCCCCGATGGACACATTATAGCCATTGTTGATGGCTGTTTGTACCATGGGAAGGGAATCATCCCATGTACGGGAGGATGCATCGACAACGTGGCGCAGGGCTTCCAAGATCTTTCGATTGTGCCTTTCCACTAAGCCGTTTGCCTGCGGATGGTATGCCACAATGTGTGTATTTTTAATTTTACACATGTTACAGAGTGACTCGAACAGTTTGGAAGTGAAACTAAGGCGTTATCCGAGATTAGGATGGAAGGAGTGGTATGATTTTGGATGACGCGTTCCACTAGGGCTCTTGCCACAGTTTCCGAGGTCTGGTCTGGAATGGCGGCTACTTCGCTGTAACGCGAGAAGTGGTCCGTAAACACAATGATGTACTGATTTCCCTTTGACGTTTTGGGAAATGGTCCCAGTATATCCATTCCAGTTCTTTGCCAGGGCCTTTGGCATACTGGATATTTATGCATCGGAGCTGTGGATGGTACGTTGCCCTTATGCTTTAAACACGACGGACATTCGGCGATGTATTCTTGTACCTTTCTGTTCATCTCGGGAAATGGTATCGCTCCAAAAGACTCTTGATGGTGCGATCCGGCCCCATGTGTCCATACAAAGGTGAGTCGTGACAAAGTCCAATGGCTATATCGACGAGATCCTTTGGTATCTCCACGAGGTCGTTTCCATCTTCGTTCCTGAAATGTACGAGCCCATCTTTGAGGTTGTACTGTTCTTTTACCTTCGATGGTTCCTTTTGTTCCAGGCGCGCCCGAAGGTTTTGGGTGTGTTGGTCCTGTTGTTGGGAGTATTGCAGACACTCGTAGTCGAACACAGGAAGAATTCCTATTTTATTCACTTGGGCGTCGGGCTTGAGTCTCGACAATCCGTCTGGAATAACTTGCAGTTTTCCCGGTTTGTATACGATTTTTGCTGCAAAGTCCTGAATCAACAGAGCCCATCTACTCAATCGTCCTTCAAGTAGCTTGTCCTTGAAGAGGTACGTGAGTGGCTTATGATCAGTCTTGATGGTTACATCGTAGCCATAGACGATATTTCGGAATTTTTTCAAAGCCCAATATACCGCTAGGGCCTCTCGGTCCGTAGTGGAATAATTCCGTTGAGGTGCAGAGAGAAGTTGACTGGCATAAGCAATGGGTAATTCCACACCGTCTACGTCCTGTAACAGGACGGCTCCTAGTCCATAGGAGGAAGCATCTGTGGCTATGATGAAGGGTCTTGTGTAATCAGGATATTGTAAAATGGGATGACAGGTTAGTTTATTAATTAAAGTTTCAAAGGCATGTTGGTGATCGGATTCCCAGTTAAATTTCGAATTTTTCTGGAACAAATTAGTAATGGGTTTAGCAATATTTGAAAATTGGGGGATAAAGTTCCGATAGAATCCGACAAAACCAATAAATGCACGGGCGTCGTCGATGGTTTTGGGTACAGGGTACCTTTCCAGGGCTTCGAGTTTGGCTGGATCAGGTTTAATTCCTGTGGACGAGAGTAGGAATCCTAGGTATACCAGGGATTCTTGTAAAAAATTGCACTTTGCAAGCTTCAGTTTAAGGTGTGCTTTTCTCAAGTGTGATAGCACATTCTGAAGGCGTTGAAAGTGTGTTTTTATGTCCGAACTGTAGACGATAATATCGTCAAGATAAACGAGAGCTTCGACACCTAATAGGTCGGAAAGGACTATATTCATCAACCTAGAGAAATTAGCAGGCCCATTTCGGACTCCGAAAGGTAAAACCTGGAATTCGTAATGGCCTCGGTTAGTGGAGAAAGCAGTCAATGCCCGAGATTCGGGACTGACCTCCATTTGCCAATAACCCGATGCTAAATCGAGGGATGAAAAAAAGTTCGCTTTCCCTACGTTCAGAATTGTTTCCTGCATGTTTGGAATCGGGAAACGGTCTGGGATGGTAATGTTGTTCAGGCGTCTAAAATCTATACAAGGGCGAGATGTTCCGTCCTTTTTGGAGACGAGAATGGAGTGGGGGAATAGAATCATAGGAGCGGACCAGGGACTAGCTGAAGGCTGAATGACATCCTGCTCCAACATGTCCTTGATGTGTTCCTCAATAGTGACTAATTGGGAATGTGGAACCCGATAGGGAGGAATGAAAATGGGTTTGGAATTGGGTTCCAACTTGATTTCAAAAGGGACCAAATTAGTTCGGCCCAGAGGATCTCCTTTTAGGGCAATCACATCTCTATTTCTTATCAGGAAATCGAGAAGTGATTCCATTAGTTTGGGATCCTGTAAAGCTGGTGACTCCTGAAGGGAGTGCTTCAGACATTTCTTATATTCTTCTTTTAATACTGAAGGATTTAACTCTAAGGAACTGGAAACACGATTTATCATACTGATGGGGAAATCTGAATCTACTTCTACTGTGGAAACAGTTCCTATTTTCTGATTTGAAGTTAATTCTATAGGACTTTTTCCTTTGTTTAAACAAACAACAGGGATAGCTGAATTCTGACTCTGACTAAGGACTTGGGCAATAAGAACATCTCTTTTGAAATTACTTTTCTCTGTAATCAGAGTACGCTCTGACTCTAATAATTTTCCTTGACTGTCAACTACTTTTGCTAGGAAACAAATCTTCTCATAAGGTGCTACTGTTATATGCTCGGTAGGGCATATGAAAAATTGTGAATCTGATTCTGGTTCGGCGACTAAAATTTGCCTTATTGGCTGAACTGAAGCTGCTGGGACTGGAAACTGACTGTGTTGATCCAACTGGATTCAACAACTGGAACTGATTACCCTGGGGTCTGATTTCTGGAGCGGTTGTCCCTCTGGATGCAACCGGCTGACTTGAACTACTATCAAGTGGAGGGGGTTTCCTATTTCTTTCGGAAATCTGAACTGAACTAATTCTATTAGCATTAAGCTGTCTGTCATTCTCACGGAGATGGTGTGTCCTATTTCGACACTTTACTAACTTTCCGGCTGGGTAAATCTCCCATTGATTCCGGTTAAAAAAATCCATACCTAGTAGGATGTCTGTCTGAAAGGTGGCGACTGTGTCCACTATACAACATTTCGCGGGATATACCGCGTTTCCAACTTCTAAATATAACTCAATTTCTCCGTATGTATGTATGGGTGTGCCCGTAACTCCTCTGAGTTGGCAGGATGGTGCCTTAAGTTCATATTTGTAATTTGTATTCTCTAATAATTCATCTACACATTGTTTCTTAATTAACGTCGCGTGTGCTCCTGTATCTAGGAGAGCAGTTAAATCTTGGTTATCGGTGCTACAATTTATTATTAAATCTAGGAGGTCCGCACCTATTATCCTGATAGGGAGTTTGTGCATCTGGGTCATTCTGGTTCATTTGGAGTAATTTAGGGGCGGAGGTTGAACTGCTGCCTCCAATGTAGGGTCTAAAAAAGGGCTCGAATGGTCTTCTATGGGAGGATCTGGGTCATATTCTACGGGATTACCATACGCTGGAGGGTGTTCTTCAAAACTGTACTCTGGGGAAAATGACTCCTCCACGGGTACTTCTACGTACCGAACTAGCTGACCTTGCTGGTTGTACTGAGGTTTGTACATGGGGTAAGAGTGTGGTTGACACTGTGGTCGTAATCTATTGGGTTGGTGGTTCGACTGAGGCTGGGAATGGACTGGTTTCTGGGGATTGGATGACTTTTGGGATACGGCTTGGGAACGTGGGTGGTTTGGTTTCTGAAAGTGGGGTCTATACCCTGCAGGGGCTTTATCAGCACACTTTTGGCGATCGCCACGGCGATGACCATGTTCTTGACAGTGGGAGCAATAAGAGGGATAATTACACTGACTTATCATGTGCCCAAAGCTATCGCAGTTAAAACACTGTGGAGGAGGGCGTGTATTCTGGGTTTGGGGGGCTTGTTTCTGGGGTGGTGGTCCCTGCATTGGCCTCTATTTATAGGGTTGTTGTTGTTTTTGCTGTTGGTGTTGTGGCTGCTGCTGTTGAATGTAATGTACTTGGGTTTCTCTACTCTTTCGGTAGTTTTCGTTTGCTAAATCGGGGTAATGTTCCCGTGTTTTGTTTACGGCTACACTTACTGGTTTGTCAACATTTAAAAACTCATGAAACTTTTTTTTAGGTGCTCCACGTAGGTTTTGGTAAATAGTTGTTGCTACTATTAGATTTCTTTGTTTCGAAGTGAAAGTTATGCCACATGCATTTTCTGCGGCACGGAGGGCTTCTCCTACAAGTTTATGTGTTCGTGTAATAAAATTGTTTAAATCTTCGTGTTCCTCTTTCTTCCATTTAGCTTGGAAGACCGCTTCTAACGTGGCTAAGGGTTGTGCAAGTGTTATTTCTTTAAAAAATTCTAATAAGTTTTGTTTAAAATCGTCCCATGTTGTAGCTTCGCTAATTGATGGGACGTAGGTGACTGTGTCATGAGCATTTCCCTCTTTAGGGTCGATAACTCTTTTTGCTTCTCTAATTTTTATATCATCATCGGTGATGGTTTCGCGTAAGAAATGTTGCTCTAAAGATTCAATCCAAGGTCTTACGCGTGGTTCAACAAAGCGATTATCTATGGTCCCCTTAAAAATTAAAACAGTATGGGGAAGGTTTACTAGTCTGCCTAAGTTAATATATGCTGGGGAGGGGGTTTGAGACAGACATATTGGCTTGTTCTGGATCTGAAGTTTGTGTGTTTGGGAGTATGTTTGAAGGGCGCGGGGTAGGTGGAAAAATGGGTGTAGGTAAATTTTCGATGTCAGAAAGCGCACCGTCTGAATCGCTCACATGTGAAGGTACTTATTAATGTGTTCTAATTAGATCTGCTTGACCGATCTTAATTTATGGAATGATCACTTAAGGGGTTTTCCTAACTACACTATCTAAAAAAAATAAATGCACAACAATTTGCCTACTAGGGAAAAATTTGAAAAGATTGCAAACAAAAATAAAAAAATGTAAACAAGATTTCACTCAAATGTACGTGAAGGTATGGTAATACTATGTTTGGTACATTAAATAAAATTATACTATACTAACTAGAATAGTAAAAATAACTGAAAATAACTGTGAAAATAACTGTGACAATAATTCTGCGACAATAATTCTGTGAAAATACTGTTTTCAATAAAAAAAATGTATCACTGATGTCTGAAGTGTTCACTGTGTTTTGTGTTAATTCTGGCTCAATAGTAAATATTAACTGTTAATAATAATGACTTTTCAAATGTTTAGAAATTATTTTAAAAAAGAGTTTTGTACTTAACAAGATTCCTACGGCGAAATCCTTAGAGACGTGTCCTGAAGACGTGTCTTGCTGGCCACTTGTTCTTGGATGAAAACTAGGCGTGGAGAACTTGGAGTCGTGACGCACCGGTTCAAGGGTAGATGTGAAGAACTAGAAGTCGTGTCACGCCGGTCAACTGGGAGTTGGTTCTGGTTCCAGGGTCTGGAAGACTGGAAGAATCCTGGATGCAGAAGTTGTCAGTCGTGAAGATCCTGGTTAAAGGGTCGCCAGTTGTTAACCCCTCCGTCTATGGCCTGGGTTGGTTCGAAGTTGACGGGGGTTCTAGTTAGGTAGCAGCAACGGATGTGTGACTTGCAGTAGTTTTCTTCTATATTACTCTCCGAGTTCTTCTATAGTGGCTCGGAGGACTCTGATAGACTTACTAAAAATGCTGAAGGTTCCTGACTCTTCTTATAGCGTATCCGGAAAGTTTAATGACTAAGTTCTTCTGAAGAGAGCAAGGCTCGAAGGATAAGATAAAAACTATCTTTTACTGTAATTTACTGCTAAAATGTACAGGTAGTGCTCAGCCTCTGAATTAGCTTCTGAATGACAATGGAAGATTTTTACTGGGGTTTATATACTCAAAAACTGCTAACATCATTATTATTAAATGCTAAAAAGGCTGTATTATTTTTGTACAATATTCGAAAATAAAGTAAATTTTCAGCTGTGGTAAGGCTTGAACGAGTAAACAAAATATTTGAAGACGAAACCATATTTTTATCTTAAACCTCGACTTTTCAGATCTGATGTTATCATGATCTGCCAAGTTAACTAAAAGTGGAAATCGGACTATGCATCTTTACACTAAAATATGCATATGAGTAAAATTTTAAGGTTTAAGATGTACAATTTTAATGCTTAGGCAAGACATGATCTTATCTTTTATAACGAAAGAGAATGTATACAAAATATGAACATTGCAAAGCTTAAGCAGGATTCCTTATTAAGCGAAATCTAAAAAAATGATTATGAGATTTTAAAAAAACAACAGGTCACCAATTATTATTTAGCAAAGTAGAAAGCAAATAAATTTTTTTATCCAAACTCGCGTTGGGCGATTTTGGTCCTTATGTAAAAATGAATACACACACGTACATACATATGAGTATAGGCATTATATAAAGTTAAATATATAAGAATATACAGGATTATATAAATACATGAACCAGAAACACATGAATTTTTAAAATGGATACTTTTCTTAAAATGAATACTTTTTCTTAAAATGGATACAAGAACTATATAAATGAATACAAGAATTACATGAAGAATAAGATAATATAGGAATATGGGAATTATTTATGGTTCATTTTTACATATATATATATACAGGGTGTACATAAAGTCAGGATCTATTTTTGTGAAGCACTTAGAAATTATATGGAATTCAATCATAAGATGATAAAGTGGTAACATTTATTAAATAATTAAGAGTAGGATTCGACGTGACGCCCATCAGTATCCCTGCACAGCTCAAATCGTTCCGCAGCATTTCTAAACACATTCTGGAGCATTTGCGGGGTTATGTTATCTGCAGCAGTTCGTATACGTGTACGTAAGTTTTCAAGACTCGTAATCTTCGTCTGATAGACGTGCGATTTGATAAAGCCCCATGCAAAGAAATCTAAAGGGGTTAAATCTGGTGATCTCGCTGGCCAAAGTCTGTTGCTTCCGCGTCCGATCCAGCGATTTGGAAAACGTCCATTTAGATAATCCTGAACAATTTTGGCATAGTGACAAGGAGCACCATCATGTTGATAGACGACGGGGATAGGATTGTTAATACCGTCGTCTATCAACATGATGGTGCTCATTGTCACTATGCCAAAATTGTTCAGGATTATCTAAATGGACGTTTTCCAAATCGCTGGATCGGACGCGGAAGCAACAGACTTTAGCTAGCGAGATCACCAGATTTAACCCCTTTAGATTTCTTTGCATGGGGCTTTATCAAATCGCACGTCTATCAGACGAAGATTACGAGTCTTGAAAACTTACGTACACGTATACGAACTGCTGCAGATAACATAACCCCGCAAATGCTCCAGAATGTGTTTAGAAATGCTGCGGAACGATTTGAGCTGTGCAGGGATACTGATGGGCGTCACGTCGAATCCTACTCTTAATTATTTAATAAATGTTACCACTTTATCATTTTATGATTGAATTCCATATAATTTCCAAGTGCTTCACAAAAATAGATCCTGACTTTATGTACACCCTGTATATACCGAGAACGGCACTCAGTTTAAATCACAAATTAGTTTTATAAATTATTACGTGATTATTAATTATTTGTACTTGCATTTCAAATTTAAGAGAAAATGAAGAATAACTTCAAATTTCAAAACGAACTTATTATGGAATTTTATAAAAGTAATTAAAACTTGCAAAGGAGTCTTATTTGTTATAAGGTAAAAAATTTAACGATTTTGGATGAATAGAAATATCAAACCAGGACTTTACCATAATATTAATTATTAATTATATCAATTGGTTATTACTAACTGAAACTAATCTATAATTTAAAAATGAGGACACCTGTTATTTTAATGAAGCATTTTACAACAGAATGAGTTCAAAATAAATTATTACAGTCCAATATATATATATATATATATATATATATATATATATATGTGTGATGAAATAGAAGCGAAGGAAACATAATGGTGCTCGATAGCTTTTTACTAATGACATTGTCATGAACATTAACATAAATAACAACTTCGCGACTAAAGATAGGACAAAAATAAAGTAGAAATACAGGTACATAAAATTTATATACTTACTTTAGAAGCTTCCGCTGGATCAAACAGAGCGTCAGAGCAGATATCAGCAACGGTTTGCGTTGAAAATAATCCATCCCGATCGAATGCGTTAAAAATACTAATTGTAGCTCCGGATTTAGGGCACCCTTCATATAACTCCGGTATGCATGGTTCCCAAATGTAGCCACCCTCGGAAGAATAATAGCGGATTAGAAGGATCCCTGTTTGGCTGTCAATCTATCTGGGCGTGCCTATGTCATATGTAGGCCAATCAGTTGTCTTAGAGCCAGAGTAACGGACCCCACGCGTTGGGCCTTGACATTCTGGTTGGACACCGTCAAGAATACTGAAGGCATGTCTTTATCAAACTTGGCTTATTCATTCCACAGATTTTTTCAGAACTGGAACAGAACAGTGAGAGAGAGAGAAAGAGAGGTGGAGAGAGAGAGAGAAAAGTTTTGTTTGGAAAATAAAAATTTGGAGTAACAGATCGGCTAAGGGTAGGAAAGCATTTTTTTTCTGAGGAGACGAGCTACCTGTTCAGAATTAGGGAGTCAAATTTTTCCCGGACAAAATTTGGCTTATTCATTCCACAGATTTTCTTCAGAAATGGAACAACAGAGCAGTAAGAGAGAGAGAGAGAGAGAGAGAGAGAGAGAGAGAGAAAATTATGTTTTGAAAATAAAAATTTGGAGTAACAGATCGGTTAAGGGGTAGGAATGGTTGGGAATATATTTTAGTTTAGACCAAAATATTTGCGAAGGCATTTTTTCTTCTGAGAGATGAGCTACCTGTTCAGGATTAGGGAGTAAAAAATTCCCGGCCAAGTGTTCATCCCGTTTAACCTAATGACGCGTCGAATCTCTGATTTGCGTTTTTACTTTTGAAGTGGAAGACAAATACCCGATGGTCGGCGAAATGCTTGCCCATAAGACTGGTATGGGTATTAAGCTTAATTATTAGCGATTCGAAATTTACCTATCTACATCCGTCAACCTGGAGCCGATACACATTCAAAACGCCTTGATATAAATTATATCGTAAATTCTATTCATTTTTCCAATATTTTAATGGCACATTTAAGTTTATGTAGAAAATTGGGTTTTAAACAGAGAAAAGCAGTTTTCTGGAAAGTAGAAATTCTGAATGTTGTTTTGATTAAATGAAAAATTATACTTTATTAGGAATGCATTTTTAGTAAAGTTATTTGAAGATTTAATACTTCGTTTCAAATAATGCTGTAAAAAACGATAATATAAAGGAGGTTATGACCAAAAATTATAAATTTACCGACCTCTCATCAGGGGATTGTTGGTTTCTCTCGCAGTCGGAAACTTAGGCAGGTGGGGGATTCATAATAACCTTTTGGGGGATTATCCGCTATAAGCTCAAAACAAACAAAGGGGATTTACAGGTCATTAACGAAATTGTAAACCTTAGCTGTACTTTTTAAGGAAAAAATCTTTAATGAACGAAGATTAACTCGCCCGAAAGGTGTTAGCTGTCTAAAAATGAAAATTATTTTATAAAAATTTAAAACGTGTTATCATATTTTTAGAAATGGTGGAGAGATCGAAGGATGTATTATGAAATATTAATGTACATGCACGTGTTCCGGATGAACTAACCGGAAAGGTGTTAGCTGCCTAAAAATGAAAATTATTTTAAAAAAAATTAAAGGCGAATTGAAAGTTTTAAAAATCTTTCTTGTATAAGTTATCAGATTTTTAGAAATGGTGGAGAAAATGACGGATTAGCAATTAAATATTTACGTGTGTGTGTATATATATATATAATATATAGTCGGGGAGTGTGTGTGTGTGTGTGTAATAATAGAGAACCTATGAGTGTGTGTGTATATATATATGTACATAAAGATAGTCAGAGTGTGTGTGTTTGTGTGTAATGATATGGATTCTATGAACGCAGCATATATATAGTCGGGAAGTGTGTGTGCCTTTTAGAGCAAGTGACTCCTCAAAAGTTAATATAAATAAATATATATATATACTGTGTCAACTGGCTGATATGCCTGACGGGCACTGGCTTCTATGCCAACTGGCTGAAAGACACTTCTAAGCCTGCTGATGGTATCAAGAACTTTCATTATGCACCTAGGTCTCCCAGGTGAAGGATGTTGTCTTCTCTCTCCTCCTCTCTCCTCTCTTTTTTAGGTTAGGTATACCCCTTTGGGGGGTGAGGACATTCCAACTCCTTCCCCAAAGTCTCTTCTCTGCTCCTGCTGTCTCTCTCTTAGGTTAGGTGGATTCCCCCAGCTTGTGGCAGCTGGGGATATTTCCCCTTGCTTCCTTTTTTCCTTTCTTTTTTTTGGACCCCTGGGAGGTGGGAGTAGAACTTTGCAACAAAGGGGGAAGGGGAGGTTGGCACTGGCACTCATTTGGTCAACATTGCAATTGCTCTGCACTCGAACATTTTGCGGTCATACTACTGATAAGGAATATGACGAATTATATTATGCTGATTCAAACGTAGAAGTTTGCGATTCTGTAATATATGCATCCACTGAAAACATGAAATGATTTATGAATTTTGTTTTGTTAAATCTAAATCTGCGATTCTGTGAGGCATGTATACATGAATGCTAAAAATAATGCATACGACACTTATATAGAATATGCGGTCAAAAGTGCTCTAAGTCAAATTATTAGGAGGTATGATTCAGTTTCTTATAAGCAGTGCAATGAGTATAATGTATATGATAATACAGTGGTAATCATACTGCAAATGGGTTTAAAATTATTTTTTTATTTAAGAAATACTTAATTTTCGATGACGATTATGCCGTAAGAGGGAAAGAAATATCAATAATGATGATACTTTGATCAATGTTGATGAGTACTGCAGTCAGAGCGATCGTGAAAGCATTCTGAATTTTATTCAGTGATGAAACCTTAAAAACAAATAATGATTTTAGTAATGTAATTTCGTGTGGCAGTGCGGCTGAAATGAGAGATCCTGCTGGAGATACTGTTGTTGGGAATAAACAAATGTAAAAATTCAAGAGAAAAGTCAAAATTATTCTTTTGCGATTGGGAATTAGAGAAGTTTTTAACCCGACATTTGAAATCAGAGATGAATTTATCCCATGTTAGGAAATTATTGAATTTTGGGAGGATGTTACCCCCGAGTGTTGTTTCAGAAAATATTGCGATCAGTGAAGCTTTTGCCCCTTATGATTTAATTTTTGAAAAAGTAATTTACCCGAAAGTAATTCGGAGGCGCCGTATCGCGGAAATGTTTTTTATTTTATTATTATTATTATTATGACATTTAATAATAATAATAATATGAATATGAATATGAATAATAGGAGTGAAACGTTACAAATAATAGAATTTCATTTAAAAACATTATCCTTCTTATACTTATGAAGTGAAGTTTACAAGACGGTATATATGAAAATTATACAAACGCTTAAAGTATATATTTTTATACACAAACAAACATCTATTATACATTTATTATAATTTTGCAGTAAAGCTGCTTTATTTATTTGATTAGATGGGAAATAAAATAAGTTTTATGTTAATAATGAATGTGGTTTTAAAAGGTCCCACTCAACTGACCTGTGTATCTATGTACTTAAAGAAACAATATCTAAATACAGTGATAGCAATTCAACTATTTATAGCTGTTTCTTAGATATAAATAAGGCATATGATAGAGTGAACCACAATATTTTATTCAAAAAACTAAAAGACAGGAATGTTCCCATGTACATATTAAATTTATTGAACTTTGGTATTCCCACCAATCTTTTACCGTTAGGTGGGGTAATGTACTCTCCGAATGTTTTGGCTCCTCTTGCGGGGTGAGACAAGGCTCCTTGATTTCCCCTATGCTGCTTAATGTGTATATTGACGGATTAATTGCTTTACTTAATGAGGCAATAGTGGGATGTTGTATACAGGGCGTCCCAAACAAATGTATACACACTTTAAATAATTATAAAGGCAGTGTTTATTAAAATACATTTCATTTTCAAAATGTAATAGAATCTACAGACATTATTTAATTGTTTTGTCAACGCCTGTTTTCAAACTGACGTCCGTTCTGGTCCAGGCACTGCTGATAACGCGAAGCAATGGAATCGCAAACATCACGAAACATTTCGTTTGGTATTTGTGTGCATTCTCGTTCAATGGCTGCTCTCAATTCAGCGACTGTTGCAGGTTTTATAGCGTAGACTTTGTCTTTTAAGTATCCCCATCAAAAAAAGTATAGTGGTGTGAGGTCTGGTGAACACGGGGGGTATTCTACGAAACCCCTTCGTCCAATCCACATCCACATCGTGCCAAGTACCACTCGCAATACTCCACTCTTCGGTCCGGATCATCTTCATTAATAGCATGGACTAATCTTGGAATGTAACTTTTCCATTGACAGCGCTTCAAAATGCGTTGGACAGACGATTCTGAGATTCCTACCTCACGACTCGCTTGCCGCACAGATTTTCTTGGACTTTGGTGATACGTTTCCAGTACTCTTTCTTGCTTTGTGGGGCTTGTCGATGTCCGTGGTCTTCCGGAACGCTTCTTGTGGACATTCCGAACAGTTCCGTCGGCTTCAAACTTATCTCTAATTCGAGTGATGGTAAGTCGCGTTGGTGGATCTGTTTGAAACTCCCTCCTAAACTGTCTTTGCACTTCAACTGCGTTTTCACACTTCCAGTAGCATTTTAGAATGAATTTCCTTTGTTCAAAGCTTAGTCTGACTGCCATTATTAATTCTAATGGGTTTAACTTGGAAAGAAAGAAACATCAATTGAGCTATCAGCTGTTAAAGTGTGTCTACATTTTTTTGGGACGCCCTGTAGATAACACAAGGATAAATAACTTAGTTTATGCCGATGATATGGTGTTAATAAGTCCCTCTGTTAAAGGTCTGGATCGGCTACTAAAAGAAGTCTGCGAAGTGTATTCGCAGAAGCATGATATTCTTTTTAATGTTACAAAAACTGAGGTTATGCAATTTCATCCTAAAAGCTGTAAGCATCCAGCTGATATTAGGTTTAAAATGAATGGTGAAGTAATTGAGGAAGTACAAGAGTTTAAGTATTTGGGTCAAACTATTAATAGTTCCTTGAGTGATGACTCAGATATAAGAAAACAATCTCGAAGCCTTTGTGCTAAAGCGAATTTGACTATAAAGAACTTTCGGTTCTATACAAGTGAAACTAAAGATTCTCTTTCGTACATTCTGTAGTAATATATACGGTCAGCAACTGTGGATAAATTATAAAAAAGGTTCTGGCAGAACCATAAATTTGCTGTACCGCAGGTCTTTTAGATTCCTACATAAATTACCCCGAAATGCTCAGCTTCGCAAATGTTTGCTACCCGCAATGTCCCTAGCTTCCCGGAGGTAACAAGACTTGCTCAATACAGTCTAATGCAAAGGATTAAAAAATCAACCAACCCGATTATCCAAGTTATCCATGAGTCCTGCCGTTTATCCTCTAAGCCAGGGGTGGGGAAACTTTTCAGTACCAAGGGCGAAAATCGATAACATAAACACCTCCGCGGGCGCTGGCAAATTTTAAGCTTATATACAGCGTGTCCCAAAGAAATGTATAACCACTTTGTTCGATAATACCAGCTATGAGGATAATAAATATATTACTTTTTATATGTTTTTTAATAAAGAATTTTCTCCTGAATCTAAATATGTAATAAATTTTATTAAAAATTGAAGAACAAAAATGTTACAGATGTTTAAATTATAATTATTATTTTCGAGACTTCATGTGCGATATTTTCTAATATTTTAACCGACTGTTTTGAGATACTTATGTTTAGTGTTGATATTGAAGCATAAATGTTGTAATTATTAGTTAATTCAAAAAATTTACAAATTCCATGGTTAAATGACACTTTATCTAAGATGTTCGACGTCTTCCAGAACGTTGTTTTTGTAAGTTTTGCACAGTGCCGTCGGTTTCAAACTTATCTCGTATACGTGCAAAAATATTAGAAAATATCGCACATGAAGTCTCGAAAATAATAATTATAATTTAAACATCTGTAACTTTTTGTTTTTCAATTTTTAATAAAAATAATTACATATTTAGATTCAGGAGAAAATTCTTTATTAAAAAACATAAAAAGTAATATATTTATTATCCTCATAGCTGGTATTATCGAACAAAGTGGGTATACATTTCTTTGGGACACGCTGTATATAAGATGTATTTTAAAAAGCTATTTGCTGGGCTGTAAATAAATAATTTTTAGTAAATAATAAATACCTAAGCGGGCGAATTGAAATTAGCTCGTGGGCGAAATTTCGCCCACGGGCGAGGGTTTCCCCACCCCTGCAGTCTAAGCTATGGAATTCTTCGTACGAAAACGTCTGTCTGTAGTTCCATTTAACTTCGACATCACTGTATTATTTCTTATCAACTGTATATATTTCTAACCTTAGTATGTGAACTGTCATTGTATTAATAATATTTGTCATATGGACTATAGGTCTGCCAATAAACCTTTTCATTTTCATTTTCATTTAATTTTCTAGCATATCTGTATTTTCTACGACTTTTCAACAATTTAGTCCCATCTATAAAATTCACTAGTGGAAAAGAAAATGATGGATGCTCATCATTTCTGGATCTAAAACTTCGGAGATATGAGAATCATTTCAAATTTGAAGTGTTTTGCAAATCAACTAATAATAATTCTTGTATTAATTTTTATTCTGCCCATCACCCCTTGATAAAATCTTTTGTTTTTCTTCTATGTTTCTCAAAGCATTGAGCGTTGTCAGTCCTGAATTTTTAGATTCTGATTTATGCAATATCATAAATATTAGTTCTAAATTATGTTAAACTATTGCATTTCTAGGTAAATTTCTTAGGAAAGCTAAGAATAGGAATTATAATAGTGTAATTGTAAATGAACTTGGTCACAAAAATATCCATTGCCCACCTTACCATGTAAATTTTAAATATCTTCCGACCTTAGCTTTGGTATGGTATTGGTATGAACGTAGTCTTTAAGTATAATAATACGGTTAAATCTCGCCGAATAAAGAATAGCCCGGATAGTTTTATTGTCTCTATGTATTCGATTGGATGTACACAATGTAAGCAGTTTACATAGGTCAAACAGGAAAAACTTTAGATATCAAAGTAAAGCAGCATAAATTTGCGTGTAGAAGAGCAAATAATTCTGATGCATTGTGTAATACCGTATGTATATATGCAATCATAGTATTAAGTGGGAGAGTTCTAAGTTCTCCTCAAAAACAGAAACATAACTGAAAGGAATATTTCAGAATGTGCATTCATCCATTTTAAAAATAATTTCAATAACAGTTCCGGAACTATAAAATTGACAATATCTTGTTAAAATATCTTTTGCCCTTTATCAGTACGTGTTAACCTTGTGATATCTCTTTATTTCTTTGTTTCAATGTACAGTTGCCCGCATATGTAATGTTCTTCGCCTCACAGGCGATTCCGTACATGTTGCAACGCCGCAGTGATAATCAAGGTATCCCAACTGGAGGAAGGTGGGGTGTAGGGGGACAACCGAGTTCAACAGCATATAACACAGACATATATATCTAAAGGACAATTGAATGTGCAGTCATTGACATACAGGTAATTATAATGTAATGTCTGTGTTCATAAAGATAAACAATTAATATGATCGTGAATAGCATTGAAATCCATGTAGTTTACTAGTCTTATACAGTAATAAGGTTCCATTATGATTATTGCAAGTCCATATGAACAGCTACCACACTACATCTTTTTATATACTCATGAATTTGAAACAAAAATAGATATTATACAACCAACCTCTACACTCCCTCATTCCCCTTCCCCACCGACCATTATTCTTTCTATTACGCTTGCTCCTCATTATGATATACTCATCATCCTTTTTAGATGTTTTTCGCTTCCATCCTCAACCTGTTTTGTTCTTTGCATCCCCAGTTTGTGAGTGGTTTGTGTGTTTCGGAAACAGTAGGAAATGATACTCCAGTTTTAGCAACTATTTGCCTTCTTCATGGAGAACAATAATTTTCAACCTATTCTTGCATGAAATTTCTTTATTAGGAGCCACTATACTACCTTATCTGTAAAATAAATTAGAAGATTAGACATTTTTTGTATTAAAGTTTAACAAATAAGATGATATTTTTAAAGAAATTTGCGATTACATGAGGGTATAAACAACATGTGTGATTCATTAAGTCTATAAAAATGTTATTACATCAAACTGAATAGTATATTTACCAGTAAAGAATCTGGCCCTCAAAATTAGGAAAATCATTAAAACTAGTAGTGTACTGATTCATCGGCATTGGCAGAATCGGCCATTTTTTGGGCACTGTCATCGAACAAATTCAGTTGATTCTCTTACTAATTATTTGAAATTTTAATATTTTCATTACAAAACAAAATCTATATTTACAGAAAATTAAACACCAAAAAACACTATAAAATTTATATTCATTTCAAAGTGTAATTATATAAAAATATTTGACATTCACAAAAATGGCAAAACATAATAAGTTAAGTTGTCCATAAATTTACATTTTCTCGAGCTAATATTATAAACTAATGTAATGTAATTGCTATTGCAATTGGTTGTGTAATGTCTATTTTTGGTTCAAATTCACTAGTATGTAAAAAGTTGTATTGTGGTAGCTGTTCATATACTGTAGACTTGCAGCAATCATAATGGAACCTTATTACTGTATAAGACCAGTAAACTACATGGATTTCAACGCTGTTGTCGATCATATTAATTGGTTATCTTTATGAACATAGACATTACATTATAATTACCTGTATGTCAATGACTGCACATTTAATTGCCCTTTAGATATATATATATGTCTGTGTTATATGTTGTTGGACTCGGTTGTCTCCCCTCCACCTCACCTTCCCCCAGTTGGGGTACCTTGACTACCACTGCGGCGTTGCCACATGTAAGGAGTCGTCTGTAAGGCAAGGAACATTACATATGTAGGCAACTGTACAAAAGCATGTATTTATGTCATTCTTTATGTTAAAGAATGACATAAATACATGCTTTTGTACAGTTGCCTACATATGTAATGTTCCTTGCCTTACAGGCGACTCCTTAGCAGGCTTGGAGTCTGGCCCTCATCGACCTCAACAGTCTCTGCAGGAAAGCAACAGGGATGGCCCTCCACTCTTCAATAATTGCATTGGTCAGTTCCCTGATGTTCTGCGGCTGATGCTGACGTCTGCGAACTCGCCGTTCAAGTTCATCCCATGCGTGCTCTATCGGTGACATGTCTGGGCTTAAGGCTGGCCATGGTAAGGTCTGCACCTGTTGTCCCTGCAGGTACGCCTGCACTATCCTGGCTGCATGAGATCTGGCATTGTCCTGTTGCAGGAGCACCAATTCTGGATGTTGCCTCATGAATGGAAGAACATGTGGGTGAAGAATCTCATCCCTGTAGCGCTGGGCAGTCAGAGCGCCATCAACAACCACCAGCTCAGTTCTTGAAGCAAAGGCAATTCCTGCCCAAACCATGACACTTGGTCCTCCCCATCTGTCATGCTTCCACTACTGCAGCATCTGAGTATCGCTCCCTGGTCGTCTGTATACCCTGACACGGCCATGAGAATTGGACAGTCTGAAGCGAGACTCGTCAGAAAAGAGGACTTGGTTCCACATTCTTTGTGTCCAGTCACGGTGCTGATAGGCCCATTGCAGGCGTCGTTGCCTTCTTGCATCAGTGAGAAAAGGACCTCTGTAAGGCCTGCGGATCGGAGTCCTGATTACGGAGTCGGTTTCTGACGGTCTGGTCACTAATTGTTGTTGTGGATACCAGTGTCTCTCTGGCTGTCTGACGAGCATTCCGCTGCCGATGACGCAGGTGCTGCAGTACAATGGGCGATCCTGGCGTTGGGTCGTCACACGAGGTCGCCCACGTCTTGGCAGGTCCTGAACACTTCCTGTGGCTTGTACCGTCTAATAAGCCTAGAGATTGTGCTGGGATGCACACGCATTCGTTGTGCAACTTGGACAGCAGACATGCCTGCATCCAACATGCCCAAGGCACGACCTCTGTTGACCTCTGAGAGTCGTGGCATGCCTCAATCGCGGGAAAAAGTTTGGTTTTCTCAACGGGCAGTGTGTATTCTGTGAAGTCAAAGAAAAAATGCATGCCTTCATAAAGAATACATTCAATTTAATCTCTGTTTATGTTTGTAACAAATGGCGTCTTAGCCGGGATTAGTCAGGTTTAAAAACATGCACTAAGTGGCTTTAAAGATATGAACAAACATTTAACCATAATCTTGAAAACTGTGATAATATCACTAACAACTTAAATTTTACACCATATGCAAGCTAATTGCGTTTCTTTTTTTGACCAGTATATTATTGAGATGAAGCTTTCAATCAAAACACTCACAATTCAAAAGAATTATATTTCTTTAGCGAACTTTAAGTATATATATATATATATTATTATATATATATATATATCACAAATCTGGGTGTATATAAAAGCAATTATTTTTAGAATTAATAAGTTATTTCCATGCGCCTTTTTTATTTTTTACTGTATCCCAAACCAATATATTAAATAAATATGCGATATTTTCCCCCTATTATTTACTTTGGTCATCTACCAAAATAAAGAAAAGTTTGTCGCTACAACTGATAACTAGCCCATATTTTTGGAAACACGGATGCATCTTAATTTAACACTAAATTTAATTCGAGATTGTTAAAGCTGAATGGGACCCTAAAACGGCTCATGTAACCCGAACGTCGAAAACACACTTTTCTGATATCTCACCCAGAAAAACACAAACAGGAAAACACGAACAGCTGCGCACTAATTTAGCACCAAACTTATTTCGAGTTTTAACCTCCCAATTTTGATTGCTCTGTGATTTAGCACTCTAATGTAAAAACACACACGCGTGGAATATTTCTCGACCTAAATGTAGCACCAAACAAGGAAGTGTCAAAATGATATTTAATTCGAGCCGCTACTTTTTAAGGAAGGAAAAACACACGCAGCTGCATTAACCGTACATTTCTGATATCTTCCCGTTTTCACACTGTAGTGTAAAACAAGCATATAGTACAGCGCGCTCTTTGGGGGAAATATATCTCGCATCTCTCTCCCCAGGGATATCCGATACTTTTAAATCCACCACTTTTGATATCTCGCGAATTCACACTCTCGTGTAAAATAGCGATGTATACATACAGCACGCGCGGAATATTTCACATCTCAGACTTTACCGCTCTGGTTACTATCTCTGACCGTTTTATCATAATTAGGCAGGGACCGTAAATGAAATACTTGACCATTATTATTATTATTATTATTGTATATATACAGTGCGTTCGAAAAGTCTCTCCGCAGTCAACGTGCTATAGCCAGTATATGCGCGCTAAGCCGGTTTCAACCGGATTAATTAAACTCGATCGTGTCAATACTGTGACAGAGTTGGGATCGTGGCAATAGTGTGTGTCGATAGCTTGGTAAAAAATTCATGAAACACTATTCATGAAACACCATTGCATGACCAGAAAATCAGCGTTTGGGTTGCAATATCAAGAAAGCGAAATGTTGGTCCCATTTTCTTTGAGAACGCGATAAATTCTGAACGATACTTTTCAGAAATTCTGTATCCATTTATTGGACAGCTAAACGAAATGGAAATACTGAATGCATACTTCCAGGAAGATGGTGCCACGGCACACACTGCTCACCTTTCGATGGAGCTACTGCATGATGTGTTTATGGATCGCATAATTTCAAGGGGGCTTTGGCCTCCACGATCCCCAAACCTTACGTCGCCTGACTATTTCTTGTGGGGAGCAGCAAAAAGTGTCGTTTATAAAGACCGGCCGAAAACAATTCAGAACTTAAAATCCGCAATATCCACTTTCATTGCTGTAAAATCAAAAGATTATGTAATAAAATCACTAAATCATTGTTGAATGAAAACATTGTAGTTTTTCAATTTCTTATGCGTTTAACATAGCACTGCGGAGAGACTTTTCGAACGCACTGTGCATCTATATATGTTATAATGTTATAATGTTATAACGTTTCAGACCAACAAAGACCCTAGGATCCACTCATGGATGGTCTACCTAACTGTGTTCGTAATCGTGTATTGTGTATGTCCTCCGTGGTGGCGGAGGGAACCTACAATTTTACGTGGGTTCCGAACCACAAGAACATAAGAAATTTATGTAAAAACTGCCGGTAAATTGGCAACGACCAATTTTTAAGAAACTAAATAATTATCAATTTAAAACTAATTAATTATCGATTTAAAACTAAAGATAGAATCTCTGGATCCAGAGGATCAAGTCATAATAGACTACTATCCACAAATGTTACACTCTATATCTATTTATAACGGACATGCAAATATATCAGATCCAAAGAATCCAGTCAATTTCATTACGGTATCCATCAAGTCACGGTCCATATCGATTGCGAACCAAGTCAAAATTTACAACCATATACATTACAATATATACACTTACGAGGAAAAGTGTAGGTGTGGCTGTAAAGACTGTACAGTAATGTAGAAATGTGTGTGCACCCATTATGGGTCTCCTATTTAAAGGTGTTTGTGGGGCAAGTGAAGATCCTGAGTTTTTCAATACCTCACAGTACGATGGGGGGCACCGCTCGGCAGAGGAATCTCTTTAAATGGGGTGTGTAAGGACAGAGAGTATCCCCTAACCCAAGACGCTGCCTCCCTATATCCCACAACACTTGTGTTGAGCTGTGGGATCTATCCCCACAAAGCCTTAATTTTACTACCTTAAACTATACCCTTTCTATCAACATGCGCGTCTAATCGATTTTTAAACATGTTTATAGACGTGCTACTAATTACTTCTACCGGCAAACTATTCCAGGTATTTACTATTCTATGCGTAAAAAAGTTTTTCGCAACTGCTGTCTCGAACCTTCTACTTGTCAACTTACACCTGTTATTTCTAGTCCTATTATATTGAGATATTTCGAAAAGCTATCTCTATCTACGTTATCAAACCCATTCATAATTTTGAAAACCTGGATTAGATCACCCCTTAACCTCCTAGTCTCGAGAGTAGTCAATTTTAACTCCTTAAGCCTATCCTCGTACGACTTTGACCTAAGAGACGGAATCATCTTAGTTGCTCGTCTTTGAACTCTTTCGATTTTGTCTATATCTTTGCGCATATGCGGATTCCAAAATTGGACCGCGTACTCCAAATGGGGTCTAACTAATGATTTATAAAGAGGAACTATAATATCGCGCGATTTGTACTCAAAATTTCGAGCTATAAAACCTAACACTTTGTTCGCCTTATTGACCGCTGCTGTACTTTGTTTCGCTACTTTTAAATCACCAGTGACTATAACTCCTAAATCTTTTTCCTGCTCTACGCTTGTTAAATCTTTCCCTGACATACTATACGCAAAATTACCGTTACGCGAACCTATATGCAAAATTTTGCACTTATCCACGTTAAATCTCATTTGCCATGTGACTGACCAATCAACGATTTTATTCAGATCTTCCTGAATTTTACCTCTATCTTCGTCATTAATCGCCCTACCACCCAGCTTCGTGTCATCCGCAAACTTTGAAACTGTACTGACTAGGCCGACATCTAAATCGTTAATATATATAAGAAAAAGCAAGGGGCCCAATACAGAACCCTGAGGAACGCCACTCGCTACATTAGCCCAACACGACTCCGCTCCATCAACGACCACCCTCTGTTTCCTGCCTCGCAACCACTCTTCTAGCCAATTTATTACTACACCCCTGATTCCATGAGCCTTAGTTTTTTCAATGAGTCTTTTGTGCGGCACGGTGTCAAACGCTTTTTGAAAATCTAAATACACTACATCAACCGCCCGATGTCTATCGTAAACGTCAACCACGCTTTGGAAAAATTCTAAAAGATTAGTTAAGCAAGATTTGTTTCGCCTAAAACCGTGCTGCGTATTTCTAACCAGATTATGCACTTCTAAGTGTTCGACTATACGATCCCTAATTATTGATTCCAGTAGCTTACCTACAACAGACGTTAAACTGATTGGCCTATAATTTCCCGCCGCACCTTTATCGCCTTTCTTAAAGATAGGTGTTACGTTTGCTAACTTGAAATTATCTGGTACGCACCCCTCAGAAATAGACGCATTAAAAATCTTTGTTAGCGGCACAACAATGCTATCTTTTAATTCTTTTAGTTGTATGGGATATATGGAATCCGGACCCGGTGATTTACGCGTTTTCATTTTATCAATATAGCGCATTACTTCCCCTTCACTAACGACAATATTATCCAAAATATTACCATTATCAAAAGGTATTATGTCTATGACCGTAGGGATATTCGTTACATCTTCTATAGTAAAAACTGACGTAAAAAATTCGTTTAGCAAGGTAGCCATTTCCTTGTTTTCAGAGACTAGATCTCCATTTACATTTTTCAATGGACCTAAGACACTTTTTACTGGATTTCTATTATTGACGTATTGAAAGAATCGCTTGGGGTTTTCTTTACCGTCACGAGCTATGGAGATTTCAAATTCGCGCTTGGACTTTTTTATTACACTTTTCGCTTCACGCCTCAGAGATATGTAGTTGTTTCGTAACAACAAATTGTCTTTATCGCACTTATGTTGCCTATAAGCCCTATCTCTACTCTTTATAATGTCTCCTACTCTAGAAGTAAACCACAAGGGCTTGTTGTTTACTTTCGCACGCTTAATTTTGTACGGTACACATTCCTCATTTATAGTCCTAAATACCGTTACGAACGATTCCCACATTAGTTTTGCGTTGGAGTTCCCCATTACGTTTTCCCAATTGACGTGTGAAAATTTATTTCGAATTTTACTAAAGTCTGCGTGCTGGAAGTTAGGAATTTCAGTCGAGTTAGTTGGTTTCGAGTGACTTACTGAGAGGACAAACTCTACCATATTGTGATCGCTATTGCTCAACGGTTCTATTACTTGAAGATCAGTAATTAGCCTATCATCCGTAGTTATTACTAAATCTAAAATACTGTCCAACCTCGTAGGTTCCCCAACCTTTTGAATAAGAAAGCTATCCTCGAGAAAATTAACTAAACGATTACCTTCCGCGTCTCCCTGCATTGTATCGTAATTCACGTTGGCGCAATTAAAGTCACCCATAACTAAAGCCTGCTCACTACCGATTATTCTCTTTAGTTCACGATATAACGCTTCGTCCGTATCGGCTCTTTGATTTGGGGGCCTATATATAACCGCAACAAGAAGTTTGAAATCGTTCAATTTAAGTTCTGCTATAGTCGAATCTATCGGTTCTAGAATTGAGTGCTTTACTTCTATAACGTTCGCAATATTATCTTTGATATACAACATAACACCGCCTCCTCGCCTACCTATTCTGTTTTTAACAAAAAGTCTATAACCTTTAATTTGATACTCCCCTACAAAGTCACGTGTTTCAGTGCTAAGCCACGATTCATTTATCGCAATTAAATCATAGTCTTTACAAGCAATTAAAGAAAAAAATTCGTTTATTTTATTTCGTAGGCTACGAGCAATTAAGGATAGAACCTTCAAATTGTTTGTATTTGCGACACCTTCGCGAGCGCGGGGGAAATTTGTGGAGTTTACGCTGGGACCGTTCGGGTTACTGCAGCCTGAAAAGAAGAGACAGTATTATGAAATAGTCTTCCTAAACGCGCAGCTCCAACTTCATTAAGATGGAGTCCATCTTCGAGGAACAAGTCCCTCCTGCCGTAGAAACTGTTCCAAAAATTTGCAAAATGCACTCCTTCCTGTTGGCAAAGAGACTTTAGGTTATTGTTAATATAGGTCGCCTTGCTGTAGAAATCGCTTCGTTGGATAATTCAAGGAAGTATACCTGTTAAAACAATCTTATTAGTTTTCTCCTTTAATCGCTCTAATAAGTCCCTGTACCTAGCCAGCAGTTCCTCCGATCTAGAATTTAAAACGTTATTAGTACCGACATGAATAACATACGTTGTGTCCTCGGTGGTACCGTCTGTAAAATGGTCAACACTATTAGTTATATCCTCCACCCTTGCACCAGGGTAGCAGTAACGGCGCCTACGACGAGGGTTTCTCCCACAGAATTCCTCGAGCTGCCCTCGAACAATGGAATCGCCAACGAGTCGTATTTCCGGTTCATCAGCATCTTCGAAACCTAAAACAGAAAACTTATTGCGTTATTACTGGTAGACAGGTCTTTGCTTTTCTCAATGGGGCTCCAGTTCGCACTCGAACGAAGGGTTGGGAACTAGGGGAAGAGAGAGGGCTATTTATATTATTAGTAGAAACTGAGGCAGGAGGGGTCGTAACTGGAGTCTCAAGGGATTCTAATTTTGCCGTCAGGAGCATCACGCTTTCTTCAAGTCTCACCCTGGCCTCCTTCTCACGTTCTAACTCGTTCCTCAGCACTTTCATGTTTGAGCACCACCTGCAAACTAACTGATCATTATTTGCGTAAGCAGCAAATTTCCCTTCAAAGCGACTGCAAGTACTTGACGGGGGTGCCATGCTTTTAATTAGTTGAACAACAAAAAACAAAAAAAAACGAGCGTTTGGAAATTAATAAATTACAACGTAGGTCTACCGCGTGCTTATTGTGCCGTCACCTGCGAAAACCCACAAAATTGTTCTTGAAACGCAGAAACAGGTCCTTGTAACACAATTTTATGCTAAATGAATATATAATTAAGCTACCGACGAAAGAAATGCTAAAGAAAAAGTATTAAATGAAACTTATCTGGTCGCTGTTTACTGACTTAATCCTTTTTTTCCCACGGTAGGTGACCCTTTTGGAGGTCAGGTAGTGTGTGAAGGAAAAACGAACCTTAAGAAACCACGATTCTGATAGATTTGAAAAACAACAAAGGCAAACCAAGGGAATTTCAACCTTATGACTGCACATTTTCTGATTGATTTGAAAACCAAACAAGGCAAGCCACGTTCTGTAGCCTTGGTTTGATCAAATAATATAGTACTGAATAACGTCAATAAATGAAATATATTCGTTAATGAATGATTAGTAGCACGAAGTAATTTAGTTAAGAATGCACGGAACACTTTTTTTTTAAAACACTTCAACGAAAACCACTTATTCAATTGATAACACTCGACACTCGATAAAACACGTCTGTTCACAAGGAAAGACTGATTACGTCTGAGATCTGATATATATATATATATATATATAAATATATATATATATATATATATATATATATGTATATATGTATAAATATATATATATATATAGATATATATATATATATAAATATATAAATATATATTGTATATATGTATAAATATATATATATATATATATATTAGTGATGTAGCGGATGTCATTTTTTTCACATCCGCGGATGCGGATGCGGATGAGGATGTTTGATTTCAACATCTGCGGTTGCGGATGCGGATGTCTACATTTTCGTTATTTTTTAGGATATATTCGAGATTTGTTGTGTTTAACGTATATAATAAGTTATTATATAGAGAGAGCTGTAGCTATAATGTAGTATAATTGATTAATTGTACAATAATTGCTGTACTTTTCTCTGAACATATAAAATAATATCAAGCATCTAACTAATATAGAAATCAATTAGTGAATTCGTCTGCAAATAAATTCTTTATATTTTGTTGAGTTTCAGCCACAATTAGAAACCATAATTGTGTTACCAGGATGCGGGACGTGAACCCAACTCAAATGCACCCCCCCGACCTCTTTCCCCAACCTCCACCCTTATAGAAAGAGATCTTTAATTAGCTTGATAACTATTTATATTAAGTTTAAAGTTTTCTTAGGCATATTTATAAATGAGTAATTAAAATAAAGTAAACTAAGATGTTCATCGTTTAATGTTCAAACTTAATTATAGGAAGGTTATGCTTAAGGAACATTAATTTTTCTGCCTTTTCTGCTGCCAGTCTGTTTCTCTTTTCATCATATATTAATCCAGCACTGCTAAATAATCTCTCGCTTGGTACGTTTGTTGGAGGACAGGCTAAATGTTTCCTTGCAAGTTTACTCAAGTATGGATAGATATTCTGCGTATTTTTCCACCAACTAATAGGATTGTCACATGCAGCCAGGCGTTTTTCTTGGTGATAGCTCTCGATCATTTTTACCACATCTTTTGACATCGCGTAGGTCTCGTCATTGCTGCTTGACTCAAGAAACTGAGAGACAGATTCTGTGATAGATTTGCTTGTTGAAGGTGTTGGTTCTGTCACTGAAACTTTTATTCTTTTGGTGGGTGGCGAAGCGACAGATTCAAGAGATTGAAGCTCTTCAACTGCTTTGCCAAGTGATGATTTAACTCGTTCTAATGTACTAGGTGAAAATAACTTAGCTTTGTAACGTGGATCTAAGTAGGTTGCAAGAGAGTAACTTCATACAAGAACAGCCTCTCGTCTTGTCGCTTGCATCACTTTTGCGCACAATGAACTAGTTCTATGAATATAGTAGAATTTGATAATTTCCGCTTATTAATGACATTTTATCTCAACGGTCCACATTCGCACGACATCCGCAGTCCAAAGTGCGGATGCAAGAAAATGTGCGGATGTTCTGCGGATGCGGATGCGGATGTGACCTACATCACTAATATATATATATATATATATATATATATATATATATATATATATATATATATATATATATATGTGTGTGTGTGTACACACATACATACATATATATATATATATATATATATATATATATATAATACATATATATACACACATACATACATATATATACATATATATATATATATATATATATACACATACATACATATATATATATATATATATATATATATATATGTATATTATATATATATATTATATATATATAATATATATATACATACATATGTATTTTTCTTATGCTCGGAATGCCAATTTCCCGTCCACCATTCTGTGCAGTGACGAGGCTCTGTTTTTCATGTAAATGGTGAGGTAAATCGACAGAACACCCGCTACTGGTCTCAAAACAACCCTCACTGGTATACCTCTTCAAAGGAACAAGGTGCATCTCGGGTGATGGTATGGTGTGGCATTTGGAAGGACGTCGAGGGCCTGTGGAATGGCCAGCTAGAAGCCCGGATCTCACGCCACTAGATTTTTATCTCTGGGGGCCACTTGAAAGCGCTGGTATACGCAGAGAAAATTAGGAGTGTTGAACATTTGCGGCAGCGCATTATTGGGGCATGTAACACCATTACTCCTGACATCATTCACCTTGTGCTTGCTGACTGGGTATCGCGTTGGAATTTGTGTACTGAAAACAATGGTGGACATATTGAGGACGTTCTGTAAATAAAAGCTTTTGTTTTGCCTTTTTTTATTATTTTTCCTATGATGCTGGGCTTATGGGACACCCTGTACTCTGTATATATATATATACATATATATATATATACAGGGTGTCTCAAAAGTCAGTATCTATTTTGAAAAATAATGGGAATTACGAAAAACTGGTTTAAGACATGAAAAATATATTTATTTCAAAGTGCCACAAAGAATTAGTGCTATTTATTTATCTGTCTCCACATGGCGACCATCAGTGTCTCTACAGAGCTCAAAGCGATAAGTTGTTTCCCGGAACACACTTTCCAGCATTTGAGGTGTTATTTTCTGAACTGCATCGGTAATACGATTTCGAAGTTCGGCTACATCACTAATTCTTCTACCAGTGTACACCTTAGACTTAATGAAACCCCAGGCGAAAAAATCTAATGGTGTTAAATCGGGTGAACGTGCTGCCCATGGTTGTGTTCCTCCACGACCAATCCAGAGACCGGGGAAGCGTCTGTCAAGGTAATCACGTACAATTATTGCATAATGGCACGGTGCTCCATCCTGCTGAAAAACTACTGTGTCAAGAATGCCATCTGTAAGAAGTTGAGGTTCGAGGAATTGTTCAAGCATGTGAAGATAATAAACCAATTAACTTTTTTTAAATCCACAAATTTGCACCAGAAGTACATATCTTTATGCCAGCATAGCATTTTTTAAAAAAACATCTAATGTCACCGAAATAGACAGTGACTTTTGAGACACCCTGTATATATATATATATATATACCTAATAGTAAACGAATATAGTGAGAGATATTTTAAAGACATAGAAACGTTTAGATATTCTAATTCTCTGACATTTTAACCGAAAATTTAGGAAACAATACTTTTAATTTTAGTCGAGCAAATAAACCGACAGTTACATGACGAATTTAAAAACAGTTTATAATGCGTACACCATTAAAAGCGAAATATAATATTTCTCATAGAAATATGCATGTTATTGTACTGCGGTTATAAAAGTCAACAATTGATTTTAGCAGTGTTACCCAAGTAATGCGAAGGCCATTTTCTAGTTTCTACCCATATTTGTAATAGAGAAAATGGAATTTTATTTAGTGTGAGTCTAAATTAAATATTTTTCTTTATACTCTCTCTCTCTCTCTCTCTCTCTCTCTCCGCAGGGGGTATAAAGGCTCCGCAGGGGGTATAAAGGTTATGACATTTCTCCTGGATGTTGTAAACTTTATACTTGGGGTGTGACAGCCCTCCGGTCCCGAGTCGTGGGATTCTAGAGAAATTGGCTGCAAGTTCCTTTAGGTTCTCTCTCTCTTTCGGGAAGGCGGGTAAAGTATGTTGTACAATAGGGCGGCTCGTTTTTACACTTTTTTCGATATTTGATTGGGGGTAGTGCGGAAAAGTTGCGATTTGGAGAGAAAATAAAGTGTGTAAAATTTTTTTGATCTACGTCAATACCTTCCAGTGGCAGCGAGTCCTTAAAAATCGAAAAATCGGCCTAAAAACATAAAAATACGATATTTGAAAAAAATATTCATAATTATATTTGTGAGTATTTTTGAACGGGGTAGATTGGAAAATGGTTTTAAAGACTTACAAAATAAACAATAAAAATTTCAGCACAATCTGTTAATAACTTCCGGTGGCGTCTTAGCCGTTAAAATATCCAAAATATTGATTTAAAGCAAGTTTTAACAAGATGTTATACAAATGTTAATTCCGGTATATTTCTGTGCAAACAACCCTGAGAACACTATTATAGGCTTGAATAAATTAATTGCAGTCATTGAACAATGAACATTATATAAAATGTACACTGTGCATTGCACACTGCACACTGCTACATCCCCCGTTCCCTACCCTATATAAGCTGGGAAAGGAAGCGACGTTGTCAGTTGTTGTGTGTCACGTGTGGCGAGAGGTTGTGTTATAACTTGTTCATCAACCGTGGTATATCACCATTTACCCGCAGTTAGTTGGTAAGTATCGTAAATAGATTTATAATGTCTGAAAAGAAACCTTCAAAAGTAACCAGAACGTTAGCAAAATGCCATAGCATCGGTCAACCAGCAGATTTTGTTAATAATGTTCTACCTACTTATGGAGATGTGCTAAGAGCTTATCTCTGGCACCGGAACAACAGAAAAACGACAGGACAAGATCCTCCATTCCAGATTATTGCCAATGACATCATTTCCAAACTTCAAGAGATATGGCTCACAGCTTCAATCCCAACTTTATCAAGGAAAAGAATACATGATATGCTCAAAAACTATCATAATAAGTACAAGACCTTACTTAAAACAGGTAAACTAAAAAGGAATTCTGAAAGTTACAAAAGTAAATTGAAGTCATTTCAGGAACATTCGGAACAACTATTTGATATTGCTTCTTGTAAATGTGGTAATTGGAATTCTTGTTTTTACTCTAAAGAAAAAAAAGTGCCCCCAAATGAAAGAACATTTTTAGAAGATCAGCGTACATTGAGATGAAGCTTTCAATCAAAACACTCACAATTCAAAAGAATTATATTTCTTTAGCGAACTTTAAGTATATATATATATATATATATATATATATATATATATATATATATATATATATATTCACAAATCTGTGTGTATATAAAAAGCAATTATTTTTAGAATTAATAAAGTTATTTCCATGCGCCTTTTTTATTTTTTACTGTATCCCAAACCAATATATTAAATAAATATGCGATATTTTCCCCCTATTATTTACTTTGGTCATTCTACCAAAATAAAGAAAAGTTTGTCGCTACAACTGATAACTAGCCCATATTTTTGGAAACACGGATGCATCTTAATTTAACACTAAATTTAATTCGAGATTGTTAAAGCTGAATGGGACCCTAAAACGGCTCATGTAACCCGAACGTCGAAAACACACTTTTCTGATATCTCACCCAGAAAAACACAAACAGGAAAACACGAACAGCTGCGCACTAATTTAGCACCAAACTTATTTCGAGTTTTAACCTCCCAATTTTGATTGCTCTGTGATTTAGCACTCTAATGTAAAAACACACACGCGTGGAATATTTCTCGACCTAAATGTAGCACCAAACAAGGCAGTGTCAAAATGATATTTAATTCGAGCCGCTACTTTTTAAGGAAGGAAAAACACACGCAGCTGCATTAACCGTACATTTCTGATATCTTCCCGTTTTCACACTGTAGTGTAAAACAAGCATATAGTACAGCGCGCTCTTTGGGGGAAATATATCTCGCATCTCTCTCTCCAGGGATATCCGATACTTTTAAATCCACCACTTTTGATATCTCGCGAATTCACACTCTCGTGTAAAATAGCGATGTATACATACAGCACGCGCGGAATATTTCACATCTCAGACTTTACCGCTCTGGTTACTATCTCTGACCGTTTTATCATAATTAGGCAGGGACCGTAAATGAAATACTTGACCATTATTATTATTATTATTATTGTATATATACAGTGCGTTCGAAAAGTCTCTCCGCAGTCAACGTGCTATAGCCAGTATATGCGCGCTAAGCCGGCTTCAACCGGATTAATTAAACTCGATCGTGTCAATACTGTGACAGAGTTGGGATCGTGGCAATAGTGTGTGTCGATAGCTTGGTAAAAAATTCATGAAACACTCTTCATGAAACACCATTGCACTACCAGAAAATCGGCGTTTGGGTTGCAATATCAAGAAAGCGAAATGTTGGTCCCATTTTCTTTGAGAACGCGATAAATTCTGAATGATACTTTTCAGAAATTCTGTATCCATTTATTGGACAGCTAAACGAAATGGAAATACTGGATGCATACTTCCAGGAAGATGGTGCCACGGCACACACTGCTCACCTTTCGATGGAGCTACTGCATGATGTGTTTATGGATCGCATAATTTCAAGGGGGCTTTGGCCTCCACGATCCCCAAACCTTACGTCGCCTGACTATTTCTTGTGGGGAGCAGCAAAAAGTGTCGTTTATAAAGACCGGCCGAAAACAATTCAGAACTTAAAAACCGCAATATCCACTTTCATTGCTTCAATATCAACCAACACTTTAAAAAAAGTGTTTGACAAGTGTAGACGAGTTGCTGTGTCCCTGCAAAATGGTGGGAAACACTTTCAACACATGCTGTAAAATCAAAAGATTATGTAATAAAATCACTAAATCATTGTTGAATGAAAACATTGTAGTTTTTCAATTTCTTATGCGTTTAACATAGCACTGCGGAGAGACTTTTCGAACGCACTGTGCATCTATATATGTTATAATGTTATAATGTTATAACGTTTCAGACCAACAAAGACCCTAGGATCCACTCATGGATGGTCTACCTAACTGTGTTCGTAATCGTGTATTGTGTATGTCCTCCGTGGTGGCGGAGGGAACCTACAATTTTACGTGGGTTCCGAACCACAAGAACATAAGAAATTTATGTAAAAACTGCCGGTAAATTGGCAACGACCAATTTTTACGAAACTAAATAATTATCAATTTAAAACTAATTAATTATCGATTTAAAACTAAAGATAGAATCTCTGGATCCAGAGGATCAAGTCATAATAGACTACTATCCACAAATGTTACACTCTATATCTATTTATAACGGACATGCAAATATATCAGATCCAAAGAATCCAGTCAATTTCATTACGGTATCCATCAAGTCACGGTCCATATCGATTGCGGACCAAGTCAAAATTTACAACCATATACATTACAATATATACACTTACGAGGAAAAGTGTAGGTGTGGCTGTAAAGACTGTACAGTAATGTAGAAATGTGTGTGCACCCATTATGGGTCTCCCATTCAAAGGTGTTTGTGGGGCAAGTGAAGATCCTGAGTTTTTCAATACCTCACAGTACGATGAGGGGCACCGCTCGGCAGAGGAATCTCTTTAAATGGGGTGTGTAAGGACAGAGAGTATCCCCTAACCCAAGACGCTGCCTCCCTATATCCCACAACACTTGTGGTGAGCTGTGGGATCTATCCCCACAAAGCCTTAATTTTACTACCTTAAACTATACCCTTTCTATCAACATGCGCGTCTAATCGATTTTTAAACATGTTTATAGACGTGCTACTAATTACTTCTACCGGCAAACTATTCCAGGTATTTACTATTCTATGCGTAAAAAAGTTTTTCGCAACTGCTGTCTCGAACCTTCTACTTGTCAACTTACACCTGTTATTTCTAGTCCTATTATATTGAGATATTACGAAAAAGCTATCTCTATCTACGTTATCAAACCCATTCATAATTTTGAAAACCTGGATTAGATCACCCCTTAACCTCCTAGTCTCGAGAGTAGTCAATTTTAACTCCTTAAGCCTATCCTCGTACGACTTTGACCTAAGAGACAGAATCATCTTAGTTGCTCGTCTTTGAACTCTTTCGATTTTGTCTATATCTTTGCGCATATGCGGATTCCAAAATTGGACCGCGTACTCCAAATGGGGTGTAACTAATGATTTATAAAGAGGAACTATAATATCGCGCGATTTGTACTCAAAATTTCGAGCTATAAAACCTAACACTTTGTTCGCCTTATTGACCGCTGCTGTACTTTGTTTCGCTACTTTTAAATCACCAGTGACTATAACTCCTAAATCTTTTTCCTGCTCTACGCTTGTTAAATCTTTCTCTGACATACTATACGCAAAATTACTGTTACGCGAACCTATATGTCAAATTTTGCACTTATCCACGTTAAATCTCATATGCCATGTGACTGAGCAATCAACGATTTTATTCAGATCTTCCTGAATTTTACCTCTATCTTCGTCATTAATCGCCCTACCACCCAGCTTCGTGTCATCCGCAAACTTTGAAACTGTACTGACTTGGCCGACATCTAAATCGTTAATATATATAAGAAAAAGCAAGGGGTCCAATACAGAACCCTGAGGAACGCCACTCGCTACATTAGCACAACACGACTCCGCTCCATCAACGACCACCCTCTGTTTCCTGCCTCGCAACCACTCTTCTAGCGTACATTGTACGCTGATCTTCTAAAAATGTTCTTTCATTTGGGGGCACTTTTTTTTCATTACAGCAAAAACAAGAATTCCAATTACCACATTTACAAGAAGCAATATCAAATAGTTGTTCCGAATGTTCCTGAAATGACTTCAATTTACTTTTGTAACTTTCAGAATTCCTTTTTAGTTTACCTGTTTTAAGTAAGGTCTTGTACTTATTATGATAGTTTTTGAGCATATCATGTATTCTTTTCCTTGATAAAGTTGGGATTGAAGCTGTGAGCCATATCTCTTGAAGTTTGGAAATGATGTCATTGGCAATAATCTGGAATGGAGGATCTTGTCCTGTCGTTTTTCTGTTGTTCCGGTGCCAGAGATAAGCTCTTAGCACATCTCCATAAGTAGGTAGAACATTATTAACAAAATCTGCTGGTTGACCGATGCTATGGCATTTTGCTAACGTTCTGGTTACTTTTGAAGGTTTCTTTTCAGACATTATAAATCTATTTACGATATTTACCAACTAACTGCGGGTAAATGGTGATATACCACGGTTGATGAACAAGTTATAACACAACCTCTCGCCACACGTGACACACAACAACTGACAACGTCGCTTCTTTTCCCAGCTTATATAGGGTAGGGAACGGGGGATGTAGCAGTGTGCATTTTATATAATGTTCATTGTTCAATGACTGCTATTAATTTATTCAAGCCTATAATAATGTTCTCAGGGTTGTTTGCACAGAAATATACCGGAATTAACATTTGTATAACATCTTGTTAAAACTTGCTTTAAATCAATATTTTGGATATTTTAACGGCTAAGACGCCACCGGAAGTTATTAACAGATTGTGCTGAAATTTTTATTGTTTATTTTGTAAGTCTTTAAAACCATTTTCCAATCTACCCCGTTCAAAAATACTCACAAATATAATTATGAATATTTTTTTCAAATATCGTATTTTTATGTGTTTTTAGGCCGATTTTTCGATTTTTAAGGACTCGCTGCCACTGGAAGGTATTGACGTAGATCAAAAAAATTTTACACACTTTATTTTCTCTCCAAATCGCATCTTTTCCGCACTACCCCCAATCAAATATCGAAAAAAGTGTAAAAACGAGCCGCCCTATTGTACAATCCTGTCCCGTGGGTTACTAGGACCCCATCCCATCCCTACTCTTTCCTTTTAGCTTACATTAAGGATGTTCTCCTCTGACTGAAAAAAAAAAAAAAAATTTTTCTTTTAGTATTAGTATTAAGTATTTTTCTCTTGTTTTACTATTAGGACCCTACTGCTACCTCATGCGTGGGAAGAGAGGCTTTGGAAACTCTATAAATAACACCATTTAACGCTCGTAGGTTGTGAGAGACTGGGATGGAGGGGTCCCAGGCGTAGGGGCGCGATGAATGGAGTGTGGCTAGTGCCCCGTTAAGCCCATTCCTAACGCGTAATGGCCTGACCAGCCCCCTGCGACCGTTCTTTGGTGACCAATTGATGGTGCTTGGCTGTACTGCTCTGAGGTGAGAGAGCTTTACTGCCCAGCTGGCTGCCAGGCCAGCGTAAAGTCTCGGGCGTAGCCTCTGGGTCTGGTGGGATATCCCTTGAACACTGGATTCTAAGAGTCTGGCCGCTTGTGAGAGTGAAGTAAGACTTAGTAAGGGGCTGCATCTCGCTGTCGCTCCTGGCGGGAAATCCGTGATGCCTGCGTCGCGAGTGTTTGTCAGTTGGTAGCGGACACGTTTGGGAGTGTCCGGCCCTGGGGAGACCTTTGGTCGGTGCGGCAGCAGCGAGAGGTGTAGTCTTCTGGAAGGGATGAACGTCACTTGCAAGTAGGTGGATGCGTCTACGCGCGGGATGAATTCACCCCCCCCCCCCCCCCCTTTTTTATTTACTGGTCAGACGTTTTTGATAGTTTTCATTGCTAGAACGCTTTATCTTATTCAGAGTATTCAGAAAAAAAAAAGAGAGAAAATATGGCAGGGCCAGCTAAATTGAAAGCAGAATGCTTTAAATGTAAAGTTAATCATTGGTGCGTTGACTTCCCTGAAGGTAGTATCAGCGATATCACATCCCTTAGTGTATGTTTGTTTTGTAAACTTAGAGACAACCACGAAAAGGAAGTTAAAGAGCTAAAGGAATTAGTAAAAAAGCTTGAAGCTAGGGTCGTCGCACTGGAAATCCAACCCAGTGGACAAGATCAAACTAAAAACACACCAGCAGATTTAAACTGTAAGATTAAGCATCTAGAACAAAGCGTGGCACGCTTGGAAAACACGGTGACTATTCCGGAAAATAGAACGGAGGAACAAGAATTCAAATTGGTCAAAAATAAAAGACCCTCCAAACCAAAACCAAAACATAAGGATTTGGAACCCATTACCATCAAAAATAAGTTTCACTTACTTGCTGATGAGGAGGATGAATCCTTTTTAATTGGGGATTCTATGGTAAGGAATCAAGGGGACTTTTTCGGAGCAAGACGGCGACCAAGAGAAAACTCCGATGTTTTCCGGGTGCCACAAGCCAGATAATTAATAGGGAATTAGGCAAAATTAATATCAAGAATAAGAGTTGCCCTATCATTGTCCATGTTGGTGGCAATGACGTTTTTCTGGGAGGGACAGGAGGGCAGACAGAGCCCATTATAAAAGAATTCAAGAACCTAACTGACAATGTTAGGGATAGGACAGACATGGGTATGGTCGGAGGAATTCTCCCTCGAATGCGTGCTAGTGACTATACTCTAAGTAAAGCCATTAGCATAAATAAAAGAGTTAAACGCATGTGTGATGAAAAAGGCCTAAAGTTTGTCGATTTTTGGCCTACATTCTACGGAAATGGGGAATACTTTGGTTCGGACGGGATACACTTTAACCAGAAGGGGAAAAGAAGTATGGTGATTTACTGAACATTAATTTATATAATCTTTTTAAACTAGGACCCCCCAAACCAGCAATTGATCCTGCTCCCCAAACAGTTAAACCTACTCCCCAAACAGTTAAACCTCCTCCCCCAGCAGTTAGTCCCCCTCCCCCAGCAGTTAGTCCCCCTCCCCCAGCAGAGTTAGTCCCCCTCCAACAGCAGGTAGTCCCCCTCCCCCAGTAGTTAGTTCAACTGCGTCGGGAAACGACTCAGGCCAGTTAGGAAAAACCACAACTTAAAATCATTCAAAACTGTGCTCTTCAATGCTAGGTCAATTAGAAACAAACTAATGGAATTTATAGCGCTTGTCAAAACTGAGAACTTTGATATCATCGGAATAACGGAATCCTGGATTCATTCTGAATCAAGGGATTTTGTAGGAGAATTTGAAATGGTAGGTTACAAAATGTTTCACAAAGATAGGAACGGAAGGGAAGGCGGCGGTGTACTTTTGTATGCTCGGGACTCCCTGCACCCGGTAAACAGTAATATCGTATCTGCTCATGAAATGTTAGGAATTGATCTAAACCTAAATAATAAAGTAGTGCAGCTACTTCTAGTATATAGACCACCTCACTACCCCGTTGATAAGGATATAAACTTGTATAACAAATTAAGCAGAATAGTGAATAATAAGATCAGTGTGATTTTTGGTGATTTTAATTGTGGTAATGTAAATTGGGAAAACAAAACAGCTGATGCTGAGGGCTCAAGACTGTTGGAATTTGCCGATGATAACTTATTAAGTCAATGGGTTGACGGGCCTACTAGGGGTAATAATAAACTAGACCTCATATTCACGAACGAAGATGACCTAGTCTCTAACCTGACTATTGGCGAAAATTTAAGTAACAGCGATCATAATTTGACTAGGTTTGACCTCAGGGTTCCAGTTAATACACGCGAAAAGACTCGTGAAAGACTGGATTTCTCGAGAGCAAATTTTGAAAGCTTCCGAAGTAGTTTAGACACACTTGAAGTTCTAATAAGTGAGGATGTTAGTGTCACCTGGAGCTCATATAGGGATCAATTTAGAATATTACAGAACACTTTTATATCCACTAAAATGGTTTCCTTGTCGACGAAGTCACCGAAATGGTTTAACAACGAAATTAGGAGGGCTATTACTGGAAGAAATAGAGCCTACAAACTACTTAAGTCGCATTTCAACCACACTAATTCAGAAAAAAATATAACCCTACGTAGGAGGGTTAAGTCTTTAATTAGATCAGCCGAACTTGATGAAGAAGGTAGAGTTTCCTCATTCTGTAAAGTTAACCCTAAAGAATTTTTTGCCCATGTTAATAGCAGAAAGCCAATTAAAAATTCTGTAGGCCCCTTAAAAGATAGAAATAGCGTACTGAAATTCGGTGATAAAGATATAGCTAATACGTTAAACGAGTTCTTCATTACAGTCTTCACAGAGGAAGACACAATAGAAGTGCCAAGTCCTCGGATTACATATGACGGTGACCAGCCCGTAGAGACCATAAGTTTTACGAGAAATGAGGTACAGCAATTAATTGATAAGATGAACAAATACAAATCACCTGGCCCCGACTTATTTCTTCCAAGGGTATTAAAAGAGGTTAGCCACAATGTTGTTGACAACTTAGTAACCATATTCAAACAATCAATCGAGTTAGGGAAAGTTCCAACCGACTGGAAGTTAGCAAGTGTAACACCAATCTTTAAAAAGGGTGATAGGGAAAATCCTTGTAATTATCGCCCGATCAGTTTAACATCAGTTGTCGGCAAACTGTTGGAATCCATCATTACAAAACGTATTGTGTATCATCTTGAATCTAACAATCTAATTTTTTTTTCTCAACATGGATTTAGGCGACATAGATCCTGTCTGACAAACCTGTTAGAGTTTTTCCATAATATGCATACACTGTACGATGCAAGTAGGGCAATAGATATAGTGTATCTCGACTTTCAAAAAGCCTTTGACAAAGTCCCTCACGCTAGATTGATAGCTAAAGTCAAAGGACTAGGAATCACCGGGCTCGTTTCCAACTGGATTGAGGATTGGTTAAAAGATAGAAAGCAGAGCGTGGTAATAAATGGAGTGGCTTCGGAGTGGGCGCCGGTCACCAGTGGTGTCCCACAGGGTTCCGTTCTGGGTCCTTTACTTTTTATCATCTACAGGGTGTCCCGTAAGTCTGGACCCATAGGGGAAAATAATAAAATTACAAAATAGTCCAAAAATTTATTACATAATCTGTTCAAAGTGTCCGCCGTTGTGTCGCACACATAGTTGAAGACGCAATCTCCACTGCGACAGCACTTTCTGAATCACAGTCGCAGAAATTTCTTGACACGCCTCCACAATGCGTGCTTTAAGGTGGAAAATGTTCTGAAGTTTGACTTCGTACACTTTGGCTTTCAAGTGGCCCCACAAATAAAAATCATAATAAAAAATAATAAAAAAATAATAATAATAAAATAATAATAATAACATAATAAAAAAATATATTATAAATCCCTATGGGTCCAGACTTACGGGACACCCTGTATATTAACGATATGGACGTCGGGCTTCTAAGTGCAATCTCCAAATTTGCAGACGATACGAAATTAGGAAGTAGTGTAGGTACTGAGGAGGGCGTAAGAACGCTTCAGAACGATCTTGACATGTTGGGCGAATGGTCTGCTACTTGGCAGATGCCATTCAACTTGGACAAATGTAAGGTAATGCACATAGGTTATAAAATCCCGAAGACCGATTACTCTCTCTTAGGAAGGAACTTGACTGAGACCGATCTAGAGAAAGACTTAGGAGTCTATATCAGCAACGATCTGAAACCGTCGAAGCACTGTCCAGAAGTCGAAAAGAGGGCCTTAAAATTATTAGGTTATATTAAAAGACAGTTCCAGTTTCGGAACAAGGAGACTGTAATGTCTCTTTATAATTCTCTAGTCAGACCTCAACTGGAATACTGTGCGCAGTTTTGGTCTCCATCCCTCAGGAAGGATATAGAAAGGTTAGAAAGAGTACAAGCAAGGGCTACAAAATTGATCCCTTCAATGAGAATGCAAAGCTACCAACGGAGATTGGAGCGCCTAAATCTGTTTAGTTTAGAGACGAGGAGGTTGCGAGGTCAGCTTATTCAAGTCTTCAAGATGCTTAAAGGAATAGACAGGGTACATTACAGAAACTTATTCTCACTTAATGCCAATCCGACAAGAAATAATGGGTTTAAACTGGAACTAAAGACATATTGGACCTCTGTCTGCGGAAATTTCTTTTCCTATAAAATAGTTAATATCTGGAACCAACTTCCCTCAGAGGTTGTTTCCAGTCAAAGTGTAAATGTGTTTAAAAATAGGCTAGACAAAATACTGAATACTCTCATAGTTTAAGATTAGAACATAACAAAACTCTGCAGGAGTTCGCTTGCACGGTGTCTCTGTGAGCAAGCTAAATATAGAGCTATTTATATATTCTCCACTTTCCTGTAAAATTTCTTGGCTATTTTCCAGGGTCAAGGTATTTTCTTCACCTTTTCCGTACCTGCCTCTGGCAGGGAGGGCGGAGGGTAGGGAGAGAGCCTTCTACTTTTCTATCCAGTTTTCTACTACTGCTAGGATAGTTGAAAGAAAAATAAACTTTTAATAACAGGAACCTCCCAGAGTGGACCGAAAGGTCTTTGAGGCTTCCTCTTGTCCTTGTAACTCTCTCTCTCTCTCTCTGGTTGGTAAAAACTTAAGGACCTCCTACTAAACAGTCGTTCAGAATCCGTCCACCAAAACACGATCAACCAATGAGTGTTTTGCTTTCTGAAAGTGCGGGAAGTGGGGAAGGCTTTTTTTCATCATGCCCCATTCTAGGGGGAGCTTTCTCCCCTCTTCTATAAAAGGTGTGACATCGGCATATATGATTCATTTCCAGTTTGGGGAATCCTCTCAGTTGGTGCGTACAAATTTATAAGCAAGAAATGTCGTCGTCGTCGGACGAATTCCCGAATATCGTGATGTAAGTTATTCCTCGTAGATGCATTTTTCTCTACGCAAATAGACTTATTCAATAATGCTCTGAGTGAAATATATAAAATCTATTTTTCCTGTGTCATTTATGTAAAGTGTGTTTTTGAAAAGTTTTCGTGCACACTTTAAACCATTATTATTTTTATCTGAAAACGTTGACTCTACAATATACGAGTGTCTAAGCGAATATACAACAATGTATCTATTGGCGCTATACGAACACACACATATATATATATATATATATATATATATATATATATATATATATATATATAATACCAATTCTCTACGTATACGTTGTTATTTTACACCACTAATACGTGCGATCACTTGACGGGATTCGTGGATAACGGCTGCGTATTTTCGAGCCAAGCCTTAGGGCAAGCGGTGTTACAAGATTCGCGATACGAGAGTAGCGTCGCATGTAGCAGTGACGATTACATCATGTAAGTACTATGTAATTCGAAAACATTGTATTGTTTTAAGGTGTGTCTCAGTAACTCGTGCAACTTTTCTCTTACATAAGACCTCTTGAAATTAATAGCGCATTAGTTTTTATTTTCAACATTTTAGGCCTGACGCGGCACTACTTCGAAACGTTCTAGAGTATGAAGGCACGTTGGAGACCGCCGACCTTCCAGCTTAAGAAACCATTTTCATTTTAAAATCTCTCTAATTATCCTGTGAAATAACAAACATCTCTCTCTTTATCCTGCGAAGTAATAAATACCCCTTTCTTTATCCTGTGAAAAATAATAATAATAATAATAATAATAATCATAAAACGCGGTTTACGGTATTGTTTTTGCTTTTAGGGGGACCTCGGTAGCATTACAGGAACATATTTCCCGAAGCGCGGAATGCTAGATTGTTCGACGGCCTCTTTTGTCTCTCGAACCTGCTCCTCTTTCCTCTTTGTTGTATTTGTGGGACATGTCTATAGTTGCCAATTTTTTAATATTGTATTTTAATGGCCAGTTTGTAGCCATGTTTGATAAGTAAATCGGTACTATAAAGAACGACGGTAATTACCGTTATTTGATAATGGTTATTAATGGATGCTTTGCCGAGGTCATCAGATCTTTCAGATCAAAGTAATGCTATTAATTTAGTTATTAATTAGGTTGATTGATAGACTGAGTGTTCTTCTTTTACTTAACACAAAATAAATTGATCAATGTAAACGACAGTATTGCTTATTGCTGATTGTCTACATTGGAAATACTGTAATGTGTACACTTGAATTAATGCATTCAATGTATAATGGTTTGACAAATAATAACGCGCGAGATGACGAATAGACTTTATATAAAGTTAATTGAGTGATATCAAAATGCCAATGAGGCCTTGCACGAATGATGTTCACATGGTGGTAGCTCGTGGGTCACTAGTTGGTGTTCGAAGAACGAGGAGACGTTGAGGTGAAGGTATGAGGCCTCCTGATGTCCCTGTAACGAGGTTAAGAGGCGATAGACAAGGCATGTCCTCATGCCTTGAGTGAACCTCGCGATATGACGTCATCTTAGTCTTGCTTGTTATGACGTCATCTTTGTCGAGTTTGGTTTGATGAGTTATATCGCATTGTTGATAGTATGTTGTTAAGGGTTTTTGGAATACGTCTCTGTCAGGTCCAGTTGGCCTCTAAGGGGTTCCAAAAAACCTTAGCCCCCCATTTTTTGCAGCTTACATGTTTACTTATATCGAAATAGTTTTTAGTGATTATAAAAATATATAAAATTCTTTATTTATTGCAGGTATTAAAATTACTCTAACTGATAAAGTGATAATATAATGGCTTCTCAATTAATTGGTGATTCGGAGAGGCAACGTGTGATAGATCGCATATGAGCAATAACATTTCGGGAAGCTCGTGATGCTGGATCCACCTTTATAACACGTTCATGGGTTGCCAAAAAGTTGCGAAGAAGTGAGGTTCGTCAAAAGAAATTGGAATAAAACTTTGGATGAATGTGAAATGGATACAACCAAATCTGGGCGCCCAAATTTGCTACTCTCTCAGGAAACAAAGGACATCATTGAAAGCGGTACGCGTAAGCGGAAAAACAGCTGTGCTAAACTTTCTGGAGAGATCGAAGTGTTGAGAGGAAAGATCGTTAGTGGTGAGATCATTCGATTGTACCGTCATAGGCAAGGTTTAAAGCCTTGGCATGAACTTCCAAAGCCAAGAAAAATTCAACTTAACATCGATGACAGAATGTGGCTTGCCCATTATCTTGAAGATTGGGATGTGGATGATTTCATGCATTTACCTGTCTCCGATGAATTTTTTGTTTACGTAACACGTCGGCCTAACTACCAAAATGATCGAGTGTGGGCCACAACATCAGATGAAATCGATGACAATTCGATTATCGCGAATTATTAAAAAGTCCAGACTGTGTTGATGTGTTTGTTTTGTTCACTGCAAAGAAACTCATATGGGTGCTGAAGCCAAATGGTCAGAGTTGGGATGGACAGTATTTTCGTGATATTATTCTATCCCAGCATGTCATGCCTTTTCTAAGAAACCCAAACAATGTTATGGATGTCGATCAGGTCACACTCACTTCTGCACGATAAAGCCCCCTGCTTTAAGGCATTAGCCACTCAATAGTTGTTGCGGAACCATGAGATCGATTTCTTTGGAAATGAAGAATGGCCAGGAAATTCTTCTGACCTGAACGTCTGTGAACACATTGGATCAGTTATAAAGGACAAGGTTGAATATCTCTTGTTTCAAGAACCTGCAGCAAATCCATTTTCGAAGGATACAATGACGGAACACAGTGAAACTGTTTTAGCAAATTTGCGTAACGATCAAGATCTATTCACATCACTTTTGGCAAGCTAGCCAAAGCGAATTCAGGCTGTCTTGGAAGCCAATGGCGGGAACACCAAGTTTTAATTGTTTCTCATTAAATGCATGATTAAATTCTCTTTTGTAAGGTATGTTTAGTTTTACTGTACCTCTAATGGTTTAGGCCATGGGCGGGGGTGCTAAGGTTTATTGGAGCCCCGTACAAGTAGTCCTTCCCCAGAGAACGAAGTAAGCGAGATGAGAAGAGACGTTTGATGCAAGCGATAAAAATGTCGTTCTGAGTCGTGGAGTTTCTGCTGAGGCTCGCATGGAGAAGGAAAAAACGTGGCATGAGACAGGGCGCTGGCAAGGGGGAATGGGTGGGAGGCTGTTGGAGGTGAGGGAGGAACCCGGCTGGTCCACAGGGGATGGAGTTGGGGTAAGGCAGGAACGCATCACAAGTGGGTAGAAGGGAGGCGACGAGAAGGGGGCGGGGGAGACTGTATTGAAGTCGATGCGATGCCCAATTTGTCGCGTGTAATTCTCCTCGATGAATGCGCTCCTCGCCGAAGGAAGAAATAACGTCGTTCATGGAAACAAGCAGGAGTAGTGAATCTACGAGATGATGCAGACAGACAGTGAAGAAGACCGGGGAAGCTAAACCCTGAGGAGTGTCTGTGTGTGCAGTAAGCCCTCACGTTGCGTGGATGTGTGTGTCCTTGCTTGTTTGCCTTAAGAAGGCCTTTTACCTCCCCGTAGGTGTGGGGTGGGGAGAAAAACACGCGTCGTGCTTGATGAAAAATTCACTAAAGAAGTAAGGGTGTCGTCAGCAGAGGTCTTGCCAAAGGATTCCTCGCACAGCGGCCGAAAAATGACCGTTGAATATATTTGGACAAGATTTTTGACGAAACAATGTGGAGGAAACTTCGAAGCGAGGGAAGCTTGGGGGTGGGGGTGGGTTGACCGTTAGCCGGGGAGAGATGAGAGCGGGGGTTTGCCTCCTTGTCCGTTTGCCTCCTTGTCCGTTTGTCCGTTGGGTGGAAAACGCTCAATGTGGCGAAAGTTTTCAAATTTGGTTCGTTTTCATATGCGGTAGAAAACTGAATGTGAATTGCTGTTTGTTAATAATGTCACTTAAAAAAAATGTTTGCACTGATTTCACTTATGCTTTGGCTGGGTATTCGATTTGTCACTCCTTCGGTCACCAATTTAAAGTTGGCAATTTATTAATGTTGTATTTTAATGGCCAGTTTGTAGCCATGTTTGATACGTAAATCGGTACTATAAGGAATGATGGTAATTACCGTTATTTGATAACAGTTATCAATGGATGCTTGGCCGAGATCACCAGATCTTTTAGATCAAAGTAATGCGATTAATTAAGTTATTAATTAGGTTGATTGATAGATTGAGTTTTCTTCTTTTACTTAACACAAAATAAATTGATCAATGAAAACGACAGTATTGCTTATTGCTGATCGTTTACATTGGAAATACTGTAATATGTACACTTGAATTAATGCATTCAATGTTTAATGGTTTGACAATTAATAACGCGCGAGATGACGCTACCCATGGTGGTAGCTCGTGGGTCACTAGTTGGTGTTCGAAGAACGAGGAGACGTTGGGGTGAAGGTATGAGGTGTCCTAATGTTCCTGTAACGAAGATGAGAGGCGATAGACAAGGCATGTCCTCATGCCTTGAGTGAAACCTCGCGATGTGACGTTATTTTAGTCTTGCTTGTTATGACGTCATATTTGTCGAGTTTGGTTTGATGAGTTATATCGCATTGTTGACGGCATGTTGCTAAGGTGTTTTGGAATACGTCTCTGTCAGGTCCAGTTAGCCTCTACATGTCTTTTCACAATTTCCAGGGTCTTCTCCTCTAAAGTCATTAGCATCTCTTCCGTTGTCTTTGCCTCGAAAATGATTTTCCAATCTATTACTTCCATGCTGGATGCAACATCTCTGTTTATAGCTTTGGAGTGAAAATTATATATATATATATATATATATATATACATTCAACTGCAAAGAACACGCAGTATAAATAACGTAAAGAACGACGCTTGTATAGGAGATATTCCGCGCAAGACGAGAGAGAGAAAACGGAACAAATGAAAAAATGAAGTACCACCTGGGAATCGAACCCGGGATCTTCCGATTGCCGGTCAGACGCGATACCATTACACGATGGACTTCACTCTTCCAAATGCCGTAATTCTTCTACATACTCGCAGAAACCAATGGTATCGCGTCTGACCGGCAATCGGAAGATCCCGGGTTCGATTCCCAGGTGGTACTTCATTTTTTCATTTGTTCCGTTTTCTCTCTCTCGTCTTGCGCGGAATATCTCCTATACAAGCGTCGTTCTTTACGATATATATATATATATATATAAAATAAATATATATATATATATAATATATATATATATATATATATATATATATATAAATTATATATATATATATAAATTATATATATATATATAAATTATAATATAAATTATATATATATATATAAATTATATATATATATATATATATAAATTATATATATATATAATATATATATATACTGTATGTTAACCCTTCCGTCTATGGCCTTGGTTGGTTCGAAGTCGGCGGGGGTTCTGATTAGGTGGCAGCAACGGATTTGTTACTCGCAGTAGTTTCTTCTATACTACTCTCCGAGTTCTTCTTAGAGTGGATCGGAGGATTCTGTGGAGCTCTCTGAAGGTTCCCCGATTCTTCTTGTAACGTATCGGGAAATTATTTTTCTCTATTTTAATGACTAAGTTCTCTGAAGAGAGCAAGGCTCGAAGGAGAAGATAAAGACTTTTTCTTACTGTAATTTACTGCTAAAATGTACAGGTAGTGCTCAGCCTCTAAGTCTAATTCTGAATAATAATTTGAAAATTTACCTGGGCTTATATACCTAGATTTTGTGGACATCATTATTATTTAATGTTGACTTAGTTTTAATTCTTTATATGCTGCATTATTTTTGCACAATATTTGAAGATAAAGTAATTTTTTTAGCTGTGGCAACGTTTAAACAGATAAACAAGATATTTGAGGATGAAGCCATATTTTTATCTTAAACCGCATAATTTCAGATCTGATGTTATCATGATCTGCTGAGTTAACTAAAAATGGAAATTGAACTATGCTTCTTTGCACTAAAATATGCATATGAGCAAAAATTAAAGGTTTAAGATTTACAATTAAACGTTTAGGCAAGACATGACCTCATCTTTTATAACGGAGAGAGAATGTATATAAAAAAATGAACATTGCAAAATTTAATCAGGATTCATTATTAAGCTAAATAAAAGAAATGATTAGGTAATTTAAACAGAAACAAGTCACCAATTAATTATTTAGCAATTATGTAAAAATGAATATATGAACGTACATACATATGAACATAAGTATTATAGGAAATAAATATATAAGAATATAGAGGATTATATAAATATACGATGTATATAAATGGATATAAGAATTATATAAATGAATATAAGAATTACACGAATGAATATAAAAATATATGAACATAGAAATTATTCACTGTTCATTTTTACAGGGATCTTCCCTCTAGAATATTAATACAATACAATTAATACAATACAATAATATAAAATCCTAACTAATGCTAACTAGATGATAACTACTGGTTTTTATAATACAGGTTTATATACACAACATAAGTCGGGGTGGTTAAGTCTAGGTCACGTGGTCTGGATACGCACTTTTGGTCGTGTGTAAATAGTTTCACGTTGTTCGGGGTCTCTTGTTTTCCTTCGTTCCAAGAACGATCTTTTCACCACAAATATACCGAGGATAATAGCACATAGAATAATGATACTAACGGCAGATGTAGAAAAAATTGTTACAGGTTGTAGTACTTGTAAGAGGTTATTCTGCTGATCATCTGAAATTTTAAAACGACTCAATTGATCATTCCATTTAGGGGCATGGAGTTCGGGTAGGATGTTTAAAGGTTTCATGGAGAGATTTAAGATATCTACAACGGGTTTAAATTTAATTTGCGACGGGAAGGGGTACGAGTCATTAATGGTAACTTTGTAAGGGTTGTATATTTGGAAGGTTTTCGAACGCAAGGAACAGCTAATTAGTAGCCGAATAACCATAGGTATTGTGATGAAGGAATAATTTGAAGGGCACTCGAAGGTAGCGGTAGTCCTTTTCGCGAAAGAAACCCAGATGTCTGGTCCAATTCGAAGTTGGACTGTTTTAGAGGAAAGAAATTTTGTAAACGAACATACCGGGGCATGACGGTCACGAATTAAGTCGATAAAGCAAGACCTAGTAATTGTATAAAAAAAATATATAGGGCTATGGGTTGATTGCCTGATACCCTCATCTGTTGGAAATTTCCAGCAGACTTCAGTGGAGAGTTATCGACAAAAGCCCTATGTTTTTTGTTAGGGAGTTATGTATGTGTAGGTCTTTAAAGGACCTCTTTATGTTTAATTGTCTCCGGTAATTCTAGCCTCAAGATTTTAGATGCCTATATGTGAACGAAAGAAAGTGTTCCACCTTATTTTCGCTGGGCCTTAGTTTGCTTCGATGTAGGGCGTGACGGTCTTCTTCGATGTAGGGCCGTTACGATGGAGCATACACTGCGAGTTGACTCGGTGTAACTAATCTAGGCAGTCACTATCTCAACCCCTGAAGGAATAGGCCTATCCTTTTTATAGTCATTAGGTTTTATATTATAAGGAATTCACTCAGAACTTTAGGGAAGACGAAGCACATCTTCCCTGTTTAAAGCGTTCGCTGTAACATAAAGAGCTCCGAGCCAGCGCCGCTATAAAATATCTTCATATTTTAGTATAAATTGCTGATTTGGCAAAGGTTGTTGACTCCTTGCCTTGATGTATTCTCATGAGTTAGCAATGGAAAATTTTGATCACGAGATCATAATTTGGTTCCTGTTGTTATGCAGGCCCGAAGCCTACATACGGGTTCTAGGTATGTATGGCAATCATTTCATTTCCCAATAGGCAATGTCGCCAATCCCGAGGCAATTTTGTAGATATTTAATTAAATTAATTAATAATTTATATTTAATTATGAAATAAAGGTATCACATACGATACCATGTTGTAAGCACGTATAGTTTTTACATATACTGGGGGGTGGGGTGCGGAGAAAAATTTGTATGTTATAGATCAAATTTTTTGATAAACTGTGTGTTTTAAATCACGTGAAATGGACTGAAAAGAATGAAGTAGGAATTCAGGGAGAGAAAGGTTACTCATGACCTATTTAAATATAAAAGTTCAAGAGGCCAACTTCTCAAGTTTAGTTAAAGTTATGTCAATCAGTTTGACTCCCCTTAGGTATAGGAAATTTATGGAATTAAAGTAAAGTTATTAAGCATTTTAACTTTGCTCATTATCTGTGTAAATTTTATAAATGCTGGTTTACTGATGTGGTTTTGGAGTTTTGTCATGTTTTGTCTTGTTAACGATTTATGTTTTAAAGTGACTTCTACGTTGGTGAGTTAATTGAAATGTACTGTACTTCCATGTTGTGTTGTTTGGTTTGAAGAGTTTGTACTGTATTCAAACCTCCAACCACTTCAGACTAGCCAATACCCGTAGTTTTAGTGGAGTAATTGTTACTCCTCCACAGGTAGATCTGGAGGGCTTGAGGCTTTGAATCCTGTACTGTTTTTGTGCTGTTTGGCCTATGGCCAAGGGAGGCCACAAGACCCTTGTTGTTTGGTCTCTGGCCAAGGGAGGCCACAAGACCCTTGTTGTTTAGTCTCTGGCCAATGGAGGCCACAAGACCCTTGTTGTTTGGTTTCTGGCCAAGGGAGGCCAGTAGACCCCTGTTGTTTGGTCTCTGACCAAGGGAGGCCACAAGACCCCTGTTGTTTGGTCTCTGGCCAAGAGAGGCCACAAGACCCTTGTTGTTTGGTCTCTGGCCAAGGGAGGCCACAAGACCCTTGTTGTTTGGTCTCTGACCAAGGGAGGCCACAAGACCCTTGTTGTTTGGTCTCTGGCCAAGGGAGGCCAGTAGACCCTTGTTGTTTGGTCTCTGGCCAAGGGAGGCTACAAGACCCCTGTTGTTTGGTCTCTGGCCAAGGGAGGCCACAAGACCCCTGTTGTTTGGTCTCTGGTCAAGGGAGGCCAAAAGACCCTTGTTGAATAGGTTGGGCTATGGCCAAGGGAGGCCATCAGGCCCTTGTTCAACAGGTTGGGCTATGGACAAGTAGGCCATCAACCCTTTGTTGAATAATTTGGGCTATGTCCAAGGTACGCCATCAGCCACTTGTTGAATATGTTGGGCTATGGCCAAGGTAGGCCATCAATCCCTTGATGAATTTGTTGGGCTATGGCCAAGGGAGGCCATCAGCCGTTTGATGAATTTGTTGGGCTATGGCCAAGGGAGGCCATCAGCCGTTTGATGAATTTGTTGGGTTATGGCCAAGGTAGGCCAAGGCCCTTTGATGATCTGTTGAGCTATGGCCAAAGTAGGCCATCAGCCGTTTCATGAATTTGTTGGGCTATGGCCAAGGTAGGCCAAGGCCCTTTGAAATAGTAGTTTGTTTGTATGTGTCACTGTCTAACCATATAATTTTTGGCACAAAAAATTATGTGCATAGAATCAGAGCGCAGCAATAAAAGCTTTTACCCTCCGATCCTTGGTTATGTTTAGAAAGGTTGTTCTGTTTGACACATGGAAAGAGTACAGTGTGTGTGTGTGTGTGTGTGTGTGTGTGTGTGTGTGTGTATGTTGCATTCCTCTGAATCCAGTTGGTCTTCAAAACTTGGATTCACCACTCCAGTGAAGTAAATACCTGTAGTTATGAATGAGTAAACGTTGTGTATCCTACAGGTAGGTCTAGAAGGTTTGGGGTTTTGAAGGAATCCAATCTGTTTGCAAGGAATGTACAGTATGTGTCTGTTGATGAAATCTGTTGTGTGATTCTTCCTTAAAAGAAGAATTGGATGTTTGGAGTTGTATGTATATATTTATATACTGTACCGTACGTATGTGTGTAAATGTGTATTTTGTTATAGGGTTTTATTTTGGGGTTTTGTGTTAGGTTAACCAATTTGGCTGAGTAAGGATCCTCAAATGTTGCATTTGAGACCTTATATCAAACCTTGTCTGTTTTATGCTTATATGTGAAATAGGACTTAGAATAGGTCGCGCCTATACGTCAAATAGGACTTAGAATGTGTTCTGCCTATATGTCAAATAGGACTTAGAATGTGTTAGGCCTATATGTCAAATAGGACTTAGAATGTGTTGGCCAATATGTCAAATAGGACATAGAATAGGTTGGCCTATATGTTGAATAGGACTTAGAATAGGTTGTGCCTATATGTCAAAGAGGACTTAGAATAGGTTGTGCCTATATGTCAAAGAGGACTTAGAATAGGTTGTGCCTATATGTCAAATAGGACTTAAAATGTGTTGGCTTATATGTTAAATAGGACTTAGAATAGGTTGTGCCTATACGTCAAATAGGACTTAGAGTTAATAATAGGTTGTGCCTATATGTCAAATAGGACTTAGAATGGGGTTACGAATAGGTGTTAGGTGGGTGTAGGTTTGAATTCGTGCAATTGCTTTAGGTCTTTGTGATGTTACAGTTCTGAGTGGAATTTTGTGATGTTACAGGGTCTTATGAGTAAGTTAAATTGCTGAAATAAATTTTATAACCTACACCACAGGTTGAATTATAAATTTAGTGTTTTAGTTAGGATAGGCCTTGAGTGAGGCCTACTTTGTGAGGTAGGCTTCTTGTATATTGAAACTGAAAATTGTAGTTTGAAGTAGGCCTTTAGTGTATAAGTGTTAGGTCTACTAGTTGAGGAAAAGTGATTTGGGCCTACTAAATAGGCTTATATTGAAATTGGTCTTTTTTATAGGACCTAAAATGAGTTAAGCCTGTTAAATCAAAAAGGCTTTGTTTTGAGTTAAAGACTAGGATCTATTAAATAGGCTTAATGTTGTGGGCTTATTTTTATTGGATCTAAAATGAGTATGCCTGTTAAATGAACAAGCCTTTGTTTTCGGTTAGTGTAAAGGTAAAGGGATCGGTTCCCCAGTTACATAGGCCACCATATGAAAACATTATAGTGGGGTTATGGTTGAAATTGGCGTTAGGCCTAATGAGCTAAGCGTAGCCACTGTGTATGTCAGTGTAAATTTTAGAGGGGTCAGTTCCCCATATACGGGCCACCATATGAAAACAAACTACATAGGGCTATGGGTTGATTGCCTGAGACCCTCATCTGTTGGAAACTTCCAGCAGACTTCAGTGGAGAGTTATCGACAAAAGCCCTATGTTTTTTCGTTAGGGAGTTATGTATGTGTAGGTCTTTAAAAGACCTCTTTATGTTTAATTGTCTACGGTAATTCTAGCCTCAGGATTTTAGATGCCTATATGTGAACGAAAGAAAGTGTCCCACCTTATTTTCGCTGGGCCTTAGTTGGCTTCGATTTAGGGCGTGACGGTCTTCTTCGATGTAGGGCCGTTACGATGGAGCATACACTGCGAGTTGACTCGGTGTAACTAATATAGGCAGTCACTATTTCAACCCCTAAAGGAATAGGCCTATCCTTTTTATAGTTATTAGGTTTTATATTATAAGGAATTCACCCATAACTTTAGGGAAGACGAAGCACATCTCCCCTGTTTAAAGCGTTCGCTGTAACATAAAGAGCTCCGAGCCTGCGCTGCTATAATATATCTTCGTATTTTAGTATAAATTGCTGATTTGGCAAAGGTTTTGACGCCTTGCCTTGATGTATTCTCATGAGTTAGCAATGGAAAATTTTGATCACGAGATCATAATTTGGTTCCTGTTTTTATGCAAGCCCGAAGCCTAAATACGGGTTCTAGGTGTGTATGGCAATCATTTCATTTCCCAATAGGCAATGTCGCCAATCCCGAGGCAATTTTGTAGATATTTAATTAAATTAATTAATAATTTATATTTAATTATGAAATAAAGGTATCACATACGATACCATGTTGTAAGCACGTATAGTTTTTACATATACTTGTGGGGGCAGAGAAAAAATTTTATGTTATAGATCAAATTTTTTGATAAACTGTGTGTTTTAAATCATGTGAAATGGACTGAAAAGAATGAACTAGGAATTCAGGGAGAGAAAGGTTACTCATGACCTATTTAAATATAAAAGTTCAAGAGGCCAACTTCTCAAGTTTAGTTAAAGTTATGTCAATCAGTTTGACTCCACTTATGTATAGGAAATTTATGGAATTAAAGTAAAGTTATTAAGCATTTTAACTTTGCCCATTATCTGTATAAATTTTATAAATGCTGGTTTACTGATGTGGTTTTGGAGTTTTGTCATGTTTTGTCTTGTTAACGATTTATGTTTTAAAGTGACTTCTACGTTGATGAGTTAATTGAAATGTACTGTACTTCCATGTTGTGTTGTTTGGTTTAAAGAGTTTGTACTGTATTCAAACCTCCTACCACTTCAGACTAGCCAATACCCGTAGTTTTAGTGGAGTAATTGTTACTCCTCCACAGGTAGATCTGGAGGGCTTGAGGCTTTGAATCCTGTACTGTTTTTGTGTTGTTTGGCCTATGGCCAAGGGAGGCCACAAGACCATTTTTGTTTGGTCTCTGGCCAAGGGAGGCCACAAGACCCTTGTTGTTTGGTCTCTGGCCAAGGGAGGCCACAAGACCCTTGTTGTTTGGTCTCTGGCCAAGGGAGGCCAGTAGACCCTTGTTGTTTGGTCTCTGGCCAAGGGAGGCTACAAGACCCCTGTTGTTTGGTCTCTGGCCAAGAGAGGCCACAAGACCCCTGTTGTTTGGTCTCTGGCCAAGGGAGGCCACAAGACCCTTGTTGAATAGGTTGGGCTATGGCCAAGGGAGGCCATTAGCCCCTTGTTCAACAGGTTGGGCTATGGACAAGTAGGCCATCAACCCTTTGTTGAATAATTTGGGCTATGTCCAAGGTATGCCATCAGCCACTTGTTGAATATGTTGGGCTATGGCCAAGATAGTCCATCAATCCCTTGATGAATTTGTTGGGCTATGGCCAAGGGAGGCCATCAGCCGTTTGATGAATTTGTTGGGCTATGGCCAAGGGAGGCCATCAGCCGTTTGATGAATTTGTTGGGCTATGGCCAAGGTAGGTCAAGGCCCTTTGATGATCTGTTGGCTATGGCCAAAGTAGGCCATCAGCCGTTTGATGAATTTGTTGGGCTATGACCAAGGTAGGCCAAGGCCCTTTGAAATAGTAGTTTGTTTGTTTGTGTCACTGTCTAACCATATAATTTTTGGCACAAAAAATTATGTGCACAGAATCAGAGCGCAGCAATAAAAGCTTTTACTCTCCGATCCTTGGTTAATGGTTATGTTTAGACAAGTTGTTCTGTTTGACACATGGAAAGAGTACAGTGTGTGTGTGTGTGTTTGTGTGTGTGTGTGTGTGTGTGTGTGTGTTGCATTCCTCTGAATCCAGTTGGTCTTCAAAACTTGGATTCACCACTCCAGTGAAGTAAATACCTGTAGTTATGAATGAGTAAATGTTGTGTATCCTACAGGTAGGTCTAGAAGGTTTGGGGTTTTGAAGGAATCCAATCTGTTTGCAAGGAATGTATGTGTCTGTTGATGAAATCTGTTGTGATTCTTCCTTAAAAGAAGAATTGGATGTTTGGAATTGTATGTATATATTTATATACTGTACCGTACGTATGTGTGTAAATGTGTATTTTGTTATAGGGTTTTATTTTGGGGTTTTGTGTTAGGTTAACCAATTTGGCTGAGTAAGGATCCTCAAATGTTGCATTTGAGACCTTATATCAAACCTTCTCTGTTTTATGCTTATATGTGAAATAGGACTTAGAATAGGTCGCGCCTATACGTCAAATAGGACTTAGAATGTGTTCTGCCTATATGTCAAATAGGACTTAGAATGTGTTGGCCTATATGTCAAATTGGACTTAGAATAGGTTGGCCTATATGTTGAATAGGACTTAGAATAGGTTGTGCCTATATGTCAAATAGGACTTAGAATAGGTTATGCCGGTAAATTTATAGTATTACACCCGTCTCCCTTTGGAGGTGAAATTTATGTTTTTCCTATGGATTTTGATGTGTTTTGAACGAATCTGACCTTCAAAACCGTCGGAAATGACTCGTTTTTTAGATAACCCCCCTCGCCCCCAGCCGTCAATCTGGGGACCCTGGTGGTGAAAATCAAGAAAACGAGTCATTTCCGACAGTTTTCAAGGTCAGATTCGTTCAAAATACATCAAAAACCATAGGAAAAACAAATTTCACCTTCAAAATTGACCTAACCTTCCTAACCTAACCTATCCTAACTTAAACTAACCAAACCTAACCTATCTACAACGCCACAGTTTCTGGTCTTGACGATACGTACACTCCGTTTTACAATGTGGACACTTCACTACTGTCGGTAGAACACCATGAGCACGCAGAAACTCAACATTTTTTTCTAAATTTTTGTAGAAAGCGACAATACAGCTGTAATAATCGAACGAGCACGCGTCACACGAAACCATTCCGGTAGCAAAGTAATTCAAATTCGAAATGGATGGAGCGCAGTGATTGGGCAGACATGTAACGGTCACACAAACGAACACACAAACGAACGTACGAACACACACTAGATACACACCAAAAAAATTTTTATATCTCGAAAATGAAGCATTTGCGACGGAAACGCTATAGAAGGAAAGTGTCTTAGAATTAAAAAATCTGCTTAATCAACATATAATAATTGCTGGACGTTAGACGGGTGTAATACTATAATAATACCGTTGTGCCTATATGTCAAAGAGGACTTAGAATAGGTTGTGCCTATATGTCAAAGAGGACTTAGAATAGGTTGTGCCTATATGTCAAATAGGACTTAAAGTGTGTTGGCTTATATGTTAAATAGGACTTAGAATAGGTTGTGCTTATACGTCAAATAGGACTTAGAATGGGGTTACGAGTAGGTGTTAGGTGGGTGTAGGTTTGAATTCGTGCAATTGCTTTAGGTCTTTGTGATGTTACAGTTCCGAGTTGAATTTTGTGATGTTACAGTTCTGAGTCGAATTTTGTGATGTTACAGGGTCTTATGAGTAAGTTAAATTGCTGAAATAAATTTTATAACTTACACCACAGGTTGAATTACAAATTTAGTGTTTTTAGTTAGGATAGGCCTTGAGTGAGGCCTACTTTGTGAGGTAGGCTTCTTGTATATTGAAATTGAAAATTGTAGTTTGAAGTAGGCCTTTAGTGTATAAGTGTCAGGTCTACTAGTTGAGGAAAAGTGATTTGGGCCTACTAAATAGGCTTATATTGAAATTGGTCTTTTTATAGGACCTAAAATGAGTTAAGCCTGTTAAATCAACAAGGCTTTGTTTTGAGTCAAAGACTAGGATCTATTAAATAGGCTTAATGTTGTGGGCTTATTTTTATTGGACCTAAAATGAGTTATACCTGTTAAATGAACAAGCCTTTGTTTTCGGTTAGTGTAAAGGTAAAGGGATCAGTTCCCCAGTTACATAGGCCACCATATGAAAACACTATAGTGGGGTTATGGTTGAAATTGGGGTTAGGCCTAATGAGCTAAGCCTAGCCACTGTGGATGTCAGTGTAAATTTTAAAGGGGTCAGTTCCCCATATACGGGCCACCATAAGAAAAAAAACTACATAGGGCTATGGGTTGATTGCCTGATACCCTCATCCGTTGGAAATTTCCAGCAGACTTCAGTGGAGAGTTATCGACAAAAGCCGTATGTTTTTTTCGTTAGGGAGTTATGTATGTGTAGGTCTTTAAAAGACCTCTTTATGTTTAATTGTCTACGGTAATTCTAGCCTCAGGATTTTAAATGCCTATATGTGAACGAAAGAAAGTGTCCCACCTTATTCTCGCTGGGCCTTAGTTTCTTCGATGTAGGGCGTGACGGTCTTCTTCGATGTAGGGCCGTTACGATGGAGCATACACTGCGAGTTGACTCGGTGTAACTAATCTAGGCAGTCACTATCTCAACCCCTGAAGGAATAGGCCTATCCTTTTTATAGTTATTAGGTTTTATATTATAAGGAATTCACTCAGAACTTTAGGGAAGACGAAGCACATCTTCCATGTTTAAAGCGTTCGCTGTAACATAAAGAGCTCCGAGCCAGCGCCGCTATAATATATCTTTGTATTTTAGTATAAATTGCTGATTTGGCAAAGGTTGTTGACTCCTTGCCTTGATGTATTCTCATGAGTTAGCAATGGAAAATTTTGATCACGAGATCATAATATGGTTTCTGTTGTTATGCAGGCCCGAAGCCTACATACGGGTTCTAGGTATGTATGGCAATCATTTCATTCCCAATAGGCAATGTCGCCAATCCCGAGGCAATTTTGTAGATATTTAATTAAATTAATTAATAATTTATATTTAATTATGAAATAAAGGTATCACATACGATACCATGTTGTAAGCACCTATAGTTTTTCGATAAGTTGGAAGAATTACTGGTTTGAGCGGAGGGCAAACGAGTTGTTTATTTGTTTGCGGGAATCTGCAATGCCGGACGTCGCTATCTGACATCATAGAATATGCTGACAGGTCTTTGGTGAGAAAAAGGTAAGGTGGTACTGTGGGTAGATACATTCGATAGATATTAAAATTGTTTTGGTAGGGTGTTTGGAAAGGGTGAAATTTATATACGTCATAATTGAGTACATCGAAAAATGGTACAATTATGAGTACGTGTAGTGGCGTGGTCCATGTACAGTCCAGGTGTATTCTAGAAATTGGGGGTAATTTGTATGGTTGAGTGGGAATATGGGTGATAATTTTAATTGTGTCTGAGAGGGGTGTGAATCAAGGACTGAAGTGTATCCCATGGTATTAGTGTGGAAAGAGTGATTTTTCTATGGGCTAGCTGGGTTGCACGCAAAACTTTGGAATGAATCGTAATTATTTGCTATAAATATTTATCGATTAGGGTTACTTGTAGGTTAATTATTTCTATTAATTCTAGATATCTTTTGTGTTCATTGTATTGCGCTAACAGGGATTCAAGGTATGTAAATCTGTCCGAAAAGGCGTGGGGGTAGCAAATGTTTTCGTGTAGTGACCTAATGGTTTGTTCTAACATGTGTCCATTATATTGCCGATTTCGCGCGAAGAGAGTCACTTTGAATTCAATTCTTTTAATATCTTCTTCGGTTGCTAATCCGAATAAACCCTTGAATATTTTTTCTCCTATATCTATCAGTCCCCTTTTATTTATTTGATTAAATTTTGCGAAGTTTTGAGTTCCAGTTTGTATCCATGGTAATGTCAATATGTCTGATAGGGTGCGTGCTGTAGTTTGAATATTTTCGAATGTATTTCTAACAGAACGCGACTAATCTGGTCTGTTCCCGGGATATTTTTAACAGAACCCTGAACTTTACTTTCAAACGTTTTTAATTGGGTTTTTATCTGAAGGAGATTGATCTTAACTCTAGCAGGGGGTTGCAAATTGATAAAAAGGTCCGCGTGTCCCTTCAAAAATTTACCTTCTGCAAGCTTTTCTATAACAACTCCGGTAGAAATTTTAATGCTAGGGCTACAAGAGTAAATAATTTGGAAAATTATAGGGGGGACAATTTTATTCATTTCTACGTCTTAGATTATACGGAGCTGGGGGTGGCCGTGTGGATACTTATGTTTGTGGGCGAAGTGGTCGGCCTCGCTTTGGTGGCAGTGGGGGTCGACCGTTAAGCTCGGATTCTGAGCGGGTTCGTTTCTTATGTGAAGGTTCTAGTTCACGTGGTTGATGCATTTGCGGGCGGTATGTAGGGTCCGTGCGTCGATCATCAATCGGTGAGGGTGGTGATAGAGGAGATGATGCAGTTGGAGGAGATGGTGGAGTTCCACTGAGTGATCCTCTAGAAGGGGTTTGTCCAGGGTCTGAGTCTGATGGGACTCTTGGTCCTGGGACTCCTCTTGTACAGAGATTAGCTCGAGTACTGGTGGCATTACGAGGTACCAATCTTCATCACGGGTAGTGGTTTCCGCGGTGACCACTTCAGTTTTTTTATTCCTCCTGGATTTGTTAATACCTTGACCTTTCGAAGGATAGGCGGCTGTTTTTTGGGAAGGTGTTGTTCGGCAGCTATCTTCAAATTATCAGCGTGAATGAGCTTTAGTTTGGAATGATCTCGGAGGTCGAGGATTTCGTAACGGTTCTTTCCGAGGTTTTTCATAATCCGATATGGGCCATCCCAATTTGGGTATAGTTTGCGATGAGCACTTGGCGGTTTCACGCTCTTTATGTAACATCGCATGCCGACGGACGATTATAGTCCGTTGACGGGGATGACGCCGATGTTGCTCCTGCTCCATCTGTTGGTTTCGTTGGTCTAGGCCATAGCGGATTATGTAAAATTTTTTGAAAGATCGTTCATCTAGTTGCTGATTTGCTTCTGCCATCTTGGAAGATGTTAGAACTGTTGGGTCGATTTGGTCGGGAAAATCAAAAGGTAGCCACTTGTCGTAGTCTGGAAGCGAAACTAAGGGAGTTATCCGAAATTAGGATGGAAGGAGTAGTATGGTTTTGGATGACGCGTTCCACTAGGGCTCTTGCCATATTTTCCGAGGTTTGGTTTGGAATGGCAGGTATTTCGCTGTAACGCGGGAAGTGGTCCGTAAACAAATTGATGTACTGGTTTCCCCTTGATGATTTGGGGAATGGTCCCAGTATGTCCATTCCAGTTCTTTGCAAGGGCTGTTGGCATACTGGATATTTATGCATGGGAGCTGTGGACGGTACGTTGCCTTTATGATTTAAACAAGACGGCCATTCAGCGATGTATTCATGTGGCTATACAAAGGTGAATCGTGACAAAGTCCAATGGCTATATCTACGAGATCCTTTGGTATTTCCACGAGGTCGTTTCCATCTTCGTTCCTAAAATGTACGAGCCCATCTTTTAGGTTGTACTGTTCTTTTACTTTCGATGGTTCCTTTTGTTCCAGGCGTGCCCGAAGGTTCTGGGTGTGTTGGTCCTGGTGTTGGGAGTATTGCAGACATTCGTAGTCGAACACAGGAAGAGTTTCTATCTTATTCACTTGGGTGTCGGGCTTGAGTCTCGATAATCCGTCTGGAATAACTTGAAGTTTTCCTGGTTTGTATACGATTTTTGCCGCAAAATCCTGAATCAACAGAGCCTATCTACTCAACCGTCCTTCAAGTAGCTTGTCCTTGAAGAGATACGTGAGTGGCTTATGGTCAGTTTTGATGGTTACATCGTAGCCATATACGATATTTCGGAATTTTTCCAAAGCCCAATATACCGCTAGGGCCTCTCGGTCCGTAGTGTAATAATTGCAGAGAGAAGTTGACTGGCGTAAGAAATGGGTAATTCCACACAATGTACGTCCTGCAATAGGACGACTCCTAGTCCATAGGAGGAAGCATCTGTGACTATGACAAAGGGTTTGGTGTAATCAGGATATTGGAGGATGGGATGACAGGTTAGTTTACCGATTAAAGTTTCAAAGGCACGTTGGTGATCAGATTCCCAGTTAAATTTAGCATTTTTCTGGAACAAATTAGTAATGGGTTTAGCAATATTTGAAAATCGGGAGATGAAATTCCGATAGAATCCGACAAATCCAATAAAAGCACGAGCGTCGTCGATGGTTTTAGGTACAGGGTACCTTTCCAGTGCTTGGAGTTTGGCTGGATCAGGTTTAATTCCTGTGGATGATAGTAGAAATCCTAGGTATACCAGGGATTCCTGTAAAAAGTTGCACTTTGCAAATTTCAGTTTAAGGTGTGCTTTTCTTAAGCGTGATAGCACATTCTGAAGACGTTGAAAGTGTGTTTTTATATCCGAACTATAAACGATAATATCGTCAAGATAGACGAGAGCTTCAACACCTAATAGGTCCGAAAGGACTATATTCATCAACCTAGAGAAATTAGCAGGCCCATTTCGGACTCCGAAAGGTAAAACCTGGAATTCGTAATGGCCTCGGTTAGTGGAGAAAGCAGGCAATGCCCCAGATTCGGGACTGACCTAATATATATATATATATATATATATATATGCCATACATATTTCCCGAGCTGAATATATGTTAAATAATTTTTCATGTTTTTGCGTCTAATGCAATTCTTCTCTACTGTTCGTGATATATATGTGTTAAATAAATGCAATTGTTTTGCGACTAATGTATATACATATTCGATATATAGTGAATAAAGAGAATGATGTAGTTGTGTTTTATTTCTATTATCCAAGGTTTGTGTATATATATAAACGACAGTGTGCGTGTGTGTGTGTTCTTTGCTGTTTTTGAGACAGAGCGATGTGCTTTTTAATTCTTCTTTATACGTACGTACAAGGAAATAACTGTGTTGATGGGTATGTATATATAAACGATACAGTGTGTGTGTGTGTGCTTTGATATTTTTCAGCCAGAGTGATGTGCGTTTTAATTCTCCGATTTTGAGCTAAATAAATAAATTTATATGTATACACTACACCATCATTCCTGTCACTGGCAGACAGTGGCGCTGCCAGATGCTTTCCTCTAAGCCTTTGCTCTCTCTCCTCTCTTTATTATCCTTGTGCCTCTATATTCTTGTAAATTAATATTTATATGTATACACTACACCAAGACGATTGGCTGATTAGCCTTCTAAGCCAACTGGCTGTGATGCTAAAGCCGCCCAGAATGGTTGGTCAAGACACCATTATGCGCAGAGACATGCCAGCGAGAACATTTTCTCTCCTCTCTCTCCTATCCTTCTCATCCTTCTTAGGTTAGGCTACCCCTTTGGAGGGACTACCCCTATCCTCCTTCATGCATATCCCCTTTGGAGGGTCTAACCTCCCTCAACCACCATTATTAATCATCTCATATTCAAATGATTTGCACTCTACATTTTTGCAGGGTTACTACTTGCCTTTTCCTTTCATTCCCTAACGAAGTGTACTGTTGAATACACGAATGGACTTGAAATAATTTTTCCTATTCCTTGCGGATTTGCAATATATATATATATATATATATATATATTATATATATATATATTATATATTTTTTTTTTCCCATGAAAAGTGTGTTAAGCCATGTTATGGTTTCTTAGGTCGAATGCAATGATTCAAGCATTAAAGGGATAATATATATATATATATATATATATTATATATATATATATATATATATTATATATATATATAATATATATATATATATATATATTACAACTCAGAATCGTTCCCTAAGAAACCCGGTCTGTGTGTCACATATATATATATATATATATATTATATATATATATATATATATATATATATAGTATATATTGTCTATATAATATATCTATATAGTGAATTTGAACCTAAGAAACACGGTCTGTGTGTCACACACACAACCACACACACACACACACACACAAACAGTATTTGAAAATGAAAATGAAAAGGTTAATTGGCACTCTATACTACATATGATAAATATTATTAATACAATGACAGTTCACATACTAAGGATAGAAATACATACAGTCGATTAGAAATAATACATTAATGTTGAAGTTAAGTGGAGCTACAGATAGACGTTTTCGTACCAAGAATTCCATAGCTGAGAGCAGTGGTTCCCAAACTTTACTAACTGTCAAACCCTTACAGACTTGTTTTTATTTCGTGGAACACCAACTATATATATATATATATATATATATATATATATATATATCTATATATATATATATATATATATATATATATGTGTGTATGTATATATATATATGTATATATATATATTATATATATAAAAAGAAGGACCAACACAAGAGCAAACATTTCCGTTTATTTTTTATACTTCAGACGTTTCGACAAATCTTTTGTCATCATCAGTGAATTATACGTCTCAAAACCTTAAAACAAACATGAGAATAATGAAAATTGCATCAATACACAATTAAAATTAAATCACTACAAAAAATTGAAATCATTAAAATTAAATTAAAATTAACTCATCTGGTAAATACACAATGTTTACATCAACCTCCATACTTGGCAGAAACTGAGAGAAAACAGTGTGGTCAGTAAATTAGAAGGTATGATATGTCTATGAAAATCGGTTGGTTAGTTAAAAGAGCTGTAATTTGTAAGATGAGATATTATTGTTAATGGAGGGCTTGTTTTTATAGATGTACAAAGATTCTGAAATGATAGGTTATTGGATCTGGTTAGAATTTCAAACTGAGTTTTGTGAAGGGGATGGTTGTTTTCATTACTGTGGTTTCTAATTGCGGATTGTGGTGGGCTACTGAGGGGACGGTTAGTACGGACTGATAAGCCCAAATGTTGAGAAAGGCGTACCTCCAGTTGGAGTTGAGTACTGCCAATATACGCAGCCTTACAGCTGTCGCACGTGTATTTGTAAACAACACTAGGGCATACCTTTTTGGGGAATTTGTCTTTGAACTTTAACAAATTTGATAATTTAAGTGGGTTGACGAGGGCGAATCTAAAATTTATTTGGAGCTAACTAAACTTGAGCAGTTTGGACACTTCACCTCGAATACGCAATGATAAATAGCCATAAAAAGGTAATTTAATATATCTGGTTTCTTTTTGTACTGTAGTTATGGGGAGTTTAGTATTAAAAGTATTATTTAAAAATTTCTTTAATTGGTTGTCAAAAAGATTAGAAGGGTAGTAATTATTAATAAAGTACTGTCTTAAAAATTTAAATTCTTCGTTTAATGAAAAGTAATCTGAACAAATCCGGTAACTTCTTGTTAATAATGTTACTATACCACTAATCTTATATTTATAGAACATACAACTTAAATAATTGGATCCCAAACCAGTAAAAGTTTGTTTTCTAAATAGTGATGTCCGGAACTTGTTATTAGCCCGTTTAAATAGAACATCCAGGAAAGGTAAACTATTATTTGTTTCGTTTTCACATGTGTAGTTAATATTACTATGTTGTTTATTAAGATAATGAAGAAAAAGTTTTACGTGTGAAGGATGTTTAAATATTAAAAAAGTGTCATCCACGTATCTTCTGTAATATACGGGTTTAAAACTATTAGGACAACTTTTCAACCAAATTTCTTCGTAATGGCAAAGAAATGCATTGGCTAGTGTTGGGCTCAACGGGAAACCCATAGCTATCCCATCAATTTGGCTGTAAAGGTTGCTATTAAATAAGAAAAGATTATCACGCACGTTATTTCGAGGAGGTTTTTAAATTGAGTCTGAGTGAGGCCATTAATAAGAGTATTACCAGTAGTGAATAACTTGTTTAGTATGATATCTAATGTTTCTTTTAACGGGACATTTGTAAATAATGACGAGACATCAAAACTGGCCATAGTAAGAGAATCGGCACATTCATCTCTTTTATATCTTTAGCAAAATCAAACGAGTTGTTAATGGAATAATCATTATAGGTAAGTTTTGAAAGCAAGGAAACGAAGAATTTGGCTAAGTTATAATTGAATGTACCACAGGCCGAATGAATAGGTCTTAGTGGGAAATTTGGCTTATGGACTTTGGGTAAACCGTATAGAATTCCTGGTGAAGTGTCCAAACTGCTCAAGTCTAGTTAGCCCCAAATAAATTTTAGATTCGCCCTCGTCAACCCACTTAAATTATCAAATTTGTTAAAGTTCAAAGACAAATTCCCCAAAACTGTATGCCCTAATGTTGTTTACAAATACACGTGCGACAGCTGTAAGGCTGCGTATATTGGCAGTACTCAACTCCAACTGGAGGTACGCCTTTCTCAACATTTGGGCTTATCAGTCCGTACTAACCGTCCCCTCAGTAGCCCACCACAATCCGCAATTAGAAACCATAGTAATGAAAACAACCATCTCCTTTACAAAACTCAGTTCGAAATTCTAACCAGATCCAATAACCTTACAGAACTCCGAATTTTAGAATCTTTGTACATCTATAGAAACAAACCTTCCATTAACAATAATAACTCATCTTACAAATTACAGCTCTTTTAACTAACCAACCGATTTTCATAGACATATCATACCTTCTAATTTACTGACCATACAGTTTTCTCTCAGTTTCTGCTAAGTATGGAAGTTGATGTAAACATTGTGTATTTACCAGTTGAGGTAATTTTAATTTAATTTTAATGATTTTAATTTTTTGTAGTGATGTAATTTTAATTTTAATTGTGTATTGATGTAATTTTCATTATTCTCATTTTTGTTTTAAGGTTTTAAAACTTATAATTCACTGATGATGACAAAAGATTTGTCGAAACGTCTGAAGTATAAAAAATAAACGGAAGTGTTTGCTCTTGTGTTGGTCCTTCTTTTCATCTGTAAGCTCCGTTTCCCTAAGGAGAAGTCAATGGTTTTGATATATATATATATATATATATATATATATATATATATATATACATTCAACTGCAAAGAACACGCAGTATAAATAACGTAAAGAACGACGCTTGTATAGGAGATATTCCGCGCAAGACGAGAGAGAGAAAACGGAACAAATGAAAAAATGAGGTAACCACCTGGGAATCGAACCCGGGATCTTCCGATTGCCGGTCAGACGCGATACCATTACACCATGGACCTCACTCTTCCAAATGCCGTAATTCTTCTACATACTCGCAGAAACCAATGCCCCAAGGGGGCACCTCCCGCATGCCGTAACATTATATACATTCAACTGCAAAGAACACGCAGTATAAATAACGTAAAGAACGACGCTTGTATAGGAGATATTCCGCGCAAGACGAGAGAGAGAAAACGGAACAAATGAAAAAATGAGGTAACCACCTGGGAATCGAACCCGGGATCTTCCGATTGCCGGTCAGACGCGATACCATTACACCATGGACCTCACTCTTCCAAATGCCGTAATTCTTCTACATGCGGGAGGTGCCCCCTTGGGGCATTGGTTTCTGCGAGTATGTAGAAGAATTACGGCATTTGGAAGAGTGAGGTCCATGGTGTAATGGTATCGCGTCTGACCGGCAATCGGAAGATCCCGGGTTCGATTCCCAGGTGGTTACCTCATTTTTTCATTTGTTCCGTTTTCTCTCTCTCGTCTTGCGCGGAATATCTCCTATACAAGCGTCGTTCTTTACTATATATATATATATATATATATATATATATATATATATATATTAGACTTAGAGCTGTAAAATATTTATTGAGCAACAAACTAAGATTTTGGTGATGAACACAATACAAATTTTTACACTGAAAACACTTAAGTAAATAAAGTCTATCATAAATTAACTTGCCAGTGCATCACGAAAACGGCTATAGTTATACTGATTGGTTCACAATTAATTACGAAACAAGTGCACATCAAATCAACTGGCAACTTAGAAAATTTAAGTTTAGCGAAAACATATTGCTCAAAATTAATTACAGTTAAATTCTCACGAGCGAAATATATATATTAAAATTTGTCATAAATAATATGACAAATTTTAAATACTATGACAGAATTTATATATTTATTTTAAAAGAGTACTTATAGAACCAGTCTTTTATAAAATCGTTAAAATTAAAATCTGCCAAATTACACTTTTGCAATAGCCAAGTAGCGAAAATTTATTTACATATACTTAGCAGATTTTAATTTTAGCGAAAAATATTTAGTGATCCGAAATCGACGATGGTGCCATTTCAAGTCAGAATAAGAATATAAAATATTATTTAACAAAAAACCACAAGGTAAAATTATGTATAAATATTAGGACCTTAATTAGACCTTAATATTAAGACCTGATTAGACTGATTAGAAAAGGTGTCTCGGAACCCTTGTTAAACCCCAGGGTAGGGTGCATCAAACGCCCTTAGGTTCTTGTATTTTAATGTCTATTCTCTCAAATGTTACACTTGTTGCTAGAAGTGTGTATGCCAAACATTAATTAAATCGGAGGTGGTCCTGGGTGGCCACCGGTCACTTTTATATTTTCGCGGCAATTTTCGGGGGCCGCGCTATGTAAAAATATCTATTTTTTTTATTTACCAACCAGTTGACTACTTACATTGTTTCTTTTAATATAGAGTTGCTAAGGGGTGATTTACATAACATTTGAGAGAATAGACATTAAAATCCAAGAACCTAAGGGCGTTTGATGCACCCTAAAGGGGTGATTTACATAAAACATGTACCATAAACGAAACTTCACTTATAGTCTAATAATATCCTTTATTGTCTTTCAGAAACAATGGAAGCTGTAACAATGGAAGCTAAGAAGACCAGATTAGCAAGTGCCATTTTTGGTCTTGGCAATGCTCTTACAGAAGGAGATGGTACATTGACAGGAGTCCGCCTCCCAACTTGCCGGCAGGTTCTTCGATGCGTGATGTGGCACATCCAGAAAGAAATATGTGAAGGCAAACAAACACAGCCACTCAAATGGAAATCTGCCAGCATAGTCCTTATCCAGCTGAAAACATTCTACACTAAAGCAAATATTCCTATGCTTTCAGACCATCAATGCTGCAAACTAATACTTGACCTTCTTAATGACAATAACAAATTGCGTCAAATACCTGTTTCTCGCAGAGAATCTCCAAACACTTTGGCTAAGTTGCAATCCATGAATGAACGTCTTGATAAGACCTTTGGTGTATGGACAAAAGATGCAATGACAAACATTAAGAATGAGGAAGATAGAGCATTTTTAGAGTCAATGAAATCTGACAGAGTAGCCTCATTTGGTAGTGTTGACAAGAAGAAAGCTGATAAAGATCGTAGAAAAGAAAAACGCATCTTAGCGGAAGCTTCAAGACGAGAACGTCATGAATCATCCAGTGTACAAGAGATGAAAAGTTCTGTATGCTCTGATGATAGTGCCTCTGCAGATAGCTTGGAAGAAACTGAAGAAGAGGCGATTCCAGAGCTTCAAAGGAAGCGTAGTCACCACAGATCAACATATGCAGGTACGTCTGCCTTTATTCCTCATGATATTCTGAAAAGGCCTTCAGTCGTGTCTGTTGCTACTCGACTAAACATAACTCCTGTTCAACAGGCTGTGCTCACCGAAGCTGTAATTCAAGAGGCAGGAGGTGATCCACGTCGTGTGGCCAAGTCGTATTCAACTGCTGATAAGGCTCGACGATCAATAACAAGTGCTATCGCCAAAAATATTCGAGAAAATTGGATCGCCCCAACAGCTGCAACACTTCACTGGGATGGCAAGCAGATGCATACGCTCACAAACAAGAATGGCAAGGAAGAAAGATTGCCAGTGTTGGTTGGGAATGCCACTGATGTAAAGCTACTGGGAGTGGCTAGATATCCTCGTGGAAGTGATATGTCATCAGGTGACATCAATGCCGAGCACACTTACACGTTTCTACATTCATGGAAGTGCAAACAGTCAGTTGTCAACTTATGTTTTGACACAACAGCATCAAACACTGGACACGTTACAGCTGCCTGTGTTACCATTCAATCAAAACTGGACCGTGCTCTTCTGTGGTGTGCATGTCGCCATCATGTTGGAGAGGTAATCCTGGATCATGTGTTTGACGCTCTCAAAATTGAGACATCAAAGTCTCCAGAAGCATCATTGTTCCAAAGATTCCAGAAGAATTGGGAACGCATATCGCATGCAAAGGATGAAAGTTTAACCAAAATTGACATTTCAATGTACAATGACGATGCACAACAACTGCTTTTATCCTGCAAAAACAAGGTTTTAAGCACAATCCGCACAAGCGCTTCATACTGTAGGGAAGACTACAAGGAAATGGCACAACTCTGCCAGGTAGTCCTCGGTGATGATGTCACAAAACAAGGAACACTCCACAGACCTGGGGCCATGCATAAAGCAAGGTGGATGTCAAAGATTCTTTATTCCATCAAAATATGCCTACTTGAAGAGCAAATTTCTGTACTACCTCGAGGAACTGTAACAACACAACATCAACAGGAAAAACTGAAGGAGTTTGTTGTTTTTGTTGTTTATATTTATTGTGATTGGTGGCTCATATGTCAGTCTGCTTCAAATGCCCCATGGTTTGATTTGTGCTTATACAAGACTCTGCTCAACTATAAAGCTGTCAACTCAATCATTTCAGTCAGCGCTGTGAAAGCCTTTGATAGACATTTGTGGTATTTAACCCCAGAACTGGTTGTTTTGGCACTGTTCAGCAATGCAGTACCTCAAAAGGAGCGTCGTGCCCTTGCAGATGTGTTACTGGCCATACAACCAGATGAAATGCCAATCACTCCAAAACACCGCTACGGTTCTGGATATGGCAAACCGTCATTTCCAAAAATTACAGAAGCGACAACCCTGGCTGATCTTGTGAACGAGGACTCGTGGTTTACAGTGAACCTTCTTCACCTGGATATGACCTTCCTAACAGAGGATGTTGACAATTGGCAGAACAATGACCACTTCAAGGCAGCCAAGTCCATTGTGGATGGGTTAAATGTTGTGAATGACCCTGCGGAGAGAGCAGTAAAGCTCACAACTGATTTTGTCTCAGCTGCAAGAGGAGAAGACCACTTCCAAAATCTTCTTCAAGTGGTTGAATGTGACCGCAAAGCGAGGCCAAATTTGCGGAAACGAGCAAAGTTGGAGTAGTGACATTGGCGTTGTTTTATACATTTTCAACTTTCAATCAATGTAAGTATAGTAATACCGAATATTTGTATATTAGTATTATAAGTAATACCGAATATTTGCCGAATATTCGGTGCATCACTACTAAATATATAAAAGTGGCCGGTGGCCATCCAGGACCACCTCCGATTTGATTTATGTTTTGCATACATACTTCTACCAACAAGTGTAACATTTGAGGAAATAGACATTAAAATCCAACAACTTTTTGAAAATCATGGGGCGTTTAATGCACCCTACCCCAGGGTTCCGCCGAACACAGTTTGAGAACCACTGGCTTAGAGGATAAACGGCAGGACTCATGGATAGCTTGGCTAATCGGGTTAGTTGATTTTTTAATTCTTTGCATCACATTGCATTGAGAACGTCTTGTTACCTCCAGGAAGCTCGGAGCATTGCGGGTAGCAAACATTTGCGAAGCTGAGCATCTCGGGGGGGGGGGGGGAATTTATGTATGTAAGAATCTCAAAGACCTGTTGTATAGCAAATTTATAGTTCTGCCATAACCATTTTTATATTTCACCTAGAGTTGCTGTCCATATATATTACTGCAGAAAGTACGAAAGAGAGTGTCTTTAGTTTCACTTGTACAGAACCGAAAGTTCCTTATAGTCATATTCGCTTTAGCACAAAGACTTCGAGATTGTTTTCTTATATCCGAGTCATCACTCAAGGAGCTGGTAATAGTTTGACCCAAATACTTAAACGCTTGTACTTCCTCAATTACTTCACCTTTCATTTTTAGCCTAATATCAGCTGGCTGATTACAGCTTTTAGGATGAAATTGCATATATATATATATATATATATCCCATCACATATATTTATATACCTTACCTTATGAACGAACCTTATGTTGTTTCGTGCGTTGGTCTCTCTTCACACGGAGGTCAAGCTGGTGGCCCCGCCTCTAGGTCTGGCTTGGTGGAGGAGCGAGTTGCTTTCTTGCGCTCTCTACCGTACATAGCCAGGCACGCCCGGCTCATCTGGTACCGTCCTGAGCCAGGCATCCAGTCTTCTCTTGAAGACTTCAACTTTGACCCCCGTTACGTTTCTGAGGTCCTTTGGAAGCTGGTTGAAAATTCTTGGCCCCCTGACAACCAAGCTATTTTCCTTCAGTGTTGAGGAGGTCCCTTGTCCCCTTTGGGAACACTACACATTCTGCCTCTCCTATTTTCCAGTGTTGTTTGAATGGTAATTGGGTTTAGTTTTAGGTTTGGTATCAGTTTTTCGATCATTTTCCATATGTAGATTATGGTGTACCTCTCTCTTCTTCTTTCCAGGTAGTAAAGATTTAGTTTAAGTAGTCTTTCCCAGTAGTTGAGTTCTTTGCAGCCATCAATCTTGTCTATGAAATGCCTTTGCGTTTCTTCGAGTTTATTAATTTCTTCCTTTTTATATGTGGACGTCAAAACTGGGCAGTATTCAAGTTTTGGTATAATCAGTGTTTTTAGCAGGGGAATCACAACTGTCCTGTCCCTTCTCTTAAACGTTCTTAGTACCTGTCCCGCGACTCTTTTTGCTTTATTTATCGCTATCTGATTTTGTGTTTCGAATTTCTCATCATCTGTCATTACTACCTCGAGATCGATCGCTTTCGTGCTTCTCTGAATTTCCTATGTATCTGGAGCATAATATGCAGTCTGTTTAACTTCCTCTTTTCTACCATATCTCAAGAGCTGAAATTTATCGTTGTTAAATGACATGTTGTCTTCTGCCCATTGGTATATCTTGTTCGTGTCCCTCTGCAAGGCCTCCACTTCATTTATATCGCTGATTTTTCTGCTGATCTTTGTATCGTCTGCAAAGGATGTTACTATACTGTTGCTGTTCACTCCGCTGTCTATGTCTATTAGCATGATAATGAACAGGAGTGGGGCCAGAACTGTCCCTTGTGGTACTGAGCTGCGTACTTTCGATTCTGATGATGATATACCTTGAATTTTGACGACCTGTAAACGTTCTCTGAGGAAGTTGTAGATCCATTTTCCTACTTTGCCTGTTATTCCCATATATTTCATTTTATGTGCTATTATACCATGGTCACCAGGGCTGTGCGGGTCTATCACTTTCGGGTCGGGTCCGGGTCTAGGTTATTTTTCTAATTTACTTCCGGGTCCGGGTCCGGGTCGGACCCGAAAGTTCACTTTCAGGTCCTGTCGGGTCTTCCAGTATATGACCCGGGTCTGTGTCGGGTCCATTATTAAAAATGTAATAATTATAATCTGGTATAGGATAGGTAATAAGACTGCTACCGCAGCTACATTAACATGTTTTCTGAAATATAGTAAAACATTATATGGCTATACGGTAGTAGCCTAACCATATATATTAATTAATCCCATTGTGGAAATGTTTGAAAGTAGGTATATTAATTGTATTAATATTTAATAGTAACTAGGTATAGTTATACATGCATTGCTAAGGGGAAAAGTACGATGCATGATTGCTCTCTTCAGCCCCCTTATTCTAAATTTTAATTTATTTTGTGAAAACAAATTCTATATTTTTTGAGTGAACTCAAATGGAAATTATCATCTTCTTACATTAAAATTAAATACTTTGTTTATCTTAAAAAACAAAAATAAAACCGATAATATGAAATAATTAAAGTAATTTGGTAGTAATATTGTCTTTATATTTTGAGGGCAACATATTCTGTGAACTCCTTTAAAACAGAGATTGATATAGCGGCATAGCCTATACTTATTTCTCCTAGAATCTTGGTTGAAAGTTGTGGTAAAACAGGAAAGAGATTTCTGAATTTTTAACTGATTTTTTTTATTTTGAATATACACAGTATATACCTTTGGTAACCTTTGGTTAGCTTCCGCCCGAATTGTTTATTCTGACGAAGGTCAAGCGTTTCACTCTACCTTAGACCTACAGTTTAACGTGGAATCCGAACCAGCAGCCCAGCGTCTTAACCACTAGGCCACCCAGGGTACCCATTTACCTACCAACCACTTTCTTTATTGTGTGGAAGGATGAACAGCTGGGTTTTGCTGCGCGCCGGCTGCCGTCGGGTCTCGAACCCGGGGCCGATGGATTCGTAGTCAGCGACGCTAACCACTACACCACCGATATATATATATATATATATATATATATATATATATATATATATAATTCAATACGTTGTTGCCAACTCTAAAGGCGCACACATAAATTTTGTAAACTAAAAACCGGGCTGTGCGGGTCCTTCACCGTTGTTTCTTCGAACAGGGAAAAAGCATGCGATAAGCCATTGGAAGGGAAATTTGATGAACTAAGGAGGATCTGGATTACTTTGGAGTATGGTACAAGAAACATATCTTATATCTCCACTCCAGGTGAAATGAACCACCCAACTTGCAGGAGAAAACGGAAAAACGGAGACGGTGAAGGAGACGTCAAGGTGGGATAAATGACACTGACTAAGTTGATCGCCCACAGAAAGATGAGGAGAGAAGAATGCCGTGAACCTCCTGGGATGGGAAGCGACATACCCCACCATCGTCTCCTGAAAGCACACAAACTGATGAAACTTCAGAAAAAAGAGCTTGAACCTCCGCTCTGTTTGCTCTCAATACACGTTCACTTGTAAAATGGCACTGGGAGGGAGACAACTTTCATTGTGCTGGCCTATTCTCCCTGGCAGATACCGTGGTAACGGCAGGAGTTATAGCGCCCTCCGAATCCACGGAGGTATAAAGATCGGTCCCTTGGGTATTTGCTCAATGCGCTGTTGGTAAGGGAGCATCGGTACTAGGGTTTCTTTTCCGGGATCCCGGCTGTTTTTATTGGATTTGAAAATCTCGGGAATTGGACAAATATCCAGGGAAATCCCGGAATTTTAAAATGACTTAATTTATTTTTTATTGATTTATTTTTTTCTTTTGTTATTAGAAGGCTCTTGGGTAGAATTAAAGAAAACTGCATAATATTTAACACATTTTATTCTACTTTTCTGCTTTCTTAAATGAACACCTACTAGCATTACCAACTTAGAGCAATCTAAAAGTGGGCCCGTATGGCAAAAACTGGCCGAGGGAATGTCGATAGCGCTGCGCATAATACAAGGAACCGAGTCTCAGTATATTATCTAGCGATCGCAGGCAACTCATCTTGCATGCAACTTCTTACTGACCCACAGACAGCGTTGCCAGACGTACGATAATTATCGCGTAAATACGATAATTTTGACTTTCGTACGATGTTTTGGATTGAATATTATTTGTTTTGAATTGTGATACTGAATTTCAGTTTTACTACTTTATGTTTTACAAAGCTGGGCTACTTTTTGTCAAATAGTTCTGGCAACTTTCTTGCAGTGTTTCCAGAAGCTTTTAGCCAAATTATGTTAAACCTGCTGCTAAATTATGCTAAATCGCCTAAAATTATGCTAAACCTGTTTCCATTTTATGCTAAAAATATGCTAAATAATTATTTTCAGTTTATGGGCTATTTTTAGGGAAGAAAATACATAAAAATGCTCATTTTCTTCATTTTAGTCAGTTTAGCTACTTTTATAATAAACTCTGAATCAAAAAAGAAGAAAAAATGGATTTAAAAAATTGTGGAGAAAGATATAATTTTCAGTATTCTTTCTACATCAAAAATAAAAAGGCATACTAATGTCACTCACTAAATCATCATAATACATGAAACCATTCTTATTTCCTGAGTACGTATGATAAATATTATGTTTAATAAATAATAAATAGCTACCACTGATTGGTAAACTCAATTCAAGTATTACAATGCAAAAGTGGTCATCTAGGCATAAGTAATTGGTTATCCCATTTCTAAAAGGGTATTTTATCACTGAACAATAAAAAAAAATTACCGTTCTCTTAAATATACAACCATTTCCGGGATTTCTCGGGACCCCGGGAATTGGCTTCATTTTTCCGGGAATTCCCGGGATTTCCCGGGATGAAGAAAGCTGCATATAAGGAGAAACCCTAATCGGTATCGAAGCCCGCTCATAAGTGGCACTAACCTCCTCCATAGTAGCAGCACTTTCGGCAATGAGTAGAACGTCACCATTAGATATCCCAAGAAACCTTGGTGGTAGTAAGTTTAGCAGAGGCTCCTCAGCGCCGATAGACTTGGATGAGCCAAGGATCCCCTTTAACCCTTTCGCTGCGGCTGGTGTGTATGCGGTTCCAAAATTCGTAGCTTTACGAAATTCGCGGGAGCGAAAGCATTAAATATTAGATATCCTTTGCGATAACACTAGAGTATTGAAAGGACGACGGGGAAGGAGTGACACACGAAGACAGTCGTGAAGAAGACGGAACAGAGAGAGAGAGAGAGAGAGAGCTGGTTGAGTACTGGATAGTATAGGGGCAAAGAAGACAAGAGTACGGATAGACGACGATCACACCATTTCCTTTGCTCCTGCAAATCTAGTTTTCTCCTCTTCTCAAAGTGCAAGAACTTTCTTCTAAGACAGGTAATGACTTAGAAGCCACATGACCAACACCGCCGCTGACAAACCCAAACAGGAGCCTGGCATCAGTCTCGTGCGAGACTCGACTTTTATGTTAGAAATTATGGGAAAAAAGTTTGGGTAAAATCATCCATCAATTCTATGGTAGTAATTGCGTACGTAAGAATGTGACTAGTGATTGTATGAATTGTCCTCGAATTGATATGAATATAGGCACTCTGCTAAGAAGCAGAGAAAAATAGATCTATGGAAAATGAGTGAAAGAAAGCTTTGGTCTCATCTGACATGCCACTAGAATACTGTTTTTAATGAAAACTAACACTGGATTCCTGAAATTGTGATTCACGGTGATGATTGTTCATCATTAGTTGCAAGTGAGTTGCTTGTCTGTGGTCCTAAATTCAAGCGTCGTGTACATACCATCGAGAAAGAAGTGTATGTTTCTGATTATATTTATACCCACTGACGTTTATCCTTGAAGTACAGAACCTTACATTGTGTTTAGGGAATTATCATTAAACTGTGTTGGTTGGAATTATCATCAAACGTAATGGTCCTATTAATAATGTTTCAATTCCCTGTTGCAGATTGACAATCAGCAAGAGGAGGCTGTCTTCCCGACCGTTGTTTCTTCGAACAGGGAAAAAGCATGCGATAAGCCAAGCATAGACTTTTGCCTCCTTATACACTGCAGCCTGAAACAAAGTAACACCATAAGGTATCTTCCTGAACTTATTAATACCTACTCCTTAAGAGAAGTCAAACCTCTTTGCAGTGTTTGCTCGCCAACCTTGGTCGAAGTGAACGAACTATAACATTTTCGTCATTGTCTTCTTTATTTATTTATTTTGTTCCAATTCCATATCCGAAGCTTTAGAAACAGTGTTGACTTTTTCATATATTCTCATGAATTCTTATATACAAACACAATAGGTACGTAAAACATAGGACTTTATTAACCTTAATTAAACATGTTCAGTGTAATAGCCATTTTCTCTAACTCAATATTCACTCTTACTCCCTTCAGAAACAGGCTATGAATAAAACTGATTTTTTAAATGAATACTTTTATATGTCACCTGCATACTGACTGGTATAAGATGGCAGTGACTGTCAAGAACTTACGTCCTGATTACAGCGAAATGACTCGCGTGAATCAACTTCTCAAAAGAGACAAAAAGGGTTGCGAATTGTTAAAATACATTTTGTTTTACTAAATGTATGTTAACTACAAATATTTCACATAATCTTTGGAAATAGCTTACCTGGAGTGTTGCTGATTATTCCATAGACTTTGGTCTTTAGGTCTTCAAGTGTCTTAGGCTTGGAAGAATAGATCATCTCTTTTCTGTAACCTCACAAAAATAAATCAGGGGTGTGAGTTGAGTATGGGGGACATTCTTTTGGCTCATGAAAGGAGAATAATCGAATGGAAAAATACTTCCTCAAAGTGTTGCTAGTTTCACAAGCATTGTGTGGTGGTGCTCCATTCTGATGAAACGACTGTGAATCTGGGGTAATGCAGTTATTCCTCTTACGGGATAAACTAATTATTTGTGGTAAGTAGAAATCTAGTAGCATCTGAAGATATGTAGCACCATACTACTCAACAGCGGCTCAAATGTTGAGTTTTGGAATATTACGTAGAAGCTCTATTAGAGCGCCAGCATTATTTCCACAGTAACAAAATTTGTGCTTATTAATCACCCTAGAAAGATGTGCATAATACTTGTCAGTGAAGGGGATGTGTTTCAAAAACTCAGGATCTTCCATCTTTGCTAACATTCATGTTGCAAATTCTATTCGTTTTTGTTTTTGAGCACTAATCAGTAAAGTAGGATAGGGCATTTATGCCGAGTAAGTTGGGGGGGGGGGGTAATTGGAGATGGAAGAGAGATGGAGTTGGAGAGGGGGATGAGGGAGTGCCAGTTGAATATAGAGTATTGTTACGTAACTTATTTTAACCTGAATATATATATCAATGTGACGTCATATTATGAACTTTAGAGAGCATTATTTTAAAAGATAAAAAACTAAACAAAATTGAAAGTATAAAAGGTTTAGAGACCATCTGATGTAATACAGCACTCTGACCAAGTGCTACTATCAATATAGAGTATAGTAGCCATCGGTAACACTATCTTAGGCACAACACTGATAATAATAAGAAAAAGTACATATCTTTAAATGAGCTTGACAGCTTTTGTGTACCCATTATCACCGGCCGCGACTGCCACCAGAAGCTAACCTAGTTGGCCAGTTCCTACCAGGGGACACACACACACAGAACAGCAGTGTTTAAGAAAAATAAAACTTCTTCCCTTCATCTTATTAAGACGCACACATACACATAATTTAAAACTAAGTGATGAGTAAATGGTAACATGTGAAGAAATTATTTTTTTTAACTCACACATAATGTTGGAAATAGTTAGTGTCATTGTTTTGTATAATACATCTAATTCCTTTTACAAATAATACCCACAGTTGTATACGACATTTATTAACATCTCAAGACAATTTTTTTATTGCTACCGTTTGCTCGCCTAGCTAATCGTCTTTGACCTTGATTTTAAGGTTTCGAACAGCAATGTGGTGTTTACAAAACAATTTATCGAATCTACACACTTTAGGTCCATTAAAGAATAACAACACGAAAATAAGTCAAATGTATTAACATTAATATATATATTCCACCAAATTACCTTAAATTAGCAACATACTACACCGAAACGTTGTTCACTTTGGGCTAGTTCCAGTTGCACTGGTGTCCAAATCGTTGAAAATGCTGCAGATGGGCAAGAAAAGGGTAGGCTTTACTTCGAATCTTGCCTTCGATCTCCAAATTTATTGTCGAAGCTCAGCCTCAGAATCGGTGCCACAAAACGTTCCAACCGTTCACGTTCAGTTCCGGCTGAACGAAACAGAACTGCAATTAAACCGGGAGTTCGGCTCCCCAGCCGAACCTAAGCATTGTCCCAGATTCCAAATTTTAAGCATATTAAAACAAACTAAAGTGTCACTTACACGAGCTTCAAATCAAAAGTTACTAAAAAACATATACCAATTAAATAACATTCTGAAAAATACCCAAACATAAATTCGATATTTCACTCATCTTGAAGTAAAAATAATCTTAATTACAACTTACCTCGTATAGAGACTTTAACACTTGCACAGTAAACAATGTTCAAAGACACCACTCTGTTCTAACAATTCGGTGTTGCTGATTGGGAGGTCCTTCTCGAGTAAGTCTGTGAATTCCAGCGCAATGATTACTGTTTCCGTTACCGGGACACTTCCGAGTGTGCTGAGCGCATCACAGAGGTGATTCTCTCGGACATGGGGCGTATATTCCATATTTTATTCATACTACTGATGCAAAAAACCTTGGTTGAACTTCATTTGTTCTAATGCTATCCGCAACAGGGAGGAGGTTTTCAGATGGTACCGTCACTATCCAACTCCTGACTCCCACTTAATTTATATTTCTGCACGGAATCGTGCAAAATCTGTTCTTTGACAAGCCAAAAATTCCTTCATCCGATAAAAATGTGAAAACCTATACAATTCTGATTATTCTTGCTCTTTCTGGCATCTGGCTAGGAACCTCTTCAACAACTTTACTTCCTCTTCTTTCCCTTCACTTTTTCATTCAGACGGCTCAGTTGCCGTCTCTTCTCCTGATAAAGCTGAACTCTTCGCTGAAACCTTCGCTTATAACTCAACCATGGACGATTCCGGTGCTGTTCCTGCATCTCCTCCCCACTCTGTTTTTATTATGTCTGAAATTAAAATCTTTTCTAAAGATGTTTTTTCTGCCCTATCTGGGCTCAACTCGTGAAAGGCGTACGGTCCTGATAGTGTTCCTCCTGTTGTTCTTAAGAACTGTGCTCCTGTGCTGACACCCTGCCTAGGCAACTCTTTCGTCTTTTTCTCTCATCTGTACTTTTCCTTCCTGATGGAAGTTTGTCTTCATTCAGCCTGTCCCAAAGAAGTGTGACCAATCTTAACCATTCAACTATTGTTCAATTACTTTGATTTCGTGCTTTCCAACATTTTTTTAATCTATCTTTAATAGGAAGATTCTTAAACACCTCTGTTCCTTAAGATAGTCAGTATGGGTCCGCAAGGGAAGTTCTACTGGCAATCTTCTTGCATATCTTTCTGACTCTTGGTCATCCTCCTTTCGAGATTTCGGTGAAACTTCTTCTATTGCGCTTGACATATCAAAAGCTTTGACAGACTCTGGCACAAATCTGTGCCTTCCTCTCTAATTTCCTTTCCAGACGATCTACAGTATATCTGCAGTTGTCGATGGCCACTGCTCTTCTCCTAAAGCTATCAATCGTTGTGTTCCTTAGGGTTCTGTCCTATTACTCACTCTTTTCCTTTTATTTATTAATGATCCTTTAATTCGCACTTCCTGTCCTATTCACTCCTATGCCGATAATCCACTCTTCACTTCTCCACTCGCTTCCCAAAGTATCCCTCACAGCAGTCACTTCATGATTCGCTGGGATGGCTATGGGATACTTGGCCTCTGATCTTTCTGCTATATCTGATTGAGGCAGAGAAAACCTTGTGGCTTTCAATGCCTCAAAAACTCAGTTCCTCCATCTCTCTACTCATCACAATCTTCCACACGACTATCCCTTTACCACAACTCAATCCTTCCTCTTTTCTTAACATTTTTGACGTTTCCTTTTCTCGTGATCTTTCCTGGAAAGATCACATATACTCTTTCCAAAACAACTTCTAGAGGTTAGGTGTGCTGTACCGTCTCTGCAGTTTCTTCTCCCCCACTCAGTTGTTGTCTCTGTACAGGGGTCTTATTTGCACCTGCATGGCGTACGCTTCTCATGTGTGGGGTGGTTCAACCCACATAGCCGTACTTGACAGGGTGGAATGAAAGGCTTTTCGTCTCTTAATGACTGTTTTCAATCCCTCTCGCTTTACTATAGCTATTATAATGAACATTGCTTTTCTGAACTCTCTAAGTGCATGCCTCCTCCTTTAAGGAGAGCCAGCACCAGTCTTTCTACACTGTCTCATTCCTTTTCTGTCCAACTCTCTAACGCAAGGGTTAATCGGTATTTTCAATCTTTTATCTACTCTACCGTTAAACTCTGTAACATTCTTCTTCAATCCATCTTTCCTCCTCTCTATGACCTCACATCTTTTAAACGCCGAATGTCTTGGCATCTCGTATCCCCGAACTTTGATTTTGGCTCTCTTCTTCTTCTATTGGGGGGGGGACGTTTGCGGGCATTCGCCCTTGGCGCCTCCTTCCTACATAAAAAAAGACCCCTGGTGGCCAATTTGAATAAAAATTTGGATATATAATTAGGGTTTATAAAATTATCAAAATATTTAAAATAAAGTCAACATAATGAGATGGCTCAATATATCAATTATAATATGTAACTTAATATAGAATTATTTTTAATATAGAGTAGGAGATTACAATAGTTTGTAATATTTAGAGATTAGCTAGTTTGAGAAAATGTAAATTTATAGGCAACTTAACTTATTAAGCTTTCTTTCCCTTTTTCGTGACTAAAATATTTTTATATAATTACACTTTGAAATTAGTATAAATTATCATAATTAGCATTTTTTGGCTGTTCAGGTTTCTATAAATCTAGATTTTGTTTTGTTATTAAAATTTTAAAATTTAAAAAAATCCGTGAGAGAATCGGCTAAATTTTACCGATTCTGACAATGCCCGTTGATCGGTACACCACTACTTTGAAATCATTCACACCAAGTTCTTGTCACTCTCCCTATCGCTCACATTCTACTTTCCCAATGATCTCACCATACCATACTCTCACTCCTAATTATTATTATATTAAACTTACAAATAATTGGGAAAATATTTACATTTTCATTGCTTTTTATAATACATCCAGTTCTATTTAGAAATAAAACCTCGTTTAATGTATGTGATAATCTATACTCGATATAGGTCATTTAAGAATATTTTTGTTCCTACTTTACAATTCGGCGTAACATTTTCATAATTCTTAGTCTTTAAACATATAGATTCAAAAGCCTGGTTAAGTACATGGTCAGTTATTGCAATGAGTAGCATGGGCGCAAAATGGATGAGTGCAATGCAATTGCAAATGTTGATCAATGCTGCAAAGGAAATGTTGCAAGTTGTTATGCAACACGGGGAGGGGGGAATGTTGCAAGAGCAACAAGGGGTTATGCAACTTGGAGGCGGAGTTATCCCCCAAGAGAAAGAGAGGAGAAGGAGAGAAAGGAAGAGGAGAGGTGTTCGCCTGGCAGGAGCCAAGCGCATATTAAGACTTCAGCCGAGCGACCGTTGTCTTAATATGGTCCTAATCAGCCAGCTGGCTTAGTCAGCCAGTTGGCTTATCTGGCTGAGTTGCTAGATTGCGCAATTTATTTAATTAAAGCATATATTCTGGCTTAATCAGCCAGTTAGCTTAGAAGGCTGAGTTGCCAGTTCGCCATTTATTTAATTAAAGCATATAATCTGGCTTAATCCGACAGTCGGCGTATCTGGCTGAGTTGCCAGGTTGCGCTATTTATTTAATTAAAGTATATATTCTGACTTAACCCGCAGTAGGCTTAGAAGGCGTAAATGGCTGGTTTAGGTGTACAGGTTGAGTTGCCAGATAGCGCTATTTACATAATTAATGCATATATTCTGGTTTACAAATCCGCTTTAGAAGCCAGCCAATTGATATAATTAAATACCGTGTACAACCAAAAAGAATAATAAATAATAATAAAGAATAATAAATATACAATGGAATATATATATGATCAAAAAATAATAATAGCATAAGAAACACGAACGAGAAATATATAATAAAAAATATACAAAACGCTGTATTATCAATATATTAGTACAGGAAAAAATATATATATACACTTATATTAAATAATTAAATATATTGAAAATAATAATATACGAAACGTATAATCAAATGCATATTAGTACAGGAAATATATATATATATACATACAATTAAATAAATAAATATACATCCTTTATGTTCTACGAGGTATATTAGATAATTAAAAATAATAATATATATACACAACTAAATAATTAAATATACATCCTTTATGTTCTACCGTGCAAAACGCTAAACTCACACGTAATAGAGTCTACATTCACATCGATATTACTTTGCACTACGCGGTAAAACCGTCCAAGCAACACTTCAACGTTTAACTGATACGGATGCATATACTCGACATAAATGGCTTTCATATCGTTCAATACTATTTTTGTGCCCACTTTACATTCGGTTGGCAAGTTATCTTTAAACACGGATAGAATACAATCAAAAGCACGCACAAAGAGGTCATCGTTAACCACAACATCATTATTAAATACAAGTTTATAAACACGCCTTTCCAATCGAGGGTTTTTCTTAACGTCCCGAGCTTTTCAATCGTGAACTCTTCTTCACTCTGCATAGCGGCAATTGAAATAACCTTCCAAGTCGTAACGACAGCTATTCATTATATAGAGGTACAGCACTTCAGGGTGAACAGTGTAGGCAAGCTCTTCCTTGTACCGCTCAAGTGATTTGTACCAAAGTTCAGGATATTTCAAAGAATCTACACCTTTTAAATAGGCATCCAGCTCTAGACCATTCTCGCCTCGTTCATTCCTACACTCGATAAATCCGTCGAGCAGAGCGGTGTATGCGTATTCAAGAACCGTGTAAAAATAAACCATATCCGTAATACGATCGTCTAATATAGGCTTCAGCTTGCGAAATCCGACGATTTCAAACATTCTGTCGAGGATGAAACGGTTTCGCGTAGGGACAAGAACGTTAATATCAGAAGCATTCTTCCATATCAGTCGTATATCAATGCATGGCTGTTCGTTATTTATACACAACGTGCAAACAACGGCACATGAGGGAGCGTCACTAATCTGCTCTCTTCTTGTACCTACACCTGCAGGTATTTTATAACGGTCCTCTCCCCACTTCTCAATTATTAAATAAATAACATTACGTTTACCAGAGTTTGCTTGCCTGCAAATCGTCTCAAGTGCATAGTTAATGGTGCCGGTTTCACGCCTGAACACGCGCAATGACTTCGTCACGGAGACATCGTACACGGCTTTGAGAATGCTTCTCAAAGGAAGTTCCATCGTATTCGCACGTCCACACGGTTCAAGCTCTGAGTTGACTATGAGCCACACGTGGACGGATCGGCTCGACAGGCGGAGTGAGTCACGCTGGTGAAACGTGTACGGGTTTGTTTGTTCGAACTCGTGTGTTTCGTGAGGTACACGGGTGAGCGGCTCGCTGAGGGGAGCGCGTCACACTGCTAAAGCGTGTACAGGCTTGTTCGAACACTTGTGCTCTTGGACAAACAGAATTTTCCACTACATGAAAAAATACCGGCTTTAATGTTTTATCAATCACCAGACGTTCATTTCCACAAACTAAACATTTTCACAATCCGATGCACTATTTGAGAGAAACATATGCCCATATTTATCCTTTTTGTTTAACAAGCGATACTCGTCTCTAAAGTCTGTTAAAAACTCACACAGCCTATTAACCACATCCTCACTACAAACCTGTCATGATATATATTAATATAGTGGTAAAAATACTTAAGATTCTCCATGATGACCAGATTTACATTCTCAACCGTAGGGTACGAGTAGTCGGTATGGTGTAACATGACATATTATCGCTTGTCACACCACTCATCAACAAGACTCACTATCCATAACCGTTGTTTATCTTCTGAACGTGTTTCTTCTACTTCGCGGTATATGTGAGCCTTTATAAAGGTTAGGTCTATAACATACTTCAATACATCGTCTGTACTACGAAATCTTACACTGCCCTCGCCAGAATACCCGTAGAGTATTTGAACATCTTGGTCCTTCGCACGGCTCAATGTAACCTTAAAAGTGTCAAAGGAGCGGGGAATAGGGAGTTTTTCAGTATCCACCACATCTTGGCACTTTGCCGAATACCACTTCATAAATGTTGAACACGCAATATTAAAGGTAGCCATTACTATTTTTCTTCTACGCGGGAGAATACAGGTCTGAGCTCAAGGGTATGCATTGGTCAACTGAGCACGCAGGGATAGAGATATGCTCAGGTAGCGCAGGACTCACGTTGCCGATCTTACAGTGGGCGGGACTTAGCTTTTTACTGTACACACACGCACACACACGCACGCACGCAAAGAAGAAAGTGAAACCTTAATTGGAGAAAATATACGTGATAAATAAACATATCAATACACATTTATATAAATACAATCAAGAATTAAGGTAGCCAAAGGGTACGGTATCATAAGTACCAGGCACCTGGTAACGTTTCCTATAGGTGTTACGGCATACCTTCGTGCCTATAAGTTCCTTCACACACCCCAGTTTCTGCGCCCGAAAATTTAGCGTCCCCACAGTCAGTTGGGGTAGCTGGTCACCCTCATCTTCCAAGCACACTAGTTCCTTCACGAGTCAAAGTTAACGACTCGACGGTTCGCATGGCTAAGCGTGATACTAACCTTCGGCTAACCGTGGCTAACCTTCACGATATACTTCGTATCATCCCTTACCCTAACCCGTACCCCATAGGTTTTTGGCCTTGTTGACACAAACGAGTTTGCGTATGCACCATCACCATACTCATCCTTGATCTCGTCATTAGCTCTCCGAGGAACTCCCCAATAGCGGGCATGTATTCACCTTCCCTCGCTGTGAATATCACGCTCTCTGTGTCAGCGTACAACACCCTCCGTCCAAGAGAGTGCAATAGGCCCCAAAGTTTGATGCGGGCGTAAGCCGTCGTGAAACTGGCTACAGGTATGTTTGTAACCCGTGAGGTATCTGTGGCCAATTCGGTATTGTTGTACTTTATTATGTAAGTATTACCTACATTCACGATCTCCATAACCTCTTTATCGGGAGCGTTGGCATTATCCGAGACTTTACTATAACTTTGTGCCAAATGGACGTTCCCTTTGCCGGTATTCTGCGCAAACTTTTCCCAAAGACTGTTTAGACACAACTTTGCACTAAAGCGCTTGCTGAATAGAGGCCGTTTTTTCATCTTCGGTGTCAAACCCTCGCGGATATCCTGACGCCTCAACCTTATCCTCCAAAAAAGCGTTTATATATGGCGTGAAAAGGTTGGGTAGCTTCTGAAAACTCCACACCTCATGTATCTTCATTATTCTATACCCATGGCGAACGGCTAGGACCAGCTCAGGGCTTGTATATACACCTTTGATCTTACGCTGGTGGGTTGTATAGTCACAATCACCATTGTTCTCTTTTGCGCACTTCAGGCACAGGGGAAACATGAGCTTGTGATCTATAACGACGGGTAAGATCGGCATCCATAAATCGCGAAGGGGAAGCACGTCTACGAAAGAGAGTCCAAAGTAGCGCTGATTGAAGTTAGCTGAAAACTCCTCGATGGTTGTATGGTGGGACCCACCATTTTTTCAGATGCACCTACGGGGTATGGATTGTTCTTCATAACGTAGGGGTATAAAGAACTGAAGTAGTAATGGAATTTTACACCCTCCGTAGGCGGAAAGTATAGCTTGAAGGGGTTTGTACGCCCTCCGAACAAGCTATCACTGCATTTGAGAGGATCAGCACCATTGAACGTTTGATCGTGTTTATTTCTTCACGGTACTGTCCATCTGTCTCCATCCGTGTATCATACTCATGCTTCCACAAGACTTTGTGAGTGAACTGGGAGCCTATAAGTTGATCTCGGGTGCGGGTCCACGCAAGACAGTCGGCAGGAGATCTATCATGGGTATCTCCTACGATTCCACACTCAGGACGGGGGCATCTGCCACCAGCAACCGTTAAAGGAGTACACAGTCTTCTCACCAGTGGCACGGTTTTCACTTAGACCATCAACCCAAAAAACACGACCATTAACCTTAATGGGTACTTCACCCGTGTTGCGGGCATGCTTTATGTATACACCTGTCTGCTGTTGTAGGTGTATGAGCCAGTAAATAGCTTTGTGCCCATAACTGCGGGGATTGTTTCTGTGGATAACGGCTAAGGTGTCTTTAGGCATGAAGATATTCTTGAACACCGTAAAACATAATGAGGTGATGGTGGTTGCGACTTGCAACGGATCGCATTTGAAACGACCTATGTACATCCTTCTAAAGGCCTGGAAACATACTCTAAGCACGCGCCCATCATTCACGCAATAACGCTCACATTCATCAGCTATATTATAAGGATTACATTCATTAAAACTGCTGTAGTATCAGTCAAAATCTTCACGTTCATCTGTACTCATACATTCATAGTTAAAGTAATGTTTGGGTGGAGGTAGTCCTACGTAATTTAAAGTTTCGCTAGTGAGGAATGTGTAAGGGAAATAGCCTTTTGAAACTTCAGCGGCTACGCCCATCACCTTGGGTAGCTTTGCTAATTTACAAGGTGTGAATAATAAAGTGTCTTTAAACTGTACATTACCCCTAATTTCCATCTGTATTAGTTTGTTGCCTCTTTTCAAGGGATCACCTGTAAATATCTCAGATGACTCGTGCTCAAGCAACTCCTTATAAAGCAGGGGTGGGCAACCCTGTCGCCAATCGCCACAAGTGGCGAATTGGCCTTGTGAGTTGGCGAATTTGAGTTGGCGTTGTTTTGGCCCTAACAATAAAATGCAACAAACCCTTTTCTCGACAGTGTACTGGTTGCAATTTAACATTTTCTATTCCATTCTCAGACTGACTCATTGACGCAATGCTACCAGCTGATACTCTCCGCCACTATTTGATTCAGTCAGGGCCCGACCGTGACTGTGGGTGTGGTTGCTTCTGTTTCGAGTGTGTTATTTTTACATTTTCCCCTGCCCCAGTCGTTAAGAAAGTATTTTTTGTATTGTTATAATTAATTTCAACATTTTCATCGTAATGATGGATAAGTGGATTATTTGAAAACGAGGTGAACCAGCAGATGATAAGGCCGAGCTAAGTAATGTAGACAAACTCATTGATTTGGAAGTTAGTGTTCAAAGGGGAAAGACGGGCGAACGAAAAAGTGTGACACGAGAATTTCAAAAAAGCTGTGAGCTGGAATTTATAGTGATGCAAGTAAATGAAAAGTCGGTGTGCCTTCTATGCAAAAACGTTTTCAGTGAAAATAATGCAGACAGCTTGAAGAAACCACAATGAGTTCAAATATTCAGCCAACATTTTTGAGACTTCTCAAACAAAATCATTGTGAAATTTCGCATTAAATTTTCTCATTTTTTTCATCATTTGTGTATAAAGCAGTTGTGAGTAGTCAAAATGTACAAGTTTTGAATAAACCTGTTTAAACAGTTTTTCATTTTATATTTCGATTTATCAACCTATTTTCTCAACTTATGCACGGTGTGGCGAATTTTACTTTCATTCGCCACACCTGTGGCTAAATTGAAGAAATAGTTGCCCACCCCTGTTATAAAGGAACTGTGTGTCAAAGTTTGCCCGGGTATGGGCGAGAATATACACAGTCATTTTTTTTAACTTGTCCGCTAACTTGACAATATAGGACACAAAGAGTTTCACAGGGCTAAGTTTCACAGGGCTATCGTGGGCATTCGTTTTAAAAACGCTTGTCCGTTTACCACATTTGTGACACTCATCACACTCGCTCTCCATTCAATCATCACAGATAGTCTGGCTTGAAGTAAATGTGGAATAACCTCTTTGGTTTCAGCATTCGTATATGTTTTTATATCGTAGTACACAGTTATACAAGGGCTGTTTTTAGGCTTGGCGTCTTTCATATAACATACATACTTTACTCCAACCGCCTTATATTTCTCATGGCATGTACAACAGTGAATTTCATCACATTTATGCTTGAAACTCCCCCAATTATCCATCATATGAAACATACCACATTCACAGATTCTCATTTTCCTGCACCTGCCAATTGATTTTGGAGCTCAAAACAGTTATTATTGAAATATGTGCGTCTGCACACATCACAATCCCTCTTCTCAACTTCAACTACGCGGCTTTCACATTTGGAGCTCTTACACTGCTCACATACCATGTGGTAATCTTCACAATGTTTCACTATATCATCCGCAAACTCGATACAACCCTTACACAAATCATGATGTCGTCTCCTATTTTCGACTTTTATCATAACTCGCGTAAAGGTCCCTTATATTACGGATGGGTAGATATGTTGTTTCTGACAGCCCTAAAATAAGTAGGGGTCTTGTACGATCTCTTACACTGCTTTTCAAAACATACACAGTCCTACGACGGTCATCCATTCCAAATACAACTATACGAGCATTCATTTCCTGTTCTACCTTTCTCAGCTCTTCAGGACCCATATTACACTCAAATTCAAGTTTACAGTCTACAGCTAGTTTACGCGCACGCTCCACTACCGTAGGCAACCAAATGTTTTTGACCCGTGCATGTAGTAGAGTAAACATACGGGCCAAGACTACTGCTATAAAGCCGCAACTACGATCGGCGTTTATATACCGTCTATAAATAGCCTGAGAATTGAAGTTAAGAGTATAAGGTGTGGCACTATGACCCGCAACACGGAATACACGGTCAGTATTTACCGTGAAGTTGTCCATATTGAAGGCTATACTACTTTGACAGGCCTGCATCATATGGCCTAATATATACTCCATATCTTCAGCTGCCAAACGTCTGAACGGTATTACCCAAAAATCATACATCTCCATCATCTGACCCGAATCCGAAGGACAGCCTCGTCCTGACTTCACGTTCGTCCGGTTCTGAAGGGCAAACTCTACAATACGTTCAACTATGCGCCGTAGTCCGTGTTCAACACCATTGCTATACATGGATCTAGGATCAACCCTGACTATATACCGATTTCTAGTCAAGGCCGGGGTGGGGGTAGCGGTGCGCACCAACTCGAATGTTATGCCATCCTCAACAGAACGAGAAAGCTCTGTGGAGGATGTACCCGGAATTGAATAAGGGGTATATTTGAGGAAGGTACTATTGTGGGGTTGTGTCGTAAGACGTAGAGGGTTGGGGCTCTATTACTGGTGGTCTAACAACCGGCAATCCTGGCGCCTTTATACCTGACGTGGTGGGCTCTTCATCATGCCTCCGCTTTGAACTGGCGCGTGCTACAGGTCGCTGGTGAGGATTCGTCAGCGGGAGATGGATTCTGTAGCTGCACGGTCAACGGGTTCGTCTGTGATATCGATGATGGGGTGCTGTACATCGTCGTCATTCACGGTTCTGTGGAAGAAGAAAACAAAATATAAGGGCAGCACTCAAAATTTGTAATATTTTGTAAATGACCCACTTAGGGTGTGACGTGTTAGAAATGGATCTGTAGAAAAATTCAGGTTCACGAGCCCATCCACATGTATTATATCTGGCCCTACAGGATGTAAAAACTGTTTATGCTTAAAATCATTAAAGAAAGGGGAGATGTTCTCAAAATTTGTGCATAAAGTATATGGTGCTATTCGACGTATCAATCAGTGTTCAACGAGTACCAAGATGAAATTTGTTCCACAAGGGGTCTATGACGTTAATTCGTTAAAGGAAATGACATACAGTCATTGTAATTGACGATCTCATGTTGGAATGGATAAAACGTTTGCCGAGACATTTACAGTGTTCTCCCACCATCTTAACATAAGCGTATTCTTCATCAACCAGAATCTATTTTTCAAAAATAGATACATGCGCGATGTGTCGCTAAATACACAATATCTAGTCTTATTCGCAACGTAGAGATGTGTCACAAATTGGGGTATTAGCCAATCAAATGTTCCCGAATCAGCGTAAGGAGTTTTTGGAGGTTTATAAAGAGGCCACAAACCAGCGTTATGGATATTTGCTTTGTGACCTTCACCCGCGAAACACGTTTAGGGTGCTTCTAAGAACGAATATATTCCCAAGCGAACCTGAAACGGTGTATATTCCAGAATGACAAATAGGCTGAAGAAATATCGTGAATTAATAAAAATCTATCAACGATTGCCCCGGGCACTGCAACAGATGTTTGTTAAAAATATCGACTCTGACTTTTTAAAATGCATCTGTGAAATCTGTCTTAATGTTATAAAATGTAATGTGCCAATGAAACCCTCTCAGAAGGCTCGCTTACGTCGTTACAAGAACATAATACGAGCGCTCGCTCATAAAAGTCAAACTGTGGGTAAGAAAAAGCGCATTATTGTACAAAGAGGAGGATCATTCCTACCCATCTTATTTTCAGTTTTGGGTCCTTTACTGACTAGATTAATATAATGAAGAAGGTGGTTGTGATTCCGCACGAGGTGTATGCTTCATTGCAAAGTTCAAAGATTCCAGACACGGCTCTAGAACCCGTAAAAGTAGGCTTAAAAGAATGGAAAGCGAGTTGCTAGCCCTATTAAACAGTGAAAAGTCACCTGATGAGAAAAGGATCTTGTACCAAGAGGCTTTGCAGAAATTTCTTCATGAGTACGAAGATTATAAGAATCCTACAGAGCTCCCCGTGGTTATTAGGCACAGCGCGAGTAGTGCTGAGCATGGCGACACAGGACCTGGCCCCGACGTTAGAGATGACCAACCAAAGAACAACGGAACACAACACATCGAACATGTTAAAAAACAGCCTCCCACATACATTGAGGAATAAAGGCTTAAGTCTTTATAATCTATTGAGTGAGGACCCCCATACAGTGGGACCGATACAGGCGAGGTCATTGTTGAAGAACAAGGTACAAGGATCCAACATCGTTGATATTGTTCATGATCTGGTGAGAAAGTGGGACAGACCCTCGCCAACAGGATGGAAGCATATTAAAGCAAGACTACAACAAATAAATGTCCCCAAAACATTGATAGGTAATCTGAATAGGTTAAAACTTGGATCAAGTCTCGCATGTGTCACAACTGAGTACGCCATCGCCCCCAGCAGCAGCGTCTCTGAAGAGGAGAAAGAAGAGAACAAACGGCCAGCCTTATCCACGTGTCTCTAAAATACGCAAATGGCTAACATATTAAGTAAACGCTATTATGACATTTCTAACCCCGCTCCTATGGTGGCGTTAATAGACTGTACAGAGGTGTTTACGGTGTAAGGAAAAAAGATGTTGAGATTTTTGCGGGAACAGGATGCTTATACACTTCATAAACCGGTGAGAAAAAGGTTTAAAACGGCCAAGACAACAGCTTCGATTGACTCTATTTGGCAGGCGGATTTAACAGACATGCAAAGATATTCAGTGTATAACGGGTACCGCTACATCTATTCATAATATGTATTCTCTAGATATCTGTGGCTAATTCCCCTGAAAAATAAATCGCCTGAAACAGTTGCTAAAGCGACCAAAACGTTGATGTTAAAAGAAGAAAGGGTTCCTGGCTATTTTTGTACGGATATGGGGAAAGAATTTATAGGTCGCGCTTTTCAGAACATGCTGACAGAGTTTAATATCAGTTACTACACTAGCAGTTCTATACATAAGGCCTCTTTAGCTGAAAGAGTTCAACGTACCATAAAGGAGCGCATGCATCGCTATTTTACACATAAAACACATACAGATATATAAACGTTCTCGGTTCATTGGCTTCATCATACAACCGTTCACACCATCGTACGATTGGCACAACGCCTAACGAAGTTTTAGAAAGAGGTGCGCTGCCAGAGGTGAGAAGAGATGGAACACCACCACACCACCTACACATTTCAAAATCAATGATTATGTAAGGCTATCACGTTCGGGAAATAAATTCGCGAAGGGATTTGAGCAAGGATGGACACGTGAGATTTTTAAAGTTCGTGCTATGAGACCTAAAGGTGAGATAATGATGTATTACGTTGAAGATTTGAATGGGGAAGAGATCGCTGGAGGCTTTTACCGCGAGGAGTTGCAGAAAGTGACATTTAATTTAGGAAAAATGTGTTTAAAATTGAAAAAATTTTAGGCAGCAAAGGTTCAGGAAAGAGAAAAATGTACCTGGTGAAATGGCTGGGTTACCCAGAAAGCTTCAACACCTATATAAAAGCTGCTGCAATAATGAAGCTTAATTAGTATGCAACATGGCGCCTAGCCACTTCTATGTCACACTCCCGTCCTCTTCTTCTCTGTCTGTACATCCTAACAACACCCTCGCCAACTTTGTGACAGAACTCCACGGACCCATTGAATTGGAGCGTGATTCGTATGAGGTGGGCTTATGTGAACTCCAGTTAGCCACCAAATTTTTAACTCTTGAAAATGAGCAAATCATATTTCTGATCCTTAGAAGATCGATGAGTGCGAAAAATTAGGCATAACCTTAGACAACTATGCGTTCAGTCCTGTTCGGTGAGGAACGGTACTATAGCACAAATGTATCGCTAGGAATCGGGCATTATGATACAGCCATGGACATTGTGACGGGGTTAAACAAGAGTCTTGAAAGTCGTACCTGACAACGATTTACTTTTTGAAGTCGTAAACATAGACACGCCTGCATGCACATTGAAGTTAAAGTCAACGCTTAGTAGAAATATTAAAGATAAAGAGCTGTTCACAATTGTGGCTGAGGGCCGATATAGCACAGCTCTCCAAAGAGATACCTTTCACGAGGCACAGCATGACTTGTCCAGCTTAATGTATCAATTGAAGATGGAGAAATTGGGTGAAAGCTCTCCGCCCCAGACATGTGCTATATTTACAGCAATATCGTAGAGCACCAATTTGTTGGGGACACCCAGGCGCGCCTGCTGCGCATTGCACACATCCCCAACCATAGAGGGAAAAGTTTGAGCATTACATATGACAAGCCCCATTATGTGAATGTTGCGACTAATCTATTAACCAACATCTCGATATATATAAGAACGATTGAGGGAAAAAATTTCCCATTCGGTGATGGGAGCTTAACAGTGAAACTACACTTTCGCCGTTTATAATGACTCGAAGACCATTCACAGTCTACCGAGGAGTGAGATACCAGCGTGGGAGTGGACTTGGATCCATTTTTTCATCCATACTACGCACCGCTGTCCCACTGTTGAAGAGGGGTGCCAGGTACCTAGGGCGGAAGGCGTTACAAACAGGTTTTAACGCGGCAGAAGACATAATGGGTGGAACTAAGCCTAAAGAAGCTCTAAAAAACATTTAAAACGTACACGGGACGAAATCATCAAAGATGCAAAGAGAAAAATGCGTGGTGGCGGAAAGAAGAGATCTGCCAGGAAGAAGGGGTTACCATCACGTGGCGCTAAACGTAAAAGGAAATAAAAAAGAAGTGCTCTAAGCGTATGAAACCTATGGCTGATCATTTTTTTAACTGATATAAGCTGAGGACACTACTCTCACGAATCATAGGCTGACTAATACTTGTCGAGGGAGGTGGCACTATTTCTGACTCGTCATGGCGCGTTTCATCCATCCGTGTAGTTCACAATGCTGTAAATCGGAACTGTCCCTCTTTGATATGCCCCCACTCAGGTCTTTATTGAGCATAGCGACTTTATTACAATTAACCCATTAAACACAATTAACTCGCCAGTGCCCCTATAGAATTCGTGATACCCAGCTCAGGCCCTTACTTTTTTGACCCGAGCTGCATGCACATTTAAGCTAAACTGCGTATAGCCCATTCTGATGGAACGGACTGCGATGATAGTTACTCTGCCTACCCTGAAACCAACGTATTACACTCCATATTCAGCCAGTGTGAGGTGTATTTAAACCAGGTTAACATCTCGGCAGGAACGGGGTATTATCACCTACGAGCCTATCTGGAAAATGTCCTCAACTTTTCATAAGAAGCGAAGGACACCTTTTTAACCGCCGAGGGATATTACCATACTAAATATGAAAATGGTATAAAGGATAAATTTAAAAATTCTAAAAAAAGATATACAAATGTTTTGGACGCCTGCATACAGATTTCACATTCCAGGAGAAACTGCCTATGAACGGGGTGGATATGAAGTTGAAACTTACCCGCACGATTCCTGAGATCTGATTAAATCTGGGGTCTGATCAAGAAGAGGGCGCGAAACCCGTTGTGATTCACACCATGGAGACGTATTTGCGTATACGCCGAGTGAAATTAAGCTCCCCGAAACAAATAGAATTTGAGAAAGACTTAATACACGCCACAGTAAAATACCCAATTGAACTATACACGGTCCCCGCCGGGTTGGCCTTGAAGCAACTAGAAAACATGGCCCTTGGAGTCCTACCTAAAAGGATATTAATTGGAATGCAGGACCACGCCTCCACGAATGGAAAATATAAAAAGAGTGCCTTTAAATTCGAGAATTTAGACCTTAAAAATATTACTCTATACGTAAATGGCATCGCTTTGGGAGGGACCATGATTACGGACTACTCATCAGACGCTGTGTCTCCACTCTGCGCGAGAGCATATAGTAGTCTGGCTCATAATGCAGGCGCCTGTGACGAACTTGGGTTTGGTGTAACGCAGAAAGAATTTGTCGAAGAATTTAACATTTATTCATTTGATATTACGCCTGACTTGTCTGCTGGCGCAAATACGCATTTAAGTCCACAGCAGAATGGGAATATCTCAGTCAGGTTGGAATTTGCCAAGCCTATAGACGTGCCTATAAGTGTACTCGTGTACCTCGAATAACAGGCACTAATAGAAGTTGATCGTTTCAGGAACGTGGTCACAGGCTTTTAAAATGGACGCGAATACACTCCAGAGAGTAATGAAAAGTGACCGTTTCACACGCTCAAAATTTATCGGTGTGTTTGCGAAGAATGAAGTATTGAAGCTGCCAAGTACGAGAAACTGGTACGGGATTATCGTTAACACCGACATTGTGGTGGGTGAGGGGATTCATTGTTTTGCAATCTATTTTAAAAATAGGGAAAGAATGTACTGTTTTGATTCACTCGGATTTCAGCCCTGGAATGATTCGGTGATTGTGCAGTTCATCACTCAATTACATGTACCTGAGATTGTTTGGAACCCATATCGTTTTCAACGATATTAGAGTGAAACGTGCGGCAATGCGGCATGTATTGCATTTCATTTCTCCTGCACATGTCACGTGGGAAGGGATTTATAAATTTTTAAAATTATTCGATTTGTGCGACACAGAGATGAACGATAAAAGTGTATGCAGACAGATAAAAAAAAGGTTCCCATATGTTAGCATCCGCTGTAATGTGTAAAGGTGTATATCTATATTGTGTAAAGTTGTATATACATTTGTAACTGTAAAATATAGCCATTAAGACTTATTTAACGGACACTGGTTCCGCTTTTTACATATTTTCTGTCATTCAATAAATGAAAATACAATGTGTTTTGTTCTTAACCCTAAAAATACTCACATTAGTTCCTCGATGATCTGACACTCGCTTGATCGAATGTGAGCCAATACCTCGACTTCTGTATTCAGGTCACTCGATTGGCTGTGCGGAGAATCATCCACATCATTTATTCCACTTTCATCAAAAGTAGCTATAACACGATCAAGTTCCGCATCGGTCCTATAAGGTTAAGTAAAAATAAAGAGCTACAACAAGAGAAATGCCACGAATTTAAATGCAGATAATTCTTAAAAGTTTTGGTAATTTAAGAATCCTACTGCGGTGCTGAATTATCGATAAAAATATTATTAAAGCTCCACCATATATATATATATATATATATATATACACATATATATATATATATACACAGTACTGTGCAGAAGTCAGAGACTACTCTCGATTTGCTAACTATTAGATAATCTGTTGTATAAAAATTGGTTTTGATAATAAAATACCTATTAACTAGAACCTCTGGTTCATATTAACGTATAACTAAGTTATTACTTACTGTAAGTGTATAAAGTTGTATAAGCTGGATGACCCTTTAGTCTGTATAAATTGGACTTGAGGGTTGATTCATTATATTACTTATAACGCATGTGTTTAAAGATCTAGCGAACTATTACTGATGGATCTGCAGTAAATGCTCCTAAGCTATTATTATATCAATATTTACAATTAAAAGTATTGACATATTCACTTAAATTCTGCAAAACAAATTTATCAAAAACGTTTCTCATTATAATCCTAATTCATGCTTTTTTTTCTTTCACAGGCTTAAGAAATGACAAAAAGCACAATTTCTGATGAGATTAGATATAAAATAATACATTTGCATGGTGAGGGACTGAGTCAAAGAAAAATAAGTGAATCTACAGGCGTTTCCAAAACTGGTGTACAAAAACTCTTGGCTCGTTACAGCTCAAATAGAACCCCAGCTGATCGCCCTAGATCAGGGAGGCCCTCTAAGCTTTCTCCATCTGATCTACAATATCTAAAGATTACTTCCCTTCGAGACAGACGCAAATCCAGCACTTCACTTGCAGCAGATCTCGAAAAAACAATAGGTGTCTCAGTTGATCCCTTTACTGTATGAAGGAAACAACTCAGTAGGTTTTAAAAGACGTGTTGCAGCAAAAAAGCCACTTTTAAGGAATGGAAATAAAGAGAAGAGAAAAAAATGTGCTTTGGAACACAAGTATTGGACATCTGAAACCTACTGAATTAAGCTGGGGTTAATTTTTCTTCGTAGGAAAACTCAGAATAAAGCTACGTTAGACACTTATAAGTTACTTACATTTTAACAGCGTCTTCATTGAACGGTTCTTGCATTTCGTCACAATTTTCCATAATACTTTGGGTAGATAAAAGCTCCCCCCGACCTATAGCTCTGCAAATTAGAAGCGTTGCGTGAGCATAAAAGTCTTGATCTTCAATCAATTCCGGAGAATTGTAGAACGATAACTGACTCATAGTGTATATTTGAAAAGCACTAAACGAAAAAACATAGGAACTGAGGCTCTGGGATGAACTTCTCCCTTTTATAAAGGGGGCTTGTGACCAACCCACAAAACACAATCGTTAGCTTCGTATTGGCTAGCGGTGAATTTTTTGCGGGGCTTGGCGGGTAGGCCTGCATAGCGGCCAAACAAAGGTCCTAGGATCCGCCCACAGGGTTGTGGTTGGTTGCCCCGTGAAATCTGGGGCGTGTCAGATGTCCCCATTCGTGGAGAGACGAGAAACGCTTTGTTTTTTGATCTTGTATTCGACCGAGAGAGAGAGAGAGTTGAGGTTGGAATGCGAAACATTTGATGGTAGTAGCAGTTCGCCTGTACAACCTCGTTTGTCGTGAAAGGAAGGGTTTTCGTGATATTGGAAGATATGATATATTCGGAACAATTCGCGTATGTTTGAAAGAAACGCTAACTACGGTTTATTGTGTTTTGAAACATAGAAGTGGAGGCTGCCTTGTAAAATTTCAGCAATACAATAGATAAATTTAGAAAAAAAAAGACGTGTGATGTAGTGTTTAAATAAACACTACAGTTCACGATCTCGAGCGAACTGAAATAAGATTGACCTGACGCTGTGTAGTATAATTTAAAATACGTACCTTATCTCGAATCTTGGAAATCAGAGAAGCGGCAATAAAGAAATAAACAACATATATATATATATATATATAAGAAAAGTTCAGAATGGAAGGGCGTTTATAGCCCCGTAATTAAATTTTGTTGTTGTTGTAGGAAGACATCAAAAACTATGATTAGCAGAGATATATTTGGTACAATTCGCGTATGTTTGAGAGATACACTAAACGACGAATCAATTGCTGATGAAGTTTTAATCTTTATGATCTCGAAATTAACCCCTGCGGAAAGAAGCTTATTTATTGGAATTTTAAATCGAAATTATCTATCGCTTCCGCCAACAAACTCCGCAATTTTCAGAACAATGTTTATATATATATATATATATATATATATATATATATATATATATATATATGTGTAATATATATATATATATATATATATATTATTTTCCATACATATTTATGTCCTTCTATTGTTCAGCTAATTATATCGTTTAATTAGATGTTTGCTTATATCGTTTTCACCTTTCCTCATTTCCCTCCTTTATATAGGCACGCCTTTGCTTTCCGTCCGAACTGTTCATTTTGGTGAAAATCAAGCTTTACACTTCACCTTAGACCTACTTTTAGACGGGGAAATATATATATATATATAATATATATGAGAGAGAGAGAGATCCCTGCTAGGGCGCTCTGGGTACCCCTACCAACCGTCGAAGGATGTTTACACGAATTTTAGATGACCTTTTTTCCGGAATTGTACATATATATAGGCACGCCTTTGATTTCCGTCCGAATTGTTCATTCTGGGGAAGATCAAGCTTTACACTCCACCTTAGACCTACTTTTAAACGGGGATATATATATATATATATATATATATATATATATGAGAGAGAGAGGGAGAGATCCCTGCTATGGCGCTCTGGGTGCCCCTACCAACCGTGGAAAGATGTTTACACGAATTTTTAGATTAATTTTTTCCAGAATTGTACATATATAGGCACGCCTTTGTTTTCCGTCCGAATTGTTCATTCTGGTGAAGATCAAGCTTTACACTCCAACTTAGACCTACTTTTAAACGGGAAAGTATACATATATATATATATATATATATATATATATATGAGCGAGAGAGAGAGAGAGAAGGAAACAAACAAACAGATAAACAACATGATCGAGTGTTGCAATAACGGGCTCCCATGGTTGCTCCTACGAACCGTGGAAGGATGTTTACACTCCACCTTAGATCTACGTTTAACACGGATCATTAGGTCACCCTGGCTAGCAACCGCAGAAGGACACGCCGTCCCCGGGTCTCGAGCCCCTTACACTCCACCTTAGACCTACAGTTTAACGTTGTCGCCGGAGCACGACGCATATAATCGTAATATTTTATGGGCGTATAGACGGGTGTGTACGTGCCAAACGAAGTATACACTGTGCCAACTGGCTGATGACGCCTCGAGGCACTGGATGATTAAGCCGACTGGCTGATTAGGGGCCCTTTTAGGCAACGGCCGCTCAGCTGAAGTCTTAATATGCGCTTGGCTCCTGTCAAGCGAACACCTCTCCTCTCTCTTAGGTTAGGTATACCCCTTTGGGGGTGAGGCCGTCCCACTCTATCCCCCAAAGAGGTCTCCCCCAGCGGGGGTTCACTGCAACTTGGGGTATGACTCCGCCTCCAAGTTGCATAACCCCTTGTTTCTCTTGCAGCAACCCACTCCCCCATTTAGGGGATGCTGTGCAACAAGGGGAAGGGGGGTTGGCACTGTGGGTGCCTTGCAACAAAGGGGTTGGGGGGAGGGGTTGGCACTCTTGCAACATTGATCAAAATTTGCAATTGCATTTCACTCGTCCATTTTGCGCCCATGCTACTGCAATGTTATCATGATAAGTTAATATATCACAAGACATTCTTAGTGAGTATTTATTTTATTTTCACTAGTTTCTCAATCGAAAACTGTTCAGAGCCTATAGCGATGTGTGAGGAAATCTTCTAAATCGTAGCCACAGTTGCAGCGTATATAAAGAAAGATTTCCTGCGGATGAACAGCGGTAATTTCAAACAGTCTATCGAGGATGAATCAGTAACGAGTAGGCACTAGTCGGCTATTACCATTGTTTTACTGAAGGTTTTTAAATTGTATTTCTACATCAGTCCTGTTTTAGTGCACGGTTGCCATGTATTGCGACCAGGGGTGCAGTGTTGCCGGAGCTCACCGGAGCGCCGCTCCGGCACCTCTGCAAGAGGAAGTTTGGAGGAATTACCATAACAAGCAACAAAAAAATTGTCTCCATTAATTATCAACAGTTTAGTGAGTGAGTGCAAACACGAAATACTTAGTCATCGTGTGGCATATATAGAAACAGGATAGGAAATGGCAGGCTTTTGTCAGGCCCACCAGAGCTCCGGCACCTATAAAATTGGCACTGCACCCCTGATTGCGACTCAAACTTAACCTACAAGTAATACGATATGAGTGGGTGTCGCTAATCGTAACTCTTGTTACATTCGCGGAAGCTGGTACTTTATAATTCTCATCCAATCACTTCTTAACCAACACAAAGATTTTTGACATCTCGTCAACATTCAAATACATAACACTACGTTTGGGGTACTCTGTACGTTTATTATTTGTCCCGAACATATATCTAATTGCACCGCTGTTGAGTTTAAACAATCTTACTGATTTAGGAAAAGTTAGCGTATTGAGCGGTATTCCATCTTTCTTTGTTACTGTGGGTGCAGATGTTTCTTGGTGATGCAGCGAGGATGTTTTTGGATAGCACATAACGACGCTCGAAGCTCAGACGTTAGTATGAGGTTGGCTGCTAACCTCAGTTTGTGACACAGACAGACCTGGTGGTGAGTCACATGTCTTAAGATGGGGGCGACCCCTGTTTTTGACTCGTCGACTCGGCAGTGCTTGACGAACCATGTATGGATATGCATGGACATGAAAATGCAGTTTTACGTATATACACAGGTATATACACAAAATTACTTAAAACGTTATATGATTTGACAGTAAATCAATTAACATTGGCGGGCTCTATTCGAGAAATAGGCTTGTTCATACCGTTCCACTCTGGGAAACAAAAGGTACTTGTCGCTGAGTTCTATTAAAAAAGTACACAAGCCTTTAGCTATGGTTGGCGTTTTTTGTTATGGGAAGGTAATCGGTGATGTGTAACATGAGTAATAAGTTTTGCTGTACCATTCTTCAACGAGTTTCGTAATCCAGTCTATGTTGGGTTGGGTTCTTCACTTCACTGTAGTTATATTCATTGACGCAGCTCAAATTTAAAGCATACTTCAAGACATTTTTAATATTATGAATCCCTATGAGACTCTCGTTAGCACTTCAGTATCCTGATACGACAATCCTGCGTCGATTAAAGATGATAAAAACTTCAAAAGACGCTGAAAGGACGGACGTCCAATATTCAGTATATCTTCAGATTTTACAGCGGATTACTTTACAAAAGTGTTGCGCGCAAATTCAGAGGCAGCAGTCATTGTTAAAAAGTTAAATTTTGGATAGGTGTATAAGCACAGACACACAGACACACACACACACACACACACACACAGGTAATTATGGTAAAACTTCACCAGCTGTGACGGTTCATGACAGCGATGTCTGCGAAGGAGTGATGAAATCACGCGCTGTTTTTTTTATGATAGGCAATTGTGTGCGGAGCCTATACATCATTTCCAGGCAGGAATGTTACACACACACACACACACACACACACACACACACACACACACACACAAATATCCATTTAAAGTTAAACAAAATTATACGCACAGCCTAAACACGTAAAACAACTTATTTAAGGTACACTAGTTAAATAATTTGTTACACAAATACTTGCTGGTAATTTTTTTATGTAGGAAGAAGGGGCCAAGTGCAAGCTCCCGCAAAAATGACTCCTCCATAGAAGAAAGAGAGAGCCGAAATCAAGGTCTGCAAGGCTAAACGACCCAGTTTTGTTAAATTTTGAAAAGTTTCTGTAATATGTAAGATGCATGTACGTATAGCAGGGGCGGATGCAAAATTTTATGAGGAGAGGTTCGGATTTCGACCAAAGCAGTGCATCAAATACTGTTTAATTCAGTGGTCCTTATCCTATAAATATTAACAACTTTTTTAGAAATTATATAACATGCATTTTGCAAAATCTTTAATACAAAAAGCTAAAAAAGGCAAGGTGTGATGCCAGGCTGAAATGACCTACAGTGTAGGCCATTTGTTTAACATAAAACATTGGTTTAATCAAACATTGTTGTCGTCAGCATCCTTCTCGGTTGTTTGATAACAGACTTGTTCACTATTTTGTTGGTGTCCACTTCCTTTGTGCGGTGAATCTGCATCACAGACAGCCTTGAGTGTCTCTCATTGGACATTGACGACCTCAGGTAAGTTTTGAGTCGTTTCAGAATGCTGTTTTTACCCTCATTCTCAGCAGATGTCACAGGAATAGTGCACCCTGTCTCGGTGGTAGCAACTGGATGGGAGAACTCATCAGTGTCGAGAGGTCTGTATACAAACTCGTTTGCAGTGTCTTTGATACAACTTTGGAAAGTGGGCACGTCCTGTGGCTGGGTCTGTGTGTCTTCTAATTTTGATGAAGGTCTGGAAAGAAGAAATAATTAATTAGTCTACTCAATGCAAGAACTACGACAGCTTATATTTAGGAACAAAAACTACTAGCACCACAAACAGCATTACTGCTACCAGCACTCTCTTCACCCAAGTACGGGGATCCTCACTCAATCCATCAGCCCAGAAAACCCTGCCATTGATCTTAATATCCGCTTCTCCTGTGTTTTATATGTGTCTGTCTGTTGTTGTAAGTGTGTGAGCCAGTAAAGAGCTTTATGCCCGTAACTGTGTAGTTTGTTTCGTGGAAAGATGGCAAGTGTATCTTTTGGCATGAAGTTGTTCTTGAATTCAGTAAAGCCAAGAGAGAATCGTGGTTGCAACCTGTAGTGGATTGATTTGAAGCGGGTAATATACATATTTCTAAAGGTTTGGAAGCATAATCTAATCACACACACATCGTTCACACAATAACGTTCACATTCATTCGCCATATTGATCGGATTTTTATCAGTGAAGCCTTTGTAATACCTATAAAAATCTTCTCGTTCGTTCACACTTATAACGTCATAGTTAAAGTGATGTTTGTGGGTGGTAATTCAACGTAGTTTAAAGTGTCTCCTTTTGAGGAATGTGTAAAGGAAATACCAAACCTTGGCATATACCCATCATCATCTTGGGTAGCTTAGCTAATTTACAAGGCGTGAACAACAGTGTGTCTTTGAATTGAACATTATCCCTTATTTGCATTTGTATAAGCTTATTACCTCTTTTTAAAGGGTAACTCGTGAATATCTCTGATGTCTCATGTTCATTCAGTTCCTTATGCTCTAGAACATACATAGTCATTTTTATTATCGGATCGGCTAGTATGACCATATAATCCACAAACTTTACGGGTGATTCTCTCATAGTCCTCTAAAAAATATTAGTACGTTTACCACACTTGCGACACTCATCACACTCAACCTTCGAACATTCGTTGCAGAGGGTTTGTTTTACGAGTAAATGATGGATAACCTCTTTCATCTCAGGTTTGGCGTAGGTTTCTATATCACAATGTACAGTAATGCACGATTTACTTTTAGGTTTGACGTCTTTCTTGAAGCCGTCATGTCCCCATCCGCCTTATATTTATCATTACACCTACGGCAATGAACTTCATCACAACTATGCTTGAGTGTACTGCTCTCACCCATAGTATGCCAAAATTCCTGGAAGTACCGTTCGTCTTATGGAGATTAAAACATTCATAATAGAAAAACATCCGCCTGCAATCATTACAATCTTTCTTCTCAACTTCTACCATATGGTTTACGCATCTCGGGCTGAGCGCATACCATATGACAGTCCTGACAATGCTTTAACAAATCATTCGCAAATTCAAGGAATGTCTTACACAAATCGTGATGACGTCCATAATTACGGCTTCCGTCATAATTAACGAAAAGCGCTCTAATATGACAAGTAGGAAGGTAGGTTGCATTTACCATGCCTAAAATGAGCACAGTTATTGTTCGATCGTTACACGACTAAAAACATACATTGTCCTACCTTGCTTATCCAAACGAAACACAACTATTCTTATTCTCATCTTTTATTCTGCATTCACTAACTCTTCAGGACCCATATTACAGTGAAAAATAAGATTACAGGATCTAGAAAGTCTACGCGTGTTGTCTCTAACCTTATCTAGCCAAATGTTTTTGGTTACCATGTTTAGATCACTGATCAGATGCGCTAAAATTACAACCATAAATCTGCAACCACAATCTATATTTGTCTGTTGTCTGTAAATCTGAGAGTAGTTAAAGTTTAGAGTGTACGGTGTAGTGTCATAGTTGCCAACACCGAACACGTGGTCAATATCGATCAGGAAATTCGCCAGGTTGAATTTTGAAACACTTTGCATTGATTCTCAATACGTGTGAGGATATAGTTAGCATCCTCCTCCACCATGCGTCTGTAGGGTATAACTATCCGGAACAGATCATCATCCTTATCATTACGCTCAAATCCAATCGCCAACTTCACCTCTGCCTCTCGCCCCTCATTGCGGTGAAGGGCGTATGCGACGATGCGCCAAACTTCGTTGTGAATCTCTTGTTCGAAGCCCTCAGCATAAATGGTCCCTGGATCAACCCTAGCACTGTACTTGTTCCTTACCAGTATGGGTGTGCTACTCACACTGTGAAACAGTTAGATTGATGCACCACGTCTAAAGGATGAATTGTTGTTGTTTCTGCGTGGGTTGTAGATACGACAGAAGAAGGGTCTTCCGGTGTTGCGAAAGATGTGGAAGATTAAGGTGACACGGAACGATTTACGGTTAGTTCTCTGATGCATGTGGGTTTGATGACGAAGGGGCTGGTGTTAGTGGCGATATTGTGTCCTCACAACCGTACGACTCGAATCGTGGACGTTTTGAGGGCATGCCTGATGTAGAGGGTTTTCCAGAATCTTCTACTAAAGTACGCTGAACTCCTGCGAAGATGGAAGGCTCCTAGCTGAAACCTCGAGTCTGTTTTTGAAACAGTTGACAGCCGAGACAGCCAATACGGTTGGTTCCAGACCGATTTCACGATCCCGCCCGCCATCAGCCAATGAAGTTGAAGGTTCCAGTGAGGCATCTCGAATTCTTTCTGAAACCTCAAACCTCATCAAGCTCTATAAGTTCTTGCTGGTTGGACGCACTATTTATCATTCTGGAAAAGAAGAACAAGAGAAGATTATTGAATATAAGGAAAGATTTAAAAATCCTTTATAGTTGGGAAAGGCAATGGTTAAATGCGTGTCGGGCAAAAGATGGAGTCTCTAAAAAAATTCAACTTCACAAGTCCATCAATATAAGTGGTCTCACTGGTTGTGGTAAAACTGTGTTTATGCTTAAAGTTATTAAAGATAAAGATGAATTGTTCTCAAAACATGTACATACTGTTATATGGTGGTATTAAGCCTACCAGCATATTTATCATTTTATAAGGCAGCGTACCTATATTGAAGCTTGTTAAACATAAGATATCTTTAACTTTGGCTAAAATTACCAATGAAATTATTTCCAAAAGAATATTCCCATGAATACTAAAAATTGGTTTCATAACACCCCCTTTTAAGGGATATGATCCTGCACTAGAAACTAATTACAGACCGATGAGTTCACTCTCTTTGTTCAGCAAAGTTTTTGAAAAAATCGTAAAATGTAGAATGCAACTATATTTAGAATCCTACAATTTATTATCTCCAAATCAATATGGCTTCTGTAATAATAAAATAACGGAAATGCCTATTTTAAATATTATGGAAAATGCAAATGTAGGTAAAGAGATCAAAAACAATGATATGAATATTTATGGATTATTGAGACGTACCTCAGTGTCTGGTAATGATGATAAATGGTTAAGTAGAGCCCTAGAAACGGTAGATCCCTACTCGGCAGAGCCCTAGAAACGGAATACCCTACTGGTGATGAAATTTCATTGTGTTCACGTGCCTTCCACAACTTCTTTCTTGGTACAAACGGATGTAACGATGTTGGAATTGGGGTATCAATAGATGTCTATGCAAACGTAACTAATGTCTACGTTTTCGACATTTCGGCTGATCACTGCTCGAATACTTACACACGCTTAAATCCTCAAAACCAGGAGCATTTGGTATTGAAAATAAAGTTTAGTAAATCCTTATCTAATCCTATTAGTGTACTACTACTGTATACTTAGAATCCCAAGGCCTGAGTGAAAGTGACAGGTTTAGATCGCTGGTAACGGATTTTTAATGATCAATCTCACAATTCAGAGGGTTATGAAGACGAGCTACTTTACGCGAAAAACTTTCTTAGGTATATGCACAAAAGTTGAAATGCTGAGTCTGCCTAACAAAGAAGAGTTGTTCAGTTTTGTACTTAATACCGATTTCTCGACAGGACCCGTAACTCATTGGGTAGGTGTGTATTTCAGAAGGAGACAGCATATATATACTACTATGATTCGCTTGGGATGTCGCCGTTTCATCCCATATGGCGAAATTCCTGAAACAATTGCATATACCTATCATTATATTGAATTCTTATAAGCACCAAAGCATTTACAGTAATGTATGTGGACAACACTGTTTGGTGTTTTGGTTGTACATGTCTAGAGGATTTTCTTTTGAGGACTTTTTGGAAATTTTTAACAAATGCGATTCACGACTAAATGGTGAATTTTATGTAGTAAAATAAATTATCTGTTCCCATCTGTGACTAAAAATGATTGCATAACGTAGCAAGAATGAGGGGTTTATTTATAATTTTTATGTACCTCGTAAACTCTGGAGAAAGTTATTAATTCTTCAGGCTATATTTGTAAAATTGTAAGTCTTACATAGGGTGACCAAATCATTAGAACCACGTGAGTAAAAGTTATTTTTTTCTTGTTTTAGAATGTTAATATTGTTCATATATAAGGAAGTCGAGTTCAATGATACATTTCTTTAGTTGTAAAGAATATTTGCACATATTGAAGGCATATTTAGAACATCTAGTACTGTACTTAGTGGGTCCTCCTTTTGCCGTAATTAAGGCAGCGGTCCGTTCCGTCGAGGCATGCTTTGAACACAGGCTATAATGTGGTTTTTCACTTCTTCATCATGAGCCCAAACTCGTATTAGTCTTGCTATTAAGTCTGTTCTGGTTGTTATTGTCTCTTTTTCATTTTAATGTTTACTATTTCCCATAAGTTCTCAGTGGGACACACATCTGGTGAGTTCCCTCGCCACTGAAGAAGAGGAGTATTTTTCTCATAAAGAAATGCTTTAACAGATCTTGCTGTGTGGGATGGTGCTGAATCCTGCATGAAATAATACTTTTTTCCATTTAGAAACCACTCACGGATCTGGGTAATGAGTATTGTTTCCAAAATTTTCCAATATTGGCCTTTACCACCTTTACCTTCTTTACCACCTTTATCTCCTTTTACCTCCTTTACCACCTTTTCCTTCTTTACCACCTTTATCTCCTTTACCTCCTTTATCACCTTTACTACTGATGACAGACCATACCATTACAGACGTTGGATGTTTAACAGTACTCACAACACCGTCTGGCTGGAATTTTTCACTAACACTTCTTCTAACGAACTGAGACCTATCAGACATTATTTGGAAAGTTGATTCATCGCTGAATCAGACCTGTGAAACAAGTTAGAAACAAATGAGAGTCCTGAATATTTCGCTTATCCTCTGCGTAAAAATAAAAAAAAGATGTCTTAATGCAATGATTTACCCAAATCTACAGGAAGACTGAAATAACAGTTTCTTACCGACTTCCATTCATCTGCAGTGAACTTTGCATGATGCCTTTTTTTAAGAACGAGATATATTTGCTTTGTTTTCTTTCGGTTTTTTTTTTCTAAAAGATTTTTACGATGTTTTCAGAGGTCTACGAGTAAGATGACAGGTAAAATTCTGTTTTAGAAAGAGGTTTAACTTCCAATTCAGGGAAGGAATTGAAATAAGATTGTTGTTTTTCAAGAACAATATATCATATTTGCTGTGTTTTCACATATGAGAAAAATTGCAAAGAATAATACAAGCCATTATAAGTCATTAAATCCGTCAGCCATATATCTTATTACCTTCACTTTCTTATTAAGTTATATATATATATATATATATATATATATATGTATATATATATATATACTGTATTTATATGGGCACACAATTGCCTATCATGGAAAAACAGCGTCTATTTTTGTCACACTTCCGCAGACATCGTGAACACACCTTAGTTGTCGAAGTTCTATCGCATCTATGGGTATAGGTTAGGTAACTATACTCTATGTCCAGTCACAATGGGTCGTCGTGCTGCAATCAGCGTGCTGCATTACACCAGATGGTCTCTAAACCTTACATACTTTAAATTTTTTACTTTTTCTTTTAAAATGGTGAACTCTAAATTTCATAGTATAACGCCACATTTACATATATTCAGCTTAGGATAGGTTTGGTTTGGTTAGGTTAGGTTAGGTAAGGTATGGTAAGGTAAGGTAACTATAATTTATATTCAACTGGAACTATAAATGTAACCATGGAATTATAGCACACAAACTTAAGAATACAGGAATTAGTGGAAAGCTAGGACGATGGCTATTTAATTTCTTGACGCAAAAACACAAAGAGTGGTGGTAAATGGAGTCAAATCGGAAGTCTCGGAAGTAGAGAGCTCTGTACTAGCTCCCTTGCTGGTCATAATAATGATTGCAGATATTGATGCAGATATCAATGACAGTATTGTATCATGTTTCGCAGATAACACAAAGATATGCAAGGAAATATTGAACGAAGGTGACATAGAAAAATTACAAAACGACATTGAAACATTATTCCAGTGGGCAGAAGACAACAATATGAAGTTCAACGAAGAAAAATTCCAACTTCTAAGATATGGTAATAACAAACGGTATAAAACTCTACAAGACAAACAAATAACACCAAATCCACATGTCAGGGATCTTGGAGTAATAATGTCGTCGGATGCAGAATTCAGAAAGCACTATAACATCAAAATTACAACAGCTAGAAAAATAATGGGAATCATCTGGAGGAGCTTCCGCAACAGAAAAGCAAACATCCTGCTCAAATTATGAAAGAGTCTAGTCCTACCAATAATTGAGTATTGCTCATTACTCACAAGCCCATACAGAAAACGAGACATTGCTAACATTGAAGCCATACAAAAGATTTTTACGTTCAGGATAGAAGAAACGGAAGGTGAAGACTACTGGTCTCGACTACAATCCCTGAAACTCTACACTCTCGAAAGAAGGCGCGAGCGGTACATAATAATATACATATGGAAAATACTTGAGGGCTCTGTCCATAACCTTAGAAATGAAATAGAAACAAACTGGAATGAGAGAAGAAGAAGATTTGGTACTGTTCCAGCTGCGGTGGGACAGCGGCCATGAAAACGAGGATGGAAAATACTCTCAGAATACGAGACCGAAAGCTTTATAATACCGTACCTAAAGAAGTGAGGAATCTCCAGCACACCGACCTGAATAACTTCAAGAACCAGCTGGACAGATTCTGTGCAAAGTCCCTGACCAGCCATGCGTGGCTGGCTACGAGGGCAGGAGAAGATGAGACAGCATTTCCCTCCTTCACCAAATCCCGCAAATGAGGCGGGATACTGCAGACGGGTCGGCCGCAGGTCGATCCTGAACCGTCGTTCGAACTCACATACTGTAAAGTAACATAAAGTAAGTGTATATATATAATTATATATAAATCACAGCTACTGCAGAAAAAGTAGACTTAAATTAAGTAAATACAATAAATTACATAACATTTAAATACATTAAATCTAAAAAACATTAAACAATTAAAACAAAATTATATAATTATAATAAAAAAGTATAATATCAAATTATACAAAAAGTTAACTTAAATGCCAATTCAAAAAACAAACGTCAAGCTCCATATTTCACAAAAGATTGGAACTGAACTATGCTTGAATGTTAATTTTACTGTATGGTTTTGGTTTGTGAGGGCTATTTGTGAAGTTAGGAAAGATGTAATTTATAAGAAGAGCTAGTGTTGTTGATGGTTGGTTTGTTTTTGTAAATGTGTAAGGATTCCAATCTTCTTGACTCTGTAATGTTGTTGGCTCTTGTTAATATTTCAAATTGGGTTTTATGAAGGGGAATGTCATTATCGTTACTATGATTTCCAATTACTGATGGTGATGGGTTACTCTGGGAACGATTAGTTCGAACTGATAATCCCAAATGTTGGGAAAGCTGTGTACTGCCAAAAAATGCAGCCTTACAGTTTTGCACGTGTATTGGTAAACAATGGTAGGGCAAATAATTCTCGAGTTTACCTTTAAACCTGAACAAAATTGATAGTTTAAGGGGTCAACGAAAGCGAATCTAAGCTTAATTTGAGGATAACGTGATCGAAGAAGTTTAGACATTTCATTATGAATGTGTAGGGATAGGTAACCATAGAAAGGCAATTTAATGTATCTGGTTTCTGTTTGTACTGTAGTTATAGGGTTTTTATTATTAAAATTGTTTGTAAAATTTTCTTTAAATGATTTTTTTTTTAATTGAATAACTTTTATTGATAATAAAATAAATACATTCTTTTCAATTTACAATGACATGAATAACTGTGAAGCTTGACTATTTTGTTTATTTAATTTGGTCCTTAAGCTTTAGGCTTTACTGGGCTCTTATTAAAAATAAAAATCTAGTTGTAAATAAGTATTATTAATAGTTAAAACATGTATTAATCTTAAATTATCACTACTGACATGACAAATACAAGATCACCTTTGAAGGCACTATACCAATACCATACAAAGAAACCAATATTATACATGAGAGATAAGAACTGAACAATCCCAAGAAATGTGTTTTTAATACTATATTACACACGAGAAATTAATAATTAGTAAACAATATTAATGGACATTAATCCTAGATTTTTGTTAGTATGCCATTATTAATCGAGATTTCAACTTGGGTTTTAAACAAATTTACATTCACAATATTTTTTATATCAGCATTTAAGTCATTCCATAGTTTCAATCCAAGGAAAATGGGTAGTCTGATACGAGTGGATTTCTTGATGAGTTACAAAATATCTATTTACCCATTGCAAATTAGTGATTTTGTTCTTACACTCGTAAATAATGTATATATATATATATAATATATATATATATATATATATATATATATACTGTATATATACTGTATATAAAGACGGACCAACATGATGGAAAAGTTCTTATTTATTTGCAAATGTGTCACCATCAGTAGTCTATATGTAAAAATTTCTTTAAAGCAGTAAAAGTAGATATAAATTAAGTGAATACAATAAATTAAATAACATTTATATACATTAAATTTAAGAGACATTAAAACGATTAAAACAAAATTATAATGTAATTACATTATCAATGTATATGATGTACAATATAAAAATTTTACCTTAAATGCAAATTCAAAATAATAACGTCAATCGCCATATTCAACAAAAGATTGGAATTGAACTATGCATAAGGTTTATTTTAGTTTATCAACATTATTACAAAGAAGATATCGAATATCTTGAAATTTTTTTCATTAGATGAAGAATTTAAATTTTTAAAACAATAATTACCTTTCGAATCTCTTCGATAATATAATCATTGGCACAATGGCAATATACTGGCAGGATGTTTCATTCGTCTAGAGACAGTGGAATATGTAGAAAAAGTAATACAAATTTATGTCAATGTTTTATTTCCAACATATTATTATAGGTGTTCAAACTGTTCAGCCTGAACTTCAAGACACTTCATTACTCGTTTCATTTGAAATTTGTTATTTACGTGGATAGACTAAGAACAATTGAGCTACGATAAGACTGGAATTGCGGCAAATTTCTGCTGAAACAATGAAAAGTGTTCAGAGCGCTTGCCAGTTAGGAGTAATGTAGTGTCTTGAAATTCAAGGTAAACAATTTGAACACTTTCTGTAATAGTATGTTAAAAATAAAAGTCATAAAGTTATATTACTCTTTCTACATATTTCCAATGTCTCCATACATATGAAACACCCTGTATCTAGGGTATCCCCAAAAAAATGTTCCTATTTTTATTTCCCCTTTTTGTAATTGGTGTATATTTTATTAATGGGGTTTCGGTTTCTTGCTCAGAAAGGTAACAGATTGGGGTTTTTATTCCGCATATACCTATGTGCATATATCTATACATATACACGAAACAATATGTCTGAACCTTCAACCAGAAATGTCGCGTTTGCAGCTGGAACAGAAAATCAAGATCGATGAGTGGTTTCATGTGACAATTTCTGTGACGCAGGTGTAGAGGAATTTTTGCAGAGATTACGGATGCAGATAGATATCCACCCCACCCGATAGAAAAACAATATCACGAATTATTAGAAAATTTCAAATAAAAGGAAACGTAAGCAATCAACATAAAGGTAATAGTTGTAGGCGACGATCCACAAAAACTGTGCAAACTGTTTTTGAAATACAGTACATCCACTTCACTGATGAGTGTTATGTACATATTTCTAGGAAGATTAATAAGGAAAACTTTCGTTACTGGAAAAGTCATGCTGGCGCTCCAATAGAGCTTCCACATAGTGTTGCTAAACTCAACATTTGGATCGCTGTTGGATGGTATTGTGTAGTAGGTTCCTACTTCTTTGAGAATGTAGTGATGAGATTGTTAACCTCTCTCGCAACAACAAAAGTCATATGACCGAGGGGACCTAAAGTTTTGCGTGGGATCCGAAACACGGGTCGGTACATAATCTGGACGCAAATGATGATTTCCCACCCAACTACTATCCGACCAAATGTTGCTTGACTTCGTTGACTGAAGGGAAGCGGTGTTACGACATTGGCCACGACGTAGCCATACTTCTTTGAGAAAGCAAAATTCATATCGTCTGATGGTACAATATTTTTTCTTACCAAAATTAATTATACTGTCCCGTAAAAAACTAAACAAAACTGTATTTCTCAGATTCACAGTGGTTTCATCAGGATGGAGCACCTCCACACACTGCTTGTGAAACTCGCAGCGTTTTGATGAAGAATTTTATGGGTGACTATTCTCCTTTCATGAGCCAGTGGAATAACCCCTATACTTATCTGATCTCATACCCCCATGACTTTTTTTTTCGTGGAGTTACATAAAAGACATGATCTATTCTACCAAACCTAGGATATTTGAAGACCTAAAGACCAAAGTCTATGATGCAATTAGCAACATTCCAGCTGAGCTATTTCCAAAAATGATGTCAAGCATTTTATTTGTGTAAATTTGAATATTGTGTTAGAAAGAAATGGCTCTTACGCTGAACAAAAATAGTTAAGGTTAATAAACTTCTATATTTTATGTACCTATTGCGTTTAGGTTTGTGTCTAGATTCTGTTAATTTAGTTTAGAATATTTATTTAGAAATAGGGACTATTTTAGGGACATCTGGTGTGTATATGTATATATATATAATTATATAGACCATTAGAAATATTAATTAACGTTACCAATTTATGCGCAACACGACTTAACAAGAACTCAATAGGTAAGAATAATCGCGTCGATTGGTCCAATGTTAATATGCAGCAGAGAATAGAATACAAAGACCGAACAAGTCACCTCTTTAATAATTTAGAAATTTTGCACCTTGCCTGTAATAATCCTTGCTCAAATGATTATCACTGTAAACTCATAGATAGGTATTATAGTAAGATAATATCCCTGTTAAGAGAAGCAGGAAGCCCCCTGATTAAATCTTACAACTATCATACTAAGGTTATTCCTGGATGAAATGATTTTATTGCCCCCCTGAAGAGGGAATCGAAAGACGCCTATGATTTGTGGTGCTTTCATGGTAGACCCAGATTAGGACCAGTATACATGAATATGTGTAGAAGTCGGGGTCAGTATAAGGCGGCCATAAGGCGATGTAAACAGGAAGAAGAGTCTATTCGGGCATCAAAAGCCTGTGAAGCTCGCCTAAATAACGATAATAACAAATTTTGGAAATTTGTTAAGAATCAAACGGGTGTCAAAAATGTCCTCCCTCCGACAATCGATGTGGTGTCGGGGGAGGATGAAATTGCAAAGCTGTGGAAAAACCACTACTCTAACATTCTTAACAGTGTGAGTAGGGATAATCTTAAGATAGATTGCAGCGAAACGATTGTGGGAGGGACAAGGGAAAATATTTTCATATCATTTTCTGAAGTAAAGAGGTTAATTAAAGAGTTAAAGACTGGTTCTGCGTCAGGTGTAGATGACTTATCGAATGAGCACTTAAAATATGCAAATGACGTAGTATGTCTGCATATATCATTGCTCCTATCAGCCATGCTTGCTCATAGCTATATCCCTGCAGAGTTCATGAGGGTATATATCTTGTCCCTGGTCAAAAATAAGTACGGAGACATTCTGTCCAGCAATAATTACAGGCCTATTGCTGTTGCTTCCTGCTTCTCGAAACTACTAGAAAAACTCTTGTTAATCCGATTAAATGATTTCCTATGGACATCTCCTAATCAGTTTGGCTTTAAAAGGTCCCATTCAACTGACCTCTGTATCTATGTACTTAAAGAAACAATATCTAAATACATTGACAGTAATTCAACCATTTATAGCTGTTTCCTTGATATAAGTAAGGCATATGATAGAGTGAACCACAATATTTTATTTGCAAAACTAGAAGACAGGAAGGTTCCCATGTACATTTTAAATTTATTGAAATTTTGGTATTCCCACCAATCTTTCACTGTTAGGTGGGGCAATGTACTATCCGAGTGTTTTGGCTCCTCTTGCGGGGTGCGACAAGGCTCCTTGCTCTCTCCTATGCTGTTTAATGTGTATATTGACGGATTAATTGCTTCACTTAATGAGGCAACAGTGGGATGTTGTATAGATAACACAAGGATAAATAACTTAGTTTATGCCGATGATATGGTGTTAATAAGTCCCTCTGTTAAAGGTCTGGATCGGCTACTAAATGTCTGCGAAGCTTATTCGCAGAAACATGATATTCTTTTTAATGTTACAAAAACTAAGGTTATGCAGTTTCATCCTAAAAGCTGTAATCAGCCAGCTGATATAAGGTTTAAAATGAATGGTGAAGTAATTGAGGAAGTACAAGAGTTTAAGTATTTGGGTCAAACTATTACCAGCTCCTTGAGTGATGACTCGGATATAAGAAAACAATCTCGAAGCCTTTGTGCTAAAGCGAATATGACCATAAGGAATTTTCGTTTCTGTACAAGTGAAGCTAAAGACACTCTTTCATACTTTCTGCAGTAATATATACGGTCAGCAACTCTGGGTGAATTATAAAAAAGGTTCTGGCAGAACCCTAAATTTGCTGTACAACAGGTCTTTTAGACTCCTACATAAATTACCCCCGAGATGCTCAGCTTCGCAAATGTTTGCTACCCGCAATGTCCCGAGCTTCCAGGAGGTAACAAAACGCGTCAATACAGTCTAATGCAAAGAATTAAAAAATCAACCAACCCGATCATCCAAGCTATCCATGAGTCCTGCCATTTATCCTCTAAGCTATGGACTTCTTGGTACGAAAACGTCTGTCTGTAGCTCCACTAAACTTCGACAGTGCAGTATTATTTCTAATCAATTGTATATATTTCTATCCTTAGTATATGAACTGTCATTGTATTAATAATATTTGTCATATGGACTATAGTCTGCCAATAAACCTTTTCATTTTCATTTCATTTTCATATATATATATATATATATATATATATATGTGTGTGTGTGTGTGTGTGTATATATGTATATATATATATATATATATATATATATATATATATATATATATATGAGGTACAGAACGGATTTTTTTCTGAAAGGCACATGGACCTCATCACCCAGGATTTGAATCTGAACCTTGACAAGGGTTTCGTGTTGTCTATGTACGACCTTTTACTCCCTTTTGGTAGCCACATGACGAAGGGCAACATACATGCTGAACTGAAGGCGCTTCTAACTCCACTCACATTCGCTGCAGTCAAAGTAAGAAGTGGAAGTTATTATAACTTTTAATAAGTAATAAAGTCTGTGTACAATAAAATAAAAATAACGAAATGTTTTTTGAATAGTAAATCAAAAAGATTTCGCGGTGTTTGTTTGTACTCCTAAGCAAGAATATCGCCTCATGGAAACCTTTTTGTGAACTACAGAAATCTGAGACACTCGACACAAGTTGTCCCGTGGAAAGAATGTGTCTTGGGGGAATCCGCTTCAACATCTCCTTCTCCCCAAAAGGGGTTTCTCCTTCATCTTCTAGTGACAAAAGCCCCGATCTGCTTGAGGGATTCCTCGCTTCGCTGGGAGTTATTTTGGGAGAGGTTTAAGTGTTTCTTTTAAATTTTTGTTTAGAATTATTTACTGTACATTGTCATTGTACGAAGATAATTTTAAATTTTGAAATATACTAACATTTCATAATTGTACTAAAGGTGTTCAAAAATTTAGAACTTCTAGTTGTTATTATTTTTATAGTTTCGTCATGTCTGTTATATAAGTTTAAAGGTTTTATTGCAATACTGCAAATTGCCCCTTACAGAAATTTATAGTTAAATTTTATTTTATTTTGGTCGGCATCACTTTATAAATAAGTTAATTATAACTGGCCATGTTCACTCACTTGACCCCACTTATCTCGCCATTTACTAATAAAACTAAACCGCTTTGATTTGACAGGTGATTAATTGCTTTTCTTGAGCACAGAAGAACAAACCCTAAATAATTTTGAAACGATAGCAGAAACGATTTTTTATAAATTTTTTACAAAACTTTCTTAAAATTTTAACACTTATACAAGTTCAACAGATTTCCATCGCTTTTCTTAGACTTCTCGTTCCTTAAAAGAATCTTTTTAGCTTTGTTAATCCTTTAAACTGACATCTCCATAATTACTTCGAGGACAGGAGGAGATTCCAACTTTGTATAAGCAAGAAAATAGTATAAACATTTTTGTTTGAAAGTAAACAAAGAAAATTGAAAGAACTGTCTTTGCTGTTTGTTATTTCCAAAAAAAGACAAAAATGGCCATATATTTGGATGTATGCGCCTCTAAGATTTTTTCATTATTTATGAGAGAAAATAAGTTTTGAAGAGTGTTAACTTAATGATCATATGTAGCTGTAGGCGAGGTCGAAACTCTCTCCAACCTTTGTTTATTATTAATACTGGAAAATTTATTTCTATTTTTCTATGTTCCTGATAATAATCAATCGGGATGGGGGTATATAAATTCAGGCAAAAATGGAAATAGCATCGCTGACTATGAAACCACCGCCACCTGGTTCGATTACCGGTAGCGGTAGTAGGCGCGCAGCAAACCCAGCTGTTTATCCTTACATACAATAAAAATTAGTTGGTAGATAGATGGGTACCCTGGTCAACCTAGTGGTTAAGACGCTGGGCTGATGATCGGGAGGTCGTGAGATCGAGTCCGTGCGAGGACTCTGTAATTTCTTACCACCTGTGGTGAGTCGTGGATTGGATCCCATGTTAAGCTGTCTAAGGTGGAGCAATAAGCTTCATCTTCGTCAGAATGAACAATTCGGACGGAAGCAAAACCAAGGTTATATATATATATATATATATATCGGGTGGTTTTTTTAAGCATCTGACTTTTTAGAAAGTGTATTTTTTTATTAACTGAAATAAAAGCATAAAGTTTTTACTGTACCTTCTCTGCGAATGGGGAATTAGTCCCTTACCACTAAACATGCTGTACTGTGTGTGATGTCCTGTCAGCTCATTAACTCTTTGTATATTTTCAACAAAGTTTTGCAGTACTCTGGATAGAGTATCTGTTGAAATCTGAGAAATTTCTTATTCAATTGATGGTTTCAGTTCTTCTATTGTGTATGAATTCTGTTTGAACACTCTACCTTTTAAATAACACCACAGATAAAAGTCACAGGGGTTTAGATCTGATGATGTTGGTAATGCCATCTGATGATGTTGGTAATGCTTCTTATTGTATTTATGAACTGAAAAATAAGAGGCATTATTATATACTATATAATTATTATAAATGTATTATTATATACTGTATATGTATATATATGATTCAACTCGGAATGGTTCCCTGAGATAACTTTCATAGAATACACAGACCTAATGTACAGGGTGTCCCGTAAGTCTGGACCCATAGGGAAAAATAATAAAATTACAAAATAGTCCAAAAATTTATTACATAATCTGTTCAAAGTGTCCGCCGTTGTGTCGCACACATAGTTGAAGACGCAATCTCGACTGCGACAGCACTTTCTGAATCACAGTCGCAGAAATTTCTTGACACGCCTCCACAATGCGTGCTTTAAGGTGGAAAATGTTCTGAAGTTTGACCTCGTACACTTTGGCTTTCAAGTGGCCCCACAAATAAAACTCCAGCGGAGTAAGATCATAATAAAAAAATAATAAAAATAATAATAAAAAAAATATATATATATTATAAATAAATTTTTGGACTATTTTGTAATTTTATTATTTTTCCCTATGGGTCCAGACTTACGGGACACCCTGTACATTACGGCGGATCGAAAATGAGGTTTTTAAACTTTTTTCGAAATTCAAATATGGCTAGTACGGAAAATATGTGGGTGCTATAGATAATGACTGTGCATAAATATTAGTCCTGCGAAATTATATCTTCAGGTGCTACAAAGCCGTCGAAAAAAGTGAAATATAATGATTTTCTTATATTCTGCATTAGTACAATAACTGAAACTTACTTGTTATTATTATATATTAAGTGTTCCAATTACCAAAATAGTTATTGAATTACGCAGCTCTTAGTTTATTTAGATCAATGTTCTTTTGATTAATGATCTAAATAATCCAGAACTCACCACGAGGAGGTGGCTGCGTGTCGAGCTCCACCCATGCCCTCCCAACCACCCATCCTTGCGCATGTTTTTTTCTATTAACGTTTTATTTAACTTTATATTCAGCTTTACTTTCGAATGATGGCATTTTTTTACGTGACTGAAGTGTTGATCTTATGAAGCCATCTCGCGCGTTCAATCCAAATACTTTTGATGATGCTTCAGTCACTAATTTTACCATTCTTTCTACTACTTGTGTATGACAAGGGAATTTCTCGAATGGAGGGGTACTCTTGTTTTCTATGAATTCTTCAATCTCATTTTCTGTCAGGTGTCTTGTCACAGGTGGTTCAGTGACAATGCATTTTTGCCAATTAATTAAATCAGTATAATCAGTACCTTCAAATTGAATAACAGGTACTGTGAAACGCCTCACAACTTTTTCCTTGTTTGTTTGCTTTGCTTTCTTTATTCGCCTCCACGCTAATTCTCTTATGGCGCTGCGGTCATCATGAATCATTGATGCTAGAATATTTTCTGGATTTGCAAAAAATGCATTTCTTTGTATGACAGGGTTTACAATATCCTTTACTTCGTCATTCAGTGTTCTTGTTAGTTCAATAGTTTTGAAAACATGTTTTGAGCCATTGACAAAAGACGTACTTTGCTTAATAGAAAACCACATTGGGATGTAGACCTTCATTATAAAAGAAGCAATGTTCATGAGGTTCTCAGATGGATTTACAGTTGAACTTCTAGTTGTTATTATTTTTATAGTTGTCAAACTCGACAATAGGAAGACTCTCACAGTTCTCTAATTCCCTGCCAATAGGACCGGTGAATCCGCGGGGGCCAGATGTTTTTCCATCCAGCTTTGCAACTAAATGGCGTAATGGCAATTCATTGGCATGGAGCTGGCACACTAAATGTTGAACTGGCTTCTTCAGCTTCAATTCTATAAGCCTTATAACGCCTCCCTTTTCTCCAGTGTTGACTGCTGCACCATCGCATCTAATGGCAACAAGGTTTTCCAGGTTCATGTCATTATTTCCAATATACTCAAACATTCCTTTACATATTTCTTCAGCTGATCCAGAATTCACAGAATAATGGCCCAAATAATCTGAACCAGGTTCTCTCACTAAAGTGATATGTTCTTCTGTTACCTTCTTCTGATATACTTTGGACTCTTTTTTTTCTTGGAAGAGTGTAGAATCTTTTCGACCATCAAAATAGATTCCTCTGATTGGGACCTGATTTTGATCTTTCATAATTTCTGATCTCTTCTTTTGTCTTTCTCTTCTGATTTTACTCCTATCCACTACTTCAGATGTATTGTCAATAGAAACTTCTCCAATATCTTGCAATACTGCACTAACAATGAATGCTGCAGCTCGATCTGAAACTGCAGTCCTGTCACAAGCAGTAGCCACTGAAGGTAGATTTGTAGTTTTCCTTTTCTTGAATAATTGTTCTTCAGGTTGTTCGAGCTTTCTCTTCGAGCTAACTGGCTCTGGAAATGTATCGTCTGATATTTCGCCAGATTCACTTTCACTATTTGATGTCGATGATGATAATTCAACATTTGTATCCTGCAATTTCTCCTGTGAAGATTCTTTGGTGAGCCTCACAGCTTCTTTTTGCTTTCTTAGCAACGTAGATGCTTTTTTCTTTGAGAGTGTAATATCTACTCTATCAATAAACAGTTTTCTTTCACTCCTTTGATCTAAGAGGAACGTCACTTCTTCCTTTGGAACCGTTTTTTCTTTGGGACAAGAACATTGTGTTAGTACTTTGCACTTGCACGCTGCAATGTCAAAAAGTTTCGTGTGTGCTTCTTTTTTGAACATAATCTTTGCTTTGTAAGCTTCAGAATTTTTTCTGCTTTGGTATGGCTTCATAATGACACGATACTTTTCGTGGTAGCTTCTGAACATTGTTTCAATTCGCCTGTCTGACAGAATTGGGACGGAAGCACTTTCCCAAATTGTTTTCAATTTATCAACAACTTGTTCTAATATTTGAGATATTGAAGGATCTTTATTAGTATTCTGTTTCAAATCGTTTCTTACAAACAAGTAATATTTAAAAACTCCTTCGTATGTAGGAAGATTCCTGTGCCACAAATCTTCCCCCATACCAAACATGGGGCACTCAGTTGAGGCCCTGGTTGATTTTGCACAAACTCGAGACATTTTGAAAGTATACAAATCTGAAAAAGAAAGAGCTAATATCAATTATACGTTAATTTCAGTTAATAGTACATGGCAAACTTAGGGCAACACAATACAGAAATGCAAAATATATAAGAAATATAGTTTAGACTATCTGAGTAACGCCAACAACAGAACACCCACCTGCTACGAGAGCGACAGCTACACTGAACCGAGGTACTCACGTGACAGCTGAGTGAGCTGACTATAGAAAACTGTTTTTAGAGAATAGAAACTTTTTTTAAAGGTTGACTGAGCTATTTTTATATAAGTGTGAATAAATTCTTGTCTATTGTGCATCGTGGACTCTTCTGTAATTATTGGTTAAAATCTGCTTTTTTCAATTTTTTTCAATATTGAAGGTCATTGTGGCACATGAAGATATTAATGTTATGATTTTAAATTTATACCAGCTTATTTCCTCACTACTCCACACATTTTCCACACTAGCCAATTTGAAAATTCGAAAAATGAGTTTTTCACTCCGCCCTAATGTACATGGAACAAGGGACCCTTCTTGCATATTAAAGTCACTCTATTCAGAATAAGTAATGGTAAATACTGGAGTTTTTCCTTTTCATGATGGAAGCCCAACGTGGTCAACCGGTCTTTTACAGAGGATGGTGAGGGAAGCTACAGTATATCCCACAAGAGTTCTTTGTTCAATGCACATTAGTTCTGTGTAGTCCATATATATATATATATATATATATATATATATCAGGACTTTCGGGTTGGGTCCGGGTCTGGGTCATTTTTCTAATTTACTTTCGGGTCCGGGTCATTTTTCTAATTTACTTTCGGGTTCTGGTCCGGGTCCGGGTCGGACCCGAAAGTTCACTTTCAGGTCCTGTCGGGTCTTTCAGTATATGACCCGGGTCTGTGTCGGGTCCATTATTAAAAATGTAATAATTATAATCTGGTATAGGATAGGTAATAAGACTGCTACCGCAGCTACATTAGCATGTTTTCTGAAACATAGTAAAACATTATATGGCTATACGGTAGTAGCCTAACCATATATATTAATTAATCCGGTTTTGGAAATGTTTCAAAGTAGGTGTATTAATTGTATTAATATTTAATAGTAACTAGGTATAGTTATACATGCATTGCTAAGGGGAAAAGTACAATGTATGATTGCTCTCTTCAGCCCCCTTATTCTAAATTTTAATTAATTTTGTGAAAACAAATTCTATATTTTTTGAGTGAACTCAAATGGAAATTATCATCTTCTTGCATTAAAATTAAATACTTTATCTTAAAAAACAAAAATAAAACCGATAATATGAAATAATTAAAGTCATTTGGTAGTAGGCCTAATATTGTCTTTATATTTTGAGGGCAACATATTCTGTGAACTCCTTTAAAACAGATATTGATATAACGGCATAGCCTATACTTATTTTTCTTAGAATCTAGATCGAAAGTTGTGGCAAGACAGGAAAGAGATTTCTGAATTTTTAACTGATTTTTTTTATTTTGAATATACACAGTGTATATATATATATATATATATATATATATATATATATATATGCGCTTCTTAACTGAAATATTTTTATTAGGACTATTCTACACTATTTTATTTGAGCAGACTTTATTCCCCAACACCGTTCGATCGCTAAAACAATACTGCGTCTAATAATGATTGCGAAAGAGAATTTCTTTGCGGGTTCAGAATGAAGCTTAGAGCGGAGAACAATCTTTCAACGCTAACTTGCGTGCACGGAGTAGACAATGCTACCAAGGCTGCCTGTTTTAATTCTTCTCCCATTTCCATCCACCATTTCATGGGATCTTGATGGATCAGTTTCCCAGCTGAATCTCTCTTTTGCGCGAGGCGAGGACATTTTTCAAACTGTATCACACCTGCATCAAACTTCGCACTCAGTGACACAGTTTGAAGGCGCACACATAAATTCTGTAAACTAAAAACCCGGCTGTGCGGGTCCTTCACTTTCGGGTCTGGTCTGGGTCTAGGTCAATATTAAAATTCACTTTCAGGTCTGGGTCCGGGTACGGGTCTTTTTTCTAATTCACTATCGGGTCCGGGTCCGGGTCCGGGTCTTATGTCACTTTCGGGTTAAACCCGGGTTTGGGTCCGGGTCCGGGTACGACCTGCCAGCCCTGATATATATATATATATATGGGAATGAACTCAGAATGGTCCCCTGAGTTTTTTATGATACACACAGACAGTGCATGGAACAAGGAACTCTTCTGGGATAATTAAATCCACTATAGTCCGAATAAGTAATGGTAAATGACAAATACCATAGTTTTTCTTTTTCATGATGCTAGCCCGACGTGGGCAACGGGTCACTCGCAAAGAGGTCCCATAAATATAGCTTCCCTCACCAGCTATCTGCAAAGCAGACAGGATCCAGCTTTGGGACATGGATCTAGGGTTTAAAGCACCTAGCCATGCTACATTTAGAACCTCAATATAAGCAAAAGACTCGCTGCCTTCACGTCAGATTGAATGCATCAAAGAAAAAGAAAAAGGGGTAACTATTATATTTTTAGCCAAAAACCAAAACTTAAACCTCAACTGGCAGAATTGAGCGTCCACTTTTCAAGGCACATAACATGTCCGTTTCAAGATGGGAATGAACTCAGAATGGTCCCCTGAGTTTTTTATGATACACACAGACAGTGCATGGAACAAGGAACTCTTCTGGGATAATTAAATCCACTATAGTCCGAATAAGTAATGGTAAATGACAAATACCATAGTTTTTCTTTTTCATGATGCTAGCCCGACGTGGGCAACGGGTCACTCGCAAAGAGGTCCCATAAATATAGCTTCCCTCACCAGCTGTCTGTGTGTATCATAAAAAACTCAGGGGACCATTCTGAGTTCATTCCCATCTTGAAACGGACATGTTATGTGCCTTGAAAAGTGGGCGCTCAATTCTGCCAGTTGAGGTTTAAGTTTTGGTTTTTGGCTAAAAATATAATAGTTACCCCTTTTTCTTTTTCTTTGATGCATTCAATCTGACGTGAAGGCAGCGAGTCTTTTGCTTATATTGAGGTTCTAAATGTAGCATGGCTAGGTGCTTTAAACCCTAGATCCATGTCCCTCTTTGCGAGTGACCCGTTGCCCACGTCGGGCTAGCATCATGAAAAAGAAAAACTATGGTATTTGTCATTTACCATTACTTATTCGGACTATAGTGGATTTAATTATCCCAGAAGAGTTCCTTGTTCCATGCACTGTCTGTGTGTATCATATATATATATATATATATATATATATATATATATATATATATGAAAATTATTTCACGAAAGTAACACGTGAAAAATATTTATGATGAATAAAACCACGAAGGAAAGGAAACACAAAATGGTGCTCAAGCGCTTTCGTCTAATGACATCCTCAGGAACACTGAAGTAAATAAAAGGGTGACAGCCTATATATAGGTTACAGAAAAAAAAAAATAAATAAATAAAAAAAAAAAAATAAAAAATAAATAATATATATATATATATAATATATATATATATATATATGCAATAAACGGAGAAGTAAAAATAAAAATTAAAGGATTATCAGAGAGGCATACATATTTGTAAGGAAAAAATATCGATTTTTAGCACAAATCAAATGAATTATAAAAATACAAATTTATAGTGGAAATCTGCCCTGGTTTTAACACTCTGCCTTTTTTGGTTAAGTTTCAATGTATATAAAAATAAAATGAAAATTAAAAGTTAATAAAGTAGAATACAAGTTTATCAAAGATTTAGTGTTCTACCCTTCTTATCTAAATCTGTTTTGAAGGAATTCAAAACAACAGGATCGAGTTGAAAAAGACCTTTGCTTATGTTGAAGTTATTTGAAAGTTGGATAATGGCAGACTCAAGAATATTTCTATTAACAATGTTGCTAGAGTGGAATAAATCTGAAGCATTATTCCAATCAATACAGTGGGATAACTCTGACAAATGGACAAAAAGGGCACTGGACAACTGTCCTGTTCTAACGGAATATTGATGCTGTTTTAAGTTTAGTATCTATCGGAAAACAACAAACAATTTGTCCTACGTACACTTTTACTCGGGACATGACACCCCCACTAAGAAGGCCATTTTTTCATCAATGTTTCTCCGCGCCCTTAGGATCGCCAGTCCGGAATACATCGATGCCGAATTGGAAAAAATCAACGGTATTGGAAGTGATCTGTGTTATTCATCTGCGTTTATGGAGTCTTGTCTCAACAAGGCAAAACGAACTTTCTATCGTGTCAATAATAACACTTGTACTTTGTCAAAAAATATTTTAGTACTTCCATTTTTCCCGGGCTTTTTAGGCATTGCTAATGTACTTAAACCTTTGGATATTAATGTAGCATTTTCATATAACAATATTGTGAAAAATATCATAGTAAAAAAAAGCCCTACCAATAATTCAGGCATTATCTATAAAATTGGGTGTAAACAATGTAATTCCTTTTACATAGGTCAGACGGGAAAGGATTTGCACACACGTATAAAACAGCATCAATATTCCGTTAGAACAGGACAGTTGTCCAGTGCCCTTTTTGTCCATTTGTCAGAGTTATCCCACTGTATTGATTGGAATAATGCTTCAGTTTTATTCCACTCTAGCAACATTGTTAATAGAAATATTCTTGAGTCTGCCATTATCCAACTTTCAAATAACTTCAACATAAGCAAAGGTCTTTTTCAACTCGATCCTGTTGTTTTGAATTCCTTCAAAACAGATTTAGATAAGAAGGGTAGAACACTAAATCTTTGGTAAACTTGTATGCTACTTTATTAACTTTTAATTTTCATTTTATTTTTATATACATCGAAACTTAACCAAAAAAGGCAGTGTTAAAACCCGGGCAGATTTCCAGTATAAATTTGTATTTTTATAATTCATTTGATCTTCTGCTAAAAATCGTTATTTTTTCCTTACAAATATGTATGCCTCTCTGATAATCCTTTAATTTTTAATTTTTATTTTTACTTCTCCGTTTATTGCATATATATATATATATATATATATATATAATTTATTTTTTCTTTTTTCTTTTTTTTTTTCTTTCTGTAACCTATATATAGGCTGTCACCCTTTTATGTACTTCAGTGTTCCTGAGGATATCATTAGACGAAAGCGCTTGAGCACCATTTTGTGTTTCCTTTCCTTCGTGGTTTTATTCATCATATATATATATATATATATATATATTGTATACACATATATACTATATATATATATATATTATATAATATATATATATATATATATATACTGTATGTATAATATATATCGGGTGGTCCGAAAAAAATGACGCATTTTTTAAAAATTAATATCTCAGTAACCCCCTTCCTTATCATGACAATTTTTATATGCAAGATACTTTCAAACTTCTTTTTTTGAATGCAAGAAACGGAATTCTGATATATTTTATAGTTTTCTCGCAATTAACAAAAGTAACAACATGGGTCAAAAAAACAAAAATCGCAATATAATATCCGTTTTTTATACGATATCATTTTTATACGATATCATGCGATATTTTTGCAAGTTATTACAAAACTCTACAGGAATGAACAAGTCAAATTGTGGATATTTTTATTTTTTAACAATTCGTCAGTACCCTTAATGATGTTGTCAGAGGAAGATCGTATTCTCATTAAAAATTGTTACTGTGAAAAAGGATGGAAGACTGGAATGTTATTGCAAGAGTTTCCCGGCAAAAAGTGGAAAAGGCGTGCAGTGGAAAGACTCTTAAAGAAGATTCGCGAATCGGGAAGTACTGCCAGAAAACCAGGAAGCGGTAGACCTAAAACAGCTTCGGTTCCAGAAAATGTGGATTACATCAACGATAAAATCTGCTCTCAAGAAGATAAACCAGGAAGTCATTTGTCACAAAGAACAATTGCTAAACATTTGAATATTGGAAAGACTTCTGTACACCGAATAATTAAAGCACAAAAACTAAAAGCCTTCAAAAGAATAGTATCTTCTAGAAAAAGTGATACTGTTAAGGATAAAAGAAAAACAAGGTGCAGAAAGTTACTTGATAATTTCTCTGTCGTTGATATTAAAAAGATAATCTTCACGGATGAAAAAGATTTCACTCTAGAAATTCCGCGAAACAGTCAAAATGATGTTGTCTACGGGCGTGGTAAAAAGTGTGACATTTCAATAAACAGATTGTATCATGAAACGTCAAGATTCTCCAAAAAGGTTATGATATCTGCAGGGGTCTCTTGGAATGGCAAGACAGATGTTCATTTTATTGAAACTGAAAAGACAAAGGTGAATTCTGCAAATTACATTGAACTTTTAAGAACAAAATTGTTGCCGGATTGTCGTCGCCTGTATCAAGAAAATGATTTCATATTTCAACAAGATGGAGCACCGTCGCATACAAGCTACGCCACACAGTCGTTTCTGATTAGCAATACACCAAAATTAATAACGAAAAATGAGTGGCCACCACAAAGCCCAGATTGTAATCCTATGGACTACTCAATTTGGGAGTTACTAAAAGAGAAGGTTTACCGAGGTCGACGAGAAAAATTCACCGAATCAGAATTAAAAAGTAAAATACTTGAATCTTGGCAAGAAATTGGCATTAATGAAGTAAGAAGTATTATTTTTGTGTGGAAGAAAAGACTTAGATTAGTGTGTCAACAGAGTGGTGGTCCAATCGATCATTTACTGTAAATTAATTAGTTAAATTTCTAATTAAATTTTTCCTTTCTCATGATATTCGTTTTTTTGACCCATGTTGTTACTTTTGTTAATTGCGAGAAAACTATAAAAGATATCAGAATTCCGTTTCTTGCATTCAAAAAAAGAAGTTTGAAAGTATCTTGCATATAAAAATTGTCACGATAAGGAAGGGGGTTACTGAGATATTAATTTTTAAAAAATGCGTCATTTTTTTCGGACCACCCGATATATATATATATATATATGGAGAGATGGAGTGGAAGGGAGGTAAAGCATACATTTGCATTTAACCAAGCAAAACAAATTAGAATATTTGGTCACCATATCATCTCATTAGTCAACAAAGTCCACCTCCGTTTTCTAAATTGCCGTAGTTATCTTAAATACAGTACCAGTAATGCTTTTATACATTGGTTAGAAAAACATTTTGGTTATTAAAAGTAAAACGAAAGGTCATATTCCCCCTTTAGGCAGGGTCGGCACGAAACCGAAAATTAAAAAAAGAACCAACACACTTTTTAGATTAAACCCGAAAGAACAAATTTTTTTTCGTTTTCTTTTCAAGAAATAAAGAATATAATTTTAAATAAACTACATATAATATAGGGTCTATATACTTAGGATATATTACTTAAAAAACTTTTCAGTTTTAATATTTTTTTTTTGTTTTAGTTATAATAAAATTTAATATAATTGTTCACTGTTTCATAAAATTTAAAAAGTTAAAATTAATAAAATGCCATTAACATTGGGAAGTGGTAAGAAAGAAGCCATTGAATGGACTGAAGTAACAATGATTGGAGGTTCTTTAAAAATGAAATGCAAACATTGTAGCTCGGAATTGGGTAAAAAAATTGAACGGATACGACCACACCTCCAAATATGCCCCAGGAGAATGAGAATCAGAGTTTCAGTATCAAGTCATCTAATCCTGAAGCTGTCCCTGTGTCCTGTCCTGCGTTATCATCAACTTCATCACTCCACTCAGTGTTACAGTAACTGAAACTGTACCTCAAACTCAAAGTCTGCCTATATTTGCAATTTCATATTCTTCCCAATTGTCGTCAGTTTTTCATGGATCTGCTTCTGGAGTTTCAACATTTGCTTCTTCCAGAGTTTCAACTTCTTCTCCAGGTTTGGAAAATTCATTTGTTCTACAATCTCCAACATTTACATTCAAATAAAATGTCGCAGCCTCAGGTTAGTGACTTTTTTAAACTTCAAACCTTTATTCAAAAATGAATACAATTGACAAATTTTACAGTTTCTAGATATTTGTTACGACATTATATTTACAGTACTCTCATCTGAATATGCCCTTGGAAGTATGGAGGCTTTTTAGGTCAAATTAATGGTATTTAGTTTATTTATTACATAAAACAAAATTAAAACAACAAATTCGCCAAAAAACAAAATTCTAAACAAGTGGCATTGGATTTGGAGTCGCTAATATCGAAGAATACAAGGAAATGGTTACTGCTCTGAGGCCTGGCTACTGCCTACCAACCACACAAAAATGGCAGTAAATTTGCTTGAAGAAGTGTGCAGCGAAGTAGGGGAAAAGTCGATAAATGACTTGGATAATTGTTCAACTATTAATTTAATTGACAATGGATGGTCTTCGGCAGGGGCGGATTAACTGTACTTGGGGCCTGAGGCTAATTTTATTTTGGGGGCCCTTTTCCATAGATTTTTATTAATAATACACGGACAGTACGTAGTACACTTAGAGCCTACACGAATTACATGTACGGTGCTTAAGCTAACTGAAAAACAAACATAAAAGAACCTTAACACGGTATATTTTGCCGTTTGCTAAAACAAAACTATTAAGCAAACTTTATTTTAGGGACGATAAAACGTAAAATAAAACAAGGAATTTGTCGGTTTGTGTACTCTGTCATATTTAATCAAAGAAGTTTGCCTTTCGAGCTTTCTGGTTTGCAAAATCTCGAATTATATCACTGAAACTCAGTTCCCGCAAAATATCACTTTCCCTGTACTGGGTGATTACAAATAATCTTCCCGATTTTAAACATTTATTATGAAAAAACTAGCAAAGCTACAGCGAAAAGCAAGATATACAAATAAAGAACTCAAAAAGTTTTATTTACAAGCTACTAAAGTTCAATATGAGCTCCTTTTGTCGCTCTGTAGACATCAAAATGGTATTCTGTTTTCTTCCATACATTTTGTAGCGTATCATATTGATCTTTTCTAATAGCCTCGCGTATCCTTTCCTTCAAATGTTCCAAAGTGTTGCCAGTGGTGGAAGAAAAGCTTCATTTTTGACATAGCCCCAGAGGAAGAAGTCAAGGAGGGTTAGATCGGGCGAACGAGCCGGCCAAGGAATGGGCCCACCATGCCCGATCCAACGACCAGGCAATTGCTCATTCAGGAATGTTGTAACCTCATTGTGGAAATGGAGTGGCGCACCATCCTGCTGAAACCACACATCAGATTTGTCCTCTGGCAGCTGGGGTACAAGGCATAGGGGTAGCATGTCGCGGTAAATGATACCGTTAATTGTTTGTTTAGCAAAGAAGAATGGACAGTACACTTTCACACCGGTAAGAGCACAAAACACGTTAACTTTAGGGCTATCTCTGACGTGTTCAATATTACAAATAAAAATTCCATGAAATATTCTTTATTTGTATATCTTGTTTTTCGCTGTAGCTTTGTTAGTTTTTCATAATAAATGTTTAAAATCGGGAAGATCATTTGCAATCACCCGATACATCAGTGAGAGCATATTCAGCCGTTCTTATTTAATTTTTGCTCTAGCTTCATCTTTTACCCGCTTCAGCTTTGAAAAGCTGCGTGAATTTGGGTTTCTACAGCACAGACTTTAAAAAAAAATGATATAGTGAGACGCTTGTTTTTACAAATGTTTCAGTTCAAAAAATTAAATATAAACAAAATATTTATACAGATAAAATTTTAGATTAACAATGAAGCTTGCAAAATAATAATAAAGGGCCACGGACAATATCTGGCATATTAACGCTGAAATTAACTTCATTGAAATTAATACAGTCACCCTCACTTGACTGGATCCACTTTGATTGGGGGCTCCCTCAAACATGGGGCTTGAGGCTTCAGCCTCAATTGCCTCAATGATAATCCGCCACTGGTCTTCAGGGTGAAATGACCCAGTCATTGCTAACTCTATTCACATTGGAAACAATACATTTTTGTTTAATGCATCTATGTTTGAGAGACCATTTTGGAACCGTGCAATAGTTATCCAACAAAATGTGGTTCCTCATAGAGATGAGATGACTTCGAAATGAAAAAGTATTTCTATTGATTTTGCAATTTTTTTCGCAACTTTTAATCTCAGCCGGTATACAAAGTGTGTTTCCAATATTTTGTCACATGAAGTCCAAACTGTGTTGATGAGCTGGAAAGCATCTTAAAATCTATACACAATCAACAACAAAGTCTTTAGATGCAGAGAAAATTGAGGAATGGCAGTACCATATAAAAAAAATTAATAAATGAATGAATATACCGGGTGTCCCAATAAAATGTTTACACATCATATTAACATATATATTTAGGGGGCGGGTCGAAATTTTGTATTCTTATTCTACACACTGCTCGGAGTTTCCTTTAGGCCCCAAAACAACATACTGTAATTACACCGCTATGCGCCCCCCCCCGTACCCGTTGCATATGCCCTCCCTTTTTTTAAATTGAAATGAAACTGAAACCAATTCTTTGAATATAAAAACCTGATAAATGACAAAGATTAAAGTAAATAGTGATATACGTAAAGTTAAAGTAAGTTTTATATATATATATATATATATATATATATATATATATATATATATATATATATATATATATATATATATATATATATATATATATATATATATATATATATATATATATATATATATATATATTATATATATAATATATTATAAATATATATATATATATATATATATATATATATATATATACAGGGTGTCCGAGAATTATCTGTACAATTTTTGGCTGTTATTAAAAGTCAACCATGAAGTGTAGAAATTCCAATGTTGTCCCATTTTACAGATAATTTCATTAAGTTTTTTCTGATACCAAGTTTTGACAAGTTTTAGAAATTCCAGTGTGTCCGAACATTATCTGTGCAATTTCATCTTTTAATAAAATTCTTGATAACACACGTAAAATTCTTAAACAAGATATTTAGAATCTGTATTTTCCAAAGTTTCTTTTATTAAAGTAACGTTGTTACAAACATTCGATATGTGCACCATTAGTGATTCGCAAAACATCCAATCGATACTCCAAATGTTGCCATGTACGCTGCAGCATATCCACATCAATTCGCTCAATAGCAGCTGTGATTCTTGCTTTTAAATCATCAATGTCTGTCACCCGCGTACATTTCTAAAAAACTTGTCAAAACGTGGTATCAGAAAAAACTTAATGAGATTCTCTGTAAAATGGGACAACACTGGAATTTCTACACTTCATGGTTGACTTTTAATAGCAGCCAAAAATTGTACAGATAATTCTCGGACACCCGGTATATATATATATATATATAATAATAAGAAATCTTTCTCCGTATATTACTTAAAGAATCAATTGAAGCATACTAAAATAAAAATATTCACCTTAAGAAATTTAATTGAAGCATATTAAAACCAAAATATTCACCTGAAGAAATTTAAAATCGTAAATTACTGACACCACTGGCCTTTCCATTGGAACACAGATAGCTTTTTTCTCGCCTCCAGTACATTCAAAATAAATTTGTCTGTTTTCGTAACCAATTCTATCTTGTGATGCTTCTGTTACCACATTTACAGCATGTTCTACTCCCTGGCTGTGACAGGGAAAAGGAATAAGCTGAAGTGGTTCATTTCGAACTTTAAGAAGATCATCATTTGTCAAATTCTGTAAAATAGGTGGAGGGGTGATGGTTTCGTTGTCCGAGTCAATCATGTTAGGATAATCGTCTGCTTCAAAGTTCAGTGTTTTTGGCAGCTCAAAATTTCTCGCACTGGTGCTCCTATTTCTTGTTTGAATGATGTGTGCTAAAGAGCCAGCTATCTGACCTCTCTTCTTGTGTCTGTTATCACTGAGAGTAAGATATTCTCTGGGTAGGCAAAATAGGCGTTATTTCTCAGGACACGCTCCATAATCATCCGATGCTTTTTATCTAAGCCTTTAAGCAAGTGCATGATATACCAAAAATTAGATGCTCCCTCATTTGCCTTTGGATGAGACTTTATCCAAAACCAGCATGGAGCGTAAACCAGCATTATAATTTTTACTTGGTCTTGGATGTTTTTGTCTGGATTCCGAGTAAAAATATACAGTATAAGCGCAGGATCCTGTTTGCTCGTGTTAGCCATCTTGTACGATGGAGGGCACCTGGGGATCTGGTGGCTAACGCTTGTGAGATGCGTCCAGATTGTATACTAATGCACATTTCATACATTTATTTTTGGTCACTGCTGAAACTTTTAACAATATCGGCCGAAACTTCTTTAATGTTGCCCTCTACAGGGGTATAATGAACTATATCCAGTTTGGTCAAATCCTCTCGGAGTTTATTTCCAAAAGAACCTTTGAAGGTGTTTGGTCCCGAAGTTTTTCCATCAATTGCTTCAAATACGTGCCTGATGGGCAGTTGTTTGCATGCAAAAGGCAAATCAGCCATTGTACCGGCCTGTCCAGATATAATTCAATCAATTTTAGCACTCCGCCAATCCTAGCAGTGTTCACTGGGGTGCCATCGCATAGCAAAGCTTTGAGGGATTCTTTGCTATTAGAATCAACTATAAAAGTTATTATTTCATCTGCAATACAACAAGCAGGTCCGTTATCTGGAGCTGTATGATCCATGTAAGCATCACCAGGTTCTTTGACTATTACATAATGTTCTTCGTACTCCATTCCCTTCTTTGTCTTAGTTTGATCTTTTCTACCATCAAATCAGATGCCTTCAATCTGTGTGTTCTCTGATTTCACTTTGATTATGTTCTTTTTACCCACACGAATTCTTTCTCGTTCCACTTTTTTCCTATCCAACATATTGGTTTCGTCTAATATTCCCATATCCTTCAAAGCTGCATTTACTATAGCTGCAGTAGCTCTGTAACTTACACGGTATCTATCTGCTGTTATTGTTAAGTTATCATAAATAATTCTGTTCTAATGGTTTTCTCTCAGCTCAAAATCTGGAACAAAATCAATATCGTCGCTGTCATCATCAATTTCCATGCTCTCATCTTCCATAATATGTAAAGGGTCCAATTTGCTGGTTGAGGCGACATTCATATCTAGGCTTATCTTTGCTCTTCTTTCTAATCCTTTAACTCTATCGTGAGTCCTTTTTCTTGCGGAAGTCGTTACTCTGTCGATTGGTCCTAGTTGGTTTTTTCTTTGTTTCTGCCCCACAAAAGACTCCCACTCAATCACTGGAACTCTAATATCACATCTGCAATCCGTTCAACTGATTTTTTTATCGTAACAAGTACAAGGGCAAATATCAAACATTTCATCGGATGTCTCCACCTTCTGCTGAAAACTGTTGTTTCTTTGTTTTAATGGTACTTTATTTAGTTTTGCTGCAGATTCTATCAATCGTTCAACTTAGTAGTATGCCCGCAAAAGGTTTGAGTGCAATTGCATTGCAATAGTGCTTAATATTACGTAATGTTGCAAGACTGCCACCCCACCCCTTTTGTTGCAAGAGTGCCACTCCCACCCCACCCCTTTTGTTGCAAGAGTGCCACTCCCACCCCCCTTTGTTGCAAGAGTGCCACCCCACCAATACCCTCCTTCGTTACTGAGCCCCGCCCCGCTTCGTTGCCAAGCTATTCCCCCCAAAGCGGCAGAAAGAGAGAGAGAGAGAGAGAGAGAGAGAGAGAGAGAGAGAGAGTACCAACCTTTGTTGCCAACCCCAAAATGGGAATGCAAGGGGTATGCAACTTGGAGGCGGAGTTCTCCCCCAAGCTGAACCCCCCAAAGGGGCAGAAAGAAAGAAAGAAAGAAAGAAAGAAAGAGAGAGAGAGAGAGAGAGAGAGAGAGAGAGAGAGAGAGGAAGATGAGAGTACCAACCTTTGTTGCCAATCCCAAAATGGGAATGCAAGGGGCATGTAACTTGGAGGCGGAGTTCTCCCCCAAGCTATACCTAACCTAAGAGGCCTCTATGGGAGGGAAGAGGTTACCTCACCACCCAAAGGGCCAGAAACAGAAAGGACCAGAGGTCCTTGCTAGGCTGAGAGCCGAGCTTGTATGACTCCGTCGTCCGCCTCCCGCTCATTTATAGACCTCTAATCGGCCAGTTGGCTGAGTTGCCAGATAGCGCCATGTATTTAATTCACCAGCCAATAGAAGGCTGAGTTGCCAGTTTGTGCTATATATTTAAATAAACTATATATTAATCATCCAATAGAAGACTGATTTGCCAGATAGCAATATTTATTAAATTAATTCATATATTATTCAGCCATTTCGTTGCTAAATACCACCATATATTTTAATTTATATCATAATAGTTGTCAGGTACTGCCATTTATTTTAAATCGCTATCAATACAGATGAATTTTCAACTTAAAGAGAGCTAAATATTTTAAAAGAAATTCTGTTTATCAAATAAATAATTAGAATTTAAACACACTCTCTTTACACAACTAAAATAAATCATTTTATTACTTAATTCCTATTTTAATTATTATTATTAATAACACAATTTTCGCTAATTGTGAGTCTGTATATTGTACCCATCTAGGTACGATCCAACTTTTAAATCCTTTTTATTAAATATTTCCAAAAGAATACTTGATTACTGAATAAAAATGCCAGTACCAGTTGTCAAAATGTTTTTTGTTAATTTTGCGAATTAATATCAAATATATATATATATCACACCTTCTTGCGTAATATACAAGCTCATAATAATAATAAACTATTCCTTGGGGTAATTCGCGTGTTAAAAATTACTAAATACAGAAAGTCAGTTAAAGATTTTTTCATTTAGATAAACGAAAAATAAACATACATACATCACGATATTCTGCAGGGCAAACCTTTAAGGTATAAGCAAGAACGAGTATACTTACCCCACGCAATACTATTTTGCATAGGAATCGTATAAAGTCCGAGTCATTACACGATCTTATGAGATCGACGCAAGATATTAATAATATATATATATATGAATAATTCGTATATTAAAAGATGCGTCTCTCCCCCAAACGATCAAAACTCAAAAAGCGTGAAACAAATTTTAAAAAAATAAGAATGCAAAGTATGTAAATAGCTCGTAAGTTACTATTTTCGCCGCTACAAAACGCTGTAATCTGCTCTATACACACTTCCATGTATAAACTTGCCCTTAACCTAAGCCAATCTTCATAAAAGGTATTTCATAAAATGCAATACTATCGTTACCTCAAAATATGACAGCTTCTTGACGCGGTCTATAGGGATTTTGCCACGTCACCCATATATGACTGACGAGGCAGTATGTAAAACAAATGGAAACATTATCCTCATTAAGTTATTATTATTAACAACCTGTATCCAAATATATTCTGATAACTACTGATTACACACATTTAAGTACAAATAAAATGAATACGATCCAATTAATTAATTATTTTAAATAGAGTTTTCAAAGTTAATATAGCTCGCTTTTTAAGTTTTAACTAGTCTACCCCAATAAAACGACGTTTTCTATGGATGTTTATAAAAGAAAATGGAATTTTTTGGCAATACCCACATAACTCCTTTATAATGATTTCATTAACATTAAACTCGTCAAGATATACACTTCTTTTATTAGTAAAAATCATGAAATTTGTTTTACTGGTATTTAGGAAGAGTTTATGGGTGTTCAACCATTTCATTACACTGACGAGTTCTGAATGAAATGCATCCTTAGCTGTATCAGCAGCTTTGTATGAAAAAGGCAGTTGTATCTTCTGCAAACATTATGAAGATCAGTATAGCAGATGAACGTGGATGGTCGTTTATATATAATAAAAATAACAGTGGACTAGAGCTGATCCCTGTGGTACACCATGTTTGACAAACGCAATAGTTGAACAAACCCTATTTACTGATACAAAAATGATATCTAATGGACAAATAACTTTTAAACCAATCACTGACTGCTCCTCTAAAACCGTAACAATATAATTTAAGTAGAATATTAAGGTCTATTACATCAAACGCTTACTCAAAGCCATAAATATTGATATCATTATTTCTCTGTTCACCTTAGCTATATTTGCATTTTCCATAAGGCGATGCTCATCCGCTATTGAAGTAAAATGTGCATTTAAAGAGTATGCATCAGTAGTACCATCAGTAATTTCTTTATTATCAACATTTAATTTCTCTTTTGATTTTTCTTAATTTGTTTTCCAAGAAGATTGTTTATAGACAAACAAGTGTTTTTCATGTCTCCTCGATGTTTGGAAATTTGCTTGTATTTATAATAGTTATATTTTGCAATTTCGATTATTTTAGTTAATTTGGTTCTGTATTGAGCATATTGTATTTCATCAGGAATTTTGCTCTGCAATAATTCGACTTATTTCATTATAACTTTTCTCCATCCTATTCAAGCCAGTTAACGTGTTTCTTAGCTGACTGTATTCAGATAAAGTCGCTAGACTATTACGAATTTTATAATCCATAATGTCCTCTTTTTATTTTTCATCATCTTAGATATTTTCCTGTACCAAACCAAAGGCCTCTTTCAAGCATGTTTTTAATTACTGAAATATTTAAATTATCAGAGTAACCGTCAAATAACGTTTTTCTTTATACGTACCCATACAGAAAACGTTAACATGTTCGATGAGAAGGAAACTATTAACTTTCCCAACATCGTTTGGTTTATTAATCATCGAGAAGACTTAGAATGATACATATATCATTCAAGTACTATGGTATCCAATGGGCACCAGGGCCTACCAAATTTCCACCAAAGGCTACCCCAGATTTTTTGATCTGCATGACCTATTCAGTACTTGATTGCAGCCTCAAATTAACTGCATCTGATCTTATTTATCTATATGTTAATTGTAGTTAAACTGAAGTGAACAAAACTCAAACAGTAGGCTGTTGCCCTGACAAGCCTGCAGAAGTCATAAAGTTCTTCATAATTAGTGATTGAACCAATCTTCTCATCTGAAAAGGTTAAATTTAATGTCAGGTTAACTTGTTCTGTGTTACGTATTCAATAGACAGCAGCACAAAATAAGATAGCAGTAAACAGAGGAAAAAGAATAACTGCATTGGATTGCTCATGTAAATAAAAAAAGCGCCGAAAAGATTTCAAGGGGCGTGGCTATAATGACTAAACTTAGAAATGTAGCCCTAAACAGGCTTCATTGGGATTTGTCATGGTCTTTAATTGAATAAGAATGAGTTTAAGCGCAGCAAATTTAATGAAATTCATATTCATTTATTGCTCTGCTTATACAATGTACAAAGAACATATAAACTGGCGTTGTAACAACTATATAAAAATGGATCAGTAAAAGCTTTCCTATACATATAGGCCTACAGCATGGAACCACCATTTGCAAGCAAGTCAGATGCTTTAGTGACAGAATGGGGTTATCTGGCAAACTTTTTTCCTGAAACTGTACAGTGCATGTTTAAAACTAACATTTATTTCAGAAGTTTTGCGCGATGATTCCTCATTTCATGAATTAATATAAGTTACTCATTACTAAAACACTTGGTTTTGAATAATAACTATTACACCTTTTGGTTTAAAGAGAAAATATTTGTGAACAAAAAGGGTTAAGAACTACATGTTTAAGTTTAGACATTATTGTAACCCTTCCTGGAAATCTCTTCAGAGATAATTATGTGCCTCTTTCATGGTAAATTGGTGTTAACTGTTACTCCAATGAATTTTTTTTATCTTCTATTATGATAATAGATTTAATAATTTAGTTAATCCAATTGTATATTTTGTTTGCTAATGAAAATAATGGAATTTGTCTTATGGATATTTCAAAAAGTTTATCAGTAGTCAGTCAGGCCACAACTTTCACTGTAATACCATCTTTGCAAGAAAAAAAAAAAAGACATGTTTCATCTGCGACCATAATGAAGTTAAATACTGTATATTTGAATGGCTTGGAGCAGGGTTGGTAAAAAACCATTTTTTGAAAAAACCAAAAACCAATGGGTCTTTAATATACAGCCTTTAGGATTATATATATATATATATATATATATATATATATATATATATATATATAAATTGAGGAAATTGAAAACTTTTAGTATTTCTCATATAATTTAAATTGCTGACAATTAGAAAAAAGAAAGAAATCAATAGTTTAACCATAAACTAAATAAAATAAACATTTAACTTGACTTTGTGAATATAGCTAAACAAATATTAAAAAATAAAAACCCTTTAATATATAGTACAGCACTGAATAGAAAAATAAACAAAAGAAAAATATATTGTTCTTTGGCCTTTAAGTTTATAGATATAGCCTCTAAATTTGTTTCACATTAGCTATTTGTTAAAACATTTATACATAAATACAAGTTTAGAAGCTTTATCATCTAATTTATTTCTCAATTTAGGGGGTGCTACTGACAGGCACCTATAAAAGTCCTAAAACAATTTATCATAAATTGAAGACCTAAAATTAATTACTTTAGATGTCACAAATACAATTTTAAGGTATGTATATAGTGTAAGGGTTTTATCAGCTATCATGTATTTGTTTTGAAGTTGTAGCAAAGTTTGTTTTAAGCCAGCTATTTGTATTTTTCTTGTTCTACTTTGCCCACAACAACAACTTTTTAAGGGTTTCAAATGTTCAATCAAGAGTTAAAGTTACATTTGCAGTTTTAAAACAGGCTTGTAATCGGTTTTTATTGACAAATGATGAAATAGAGAGATTTTCATTTCCTTGTTGGTTCCTTACTCTTTAAACTCAAGACCTATCCTAACTAAAAACACTGTAAATTTTTAATTCAACCTGCGTCACAGGTTGAATTAAAAATTTATTACAGTAATTTAACTGGCTGAACATCATAAAATTAAACTCAGAACTTTAGCACTAACAACAATTATGGAAGACTTCGACAAAAGGGCAAAAACCCAGACTAAAAAACAAAAACACAGACCTTGGGGACTATGGCACCGTCTCAAAACTACAAAAAATTAATGAGAAAAAAATCAGCACGTAAAGGTGCCACCACAAAACTGACAAAACTGTATAATGATCACAAACAGAAAGAACCTACAAGATATGATCTTGATACAACATTAAATTCGGTTAATATTAGTCTTTTAACCTGCACACGCGCGGCTATCAGTACAATATATTGAATTGCCATTCAAAACTGACTTAGAAAATATATCTTATTTTGGCAATAAACCATTTTTTGAAAAAAACAAAAACCAATGGGTTTTTAATATACAGCCTGTAGGATTATATATATATATATATATATATATATATATATATATATATATATATATTACGGTGGTCCAAAAAACAAAACAACAAATTTCCTTTCTCCACAAGGGTATTTTTATTTCTTTATACATAATTGAAAATCACACAAATTATTTTCCCCAAGAATCAGTATTTAGGGGTCGCCCCATGTGGAACCCATAAATCAGGGGTCTCACGCATCATAAAACAGTTATGCACTTGCAAAGCTATGACATTAGAGCTGCCTTTGATGGAGTGGGGAGTTTCTTTCGGTGGTTTGCCACCAGTCGAAGAAGGAACTGTTTCTGCTTTTCGTCCTTCGTCAGCGTGTTTTTTTATTTTTGGATCAGGCTGATACCCCGTTCCGCCGTGTCGTTTACTACTTCCATCCGAGAGGACCGATCCCGAAGTTCGTTGAAAAAAGGATCGTCCGTCCACTGTCCGGGGGTTTCTCCAGAAAGGATTGAGATTTCGCTTTTCCTCCTTCCATCAAAACATCAAAGAAGGAACTGGTCCTTTTAGTCACAAGGTCCTCCAACTTCATGACTTCCACTTCTGATATTGCATCTACTTTTGCATTTTGCTGAGAATTTTACTTTTGGAAAGTTTTGAATTTTATATACTTGCGTTTATATTCACGTTGTTATAGTTAAGTAATTGAATATTAGTGGTTTTTAGCGATTTAGAAGTTTTCATAGCGTGCCGGCTTAATTTAACTTAAACTTGTGACGGTTTAAACTAATTTTTAACTGCGCGATGCCGTCGCAGAAAGCGTCGTGTGTTAGGTGTAGGGTAAACCGGTGGTATTCGGAATTTATAACGGCGGTCCTATGGCGATTACCGAGATATCAGTTTGTTTCTTTTGCGAGTTAATGGAGGAAATAGTTGACATAAAACGCAGGGTAAGTGAGGTAGCGGAAAGACTTTCAACGCTTGATGAGGGCAGGGGTAGGGCTACGGTTGACGGAAGCCGAACCAATACTAACGTTGAAGACGTTAGTAATTTGAAGCGTGATGTGCGTAACCTAGTTTCTAGTTTAGGTAGCTTGTCGGGAAGGTTGGATAGAGTAGAGGAAGGGGTTTAGGTTAGTCCGAGAGTAGTAGATGGGGAGGGATTCAGAGAAGTTAAGGGTGGAGCTAGGCCGCGTACGTTAGGTGATAGGAATCCCCCCCTATCGAGGTTTCGAACCCTTTCGCCCATTTGGAAAGGGACGTCAATGAGGGGGAAACTATTTTAATTGGGAATTCTTTAGTGCGCCACATGGACAAAGAGTTCGTTGAACGGCATCCAACCAAGAGGAGGAGGGTCTGTCTCCCAGGGGCCAGGGTTGACAGAGTTAGAGACGAAGTGGATAGGATTGACGTTGCCTCCCGTCACTGGATGTTGGTGACGATGGTAGGAGGCAGCGACTCGTATAGGCCCGATACGAGAGTGCCTGACCTTTTGGAGAGATATAGGGGGTTAATTAGGGTCCCTGAAGGCGAGGTCAGATAGTCTTTAGTTCTAGAGGTATTACCCTAGGCAGGGGTTGGTCTTAGGATTACGTCAAAAACAATATTTTTGATAATAAATTAGAAGAGATTTGTGCTGAGGAAATGTACCCTTCGTAAAGATGTGGTCTGAAATTCAGTGATCCTAGCTTTTATAAAAGATGGGGTTGCATTTTAATGAAATAGGTAAGCTAGGCTAGGTAGGTTAATAGACGAAAACGTGAGAAAGCTGTATAGGTTGAAGCCTTCTTTAAACGTTGTGGGTCTGGGGAACGCGGGCCGACGTGAAAAATAGTTTAAAACGCCGGCCCGTGGTAAAAAATAACTTAAACGTCTTTTATTGTAACGCGCGTAGTATTAGAAATAAATTAAATTAATTTAAGACGATAATTTATTTTAGCAACTACGATATAGTTGCTATCAGTGAAACTTGGTTAAATACGTGACTCGGGACTTTGGGGAACTTGATATACCGGGTTTTAAACTCTTTATTAATGATAGGTTAGATAGGTTTGGTGTCGGCGTTTTGCTGTTCATTCGTAATTCCCTTAGGCTATCAAGGTTAAGTTAGATTTTCCGGCGGCAATTAATGCGATATGTGTTGAAGTTAGGGCACGTAGTATTAGTTTTAATTTTGTTGTTGTTTATAGACCTCCCGTTCAACCCCTCGATACAGATACTAGATTTTACTCACTTCTTGGTAACTTTATTGACAATCGGAATAGTATAATTGTCGGAGACTTTAACTGCCCTAATGTTAATTTAGTCGAAGGTTTAGAAGTAGGCGAGAGTTTAGGATGTAGTGATCATCAAATTCTTAGGTTTAAGTTATTGATAGAAAACACTAAGGATAGTAACGTAATAGAAGTCCCTGATATTCGTAGAGCTAATTTTGATAGTTTTGCGGATAGAATGAGAGTAGTTGACTGGGATAACTTATTTATGGGTAATGACATAAATTTGCATTCGGTGGCGTTTAAAGAAAGTTTTAGGAATATTGAAAGGGCGTTTATTCCTCGTAGGCCCAAGCGCGGTAGAAATCATGGTAGGCCCAAGTGGTCGACTAGGGAAATAGGCGAGTTCATAAACGAGCATAATAGAGCGTATGGACTTAATAAGCGCAATGGCACGGGAGCTAACTTTAAAAGATATATCGACCTTAGACGTCAGGTTAAAAGATCAGTTAAGAATGCTAAGCGTAATTTAGAGATACTTATAGCTGCGGATAGTAAACATAATCCAAAAAAGTTTTTTGAATACGTCAATAATCGTAAGCCGATAAAAGATAACATAAACCCTCTAGTGGATGTTAATGGCGCCTTGGCTTCTGACGCTCAGGCGATGGCGGGTATTTTCAATAACTTTTTTGCGACAGTTTTTAGCGTACAAGACGTAAATAATATCCCCGACGTGGACGATATCGTTCCATTTAGTAGCGAGACAATTTGGATGAAATAACTGTTTACGAGGGTGAGATTGCGCATTATATCGATAGGCTAAAAGTTAGCAAGGCTCCAGGCCCTGACGCTTTTTATCCCAGACATTTGAAAGATTTGAAAGACGTTATCGTAGGCCCTTTAACGAAGATTTTTAATCAGTCACTCGAAACGGGGATTATTCCTGAAGACTTCAAATTAGCTAACGTCACGCCTATTTTTAAAAAAGGCGACCGCGCAGTAGCTAGCAATTATAGGCCCATTAGCTTAACGTCAATTGTCGGTAAACTTTTGGAATCCGTAGTTAGGGATCGTATCATCGATCACTTAGGAAGTAGATTTGATTAATAGTAGTCAGGATGGGTTTCGACGCCAGAGGTCTTGTTTAACTAATTTGTTAGAATTTTATAACGAAATAGTGCGCGAATACGATAGGCATAGAGGGGCTGACGTTATTTATTTAGATTTCAAAAAGGCGTTCGATACAGTTCCGCATAGGAGATTAATTGCGAAGGTCAAAGCACACGGTATACGCGGTCAGTTAGCTAACTGGTTAGAGGAATGGCTTCGTGCTAGGAGGCAGAGGGTGGTAGTTAATTGTAGTGAATCGGGGTGGTTGGATGTAGGTAGCGATGTCCCACAGGGTTCAGTGTTAGGCCCATTGCTATTCTTAATTTACATTAACGACATAGATGTAGGATTGACTAGTAACGTGTCAAAATTCGCGGACGATACTAAAATAGGCGGTAAGGTTGTCAACGAGGACGATAGAAATAGGCTCCAAGACGATGTAAATAGGATTATGGAGTGGACGGATAAGTGGCAGATGCAATTTAACGTAGACAAATGTAAAGTTTTGCATATAGGTTCTCGTAACAATAATTACACGTACACGATGGATAATAGGGAGTTGGCGAGCGTTGACGAGGAAGTAGATTTAGGCGTACGCGTATCTAAGGATTTAAAGGTTAGGAACTAGTGCCTGGAGTCTTGCGTAAAAGCTAATAGGATGTTAGGCTTCATAGCGCGTAATTTCGAATTTAAATCGAAGGATATTATATTGCCCCTTTACAAGTCCCTAGTCAGGCCTCATTTAGAATATGTCGTTCAGTTTTGGTGCCCGCACTTGCGTGAGGATATTGATAGGTTAGAAAGGGTTCAGCTTCGTGCCAGGAAACTAATTCCGTCATTGCGCAATAAGCCTTATGAAGATAAGATTAAAGAGTTAGATCTGTATTCACTCGAAACTACGAGATTAAGGGGGGAGCTTATTGAAGTTTTCAAAATCGTTAATAACATAGATAACGTAAATTTTGACAAATTGTTCACTTTCGATAATAGTAATACTCGTAAAAACGGATTTAAGTTGCGTGGCAGACGTTTCATTACTAATATCGCTAAAAACTTCTTTACGTTTAAAGTAATTGATGAATGGAATAACCTTCCCGCGCCCGTCGTGAACTCTACCAGCGTTAATGTGTTTAAGAACCGTCTTGACAGACATTTTAAAAATATTAACGTTGTTTTAAATAAAAAACAATTAGTAACAGGAGCTCTCGGGGTGGTGGTCGAGGGTGAGTCTGTTTTCGATTAATGCCAGCTTGTGACATGCCAGCGTGTGATGCCAGCAATAAAAAAAAAATAGACTAACATGAACGTAGATGTAGCTCGTAGAGTAAACTAACCCACTTTTTGTTTAACTTTACCTATTTTTTTTTTTCTTATGCTCTCCTTACTTGCATGTTTGTAACTCTCCTTGCATGTCTGTAGTTTGCATGGTATGACTGTGAGTTAAGACTGTGTTTGCATGGTTTGTTAGTGTTCTTATTTTATTCTTTTCATCTTTCACCCCTTTCCTATTCTGTCCGACTATTTCTCTGACTTGTCGGCAGTGGCCGGCAGATGATGATGGTGAGTCTTTTTTCTCTTTTTCTGAATGATTGTTAACCTATGAGTGATAGGTGTTGCTACTTACTTAACCCCTTATTTTCTTCTCTTAACCCCCTACTCTTTCCTTTCTCTCGGGCTAACCTTAGAGTGGATCTTAGGGCCTTTGTTAGCCTTAGCTTCTGTAGATCTGTGATCGTTGATCTCTAGACGTCGAGGAGGGCCGGGTAACCGCGGACGCTGTAGGTTCCGGAGCATCCTTTCCTTTGTCGCCGTGGTTACTCGTTCGTCGAAAAAGGCTAGGGCAACCATGTGCTCGGAGAGAAACCAAAGATGCCTGGAAAAGGCCGCGGACGCTTCACTGGCCACAGTCTGATTTGGGTAAATCTTGAGCAGAGACAGAAGTTCGATGTCGTTGTAGGGGACTCGAATTCCAAGGGACGCTTCGTTCCAGTGTCTGATGTAAACGAGACTCACAAACCGAGCGAAGTCGGTTATGTTCCTGGCTTCTCGTGGTGTCAGCTTGAATTGAGCTTGGAAAAGGAATATCTTCAACACATAAATTCCTTTCCCCACCCAACGAGCGTGGTGTGTTGGGCTGGGAGCTCGAAATGACTCGTTCCCACTTTCTCCGCCAAGGAACAAGAGAGATAAGCGCAAGAATTCTTGATAATCGTCCCTTGGTTGCTGCGCTTCGAGTGCATGTGGCAAATAATCCAGCATCTCTTTCCGCAATCTGCTCAATACCAGATCCTGGAAGAGTTCGTCGGTTGCTGCAACACACGCATCTTGATTTATCGATGGCCATTGTTTCTGAAATCACTTGAAGAGTCCGGATTGTGGACCTCCAGATGGACCGAAGATACAGGAGAAGACGTCGGACAGCATGAGTTCCATGACATGGTGACGGCAAGCAATCCAGACCAGTTCGGTTCCTAGAGCTTCTTCGATTCTGATGCAAGCTCCTTTGTGAAGCCCTGATTTGCTGGCTGTCGTATCAAATACGAGTCCTTTGATTTGAGACCCGAGATTCCATTTCTCAATTGCTTCAACACAAGCATTCGCCTGAGACTCCCCAGTACCTCTGTCCATCTTCAGAATTCCCAAAAGCTTCTCGTGGCCGTTTCCAGTGACAAGGACAGCAATTCTATCAACGCTTGCCTTGGATCCGTCGATATCTGGCAATAGTTTGCCATCCCATTGTAAAAGAAGAGGTCCCTCCAAAAAAGATTCCTGGTCTTCTGCTGCTTCCGTTTCCTGTCTTCCTTGTCTTCTAGACCGCCTGATTGAACTTCGGGAGAGTGTGAACTCTGAAAGATTATGTCCAAGCGCCTCAGCAACGGCTCCAGCCACAAACATAACTCCGCGATCCAAGGCACTGACGACTTTGGCGTTGGGGAAGCAGGCAGCTGCCGCAGATGTTGACGCAGAAAGTCTATATTCGTCTTCGCTTTCAGATTCCCGAGAAGATGATGTGGAAGAAAGTTCTGCTGTTGCCCCCGTCCTGGATTTGGTTTCCATTCCTTCGTATCTCGCCTTTGCCATCCTTTCTTTTACTTCTCGTTGTCTCTTTCTGCTTTCTTTTGCAGGAGTCTTTTGGCCAGCCCCACTCACGCTACAGGAAAAGACGTCTTCTCTTTGCTTCCGAAGGAATTCCAGGTCTTCCTCGTTCTTGATTACCGACATTGCATCTTTTGTAGATATATCAAACAGCTCTTCCGGATCACCTTTGAACACTTCCTCGTTCATTCTGTCACTTTCTCGTTGTCGAGTTCGGTGCTTCTTGAGGGCTAGATACTTCTCGTACAGCTTTGACAGTTTCCGGACACACGAATCTATCTGTTGGGAAGGAATTCTGGCGCGCTGCCATACAGCGACAACTGCTTCACAGGCCAACTTGTAACTCGTGGGCAGGATTCTGCCTTCGTCCAGGTGGTTGTACTGGGCCAGTCGGAGCACGTCCAGTACACGGGGTAGTCTTACTGTCGATAACTGAGAGTTCGGCCTCCCAAGGAGCCAGTTTTCAGGCGCAGATCTCCTACTAGACGACGTCATAATCACTTCTAAAAAGAAAAAACGAACGTTTTAGTATGGGGCAACCCCTAAATATCCACCAATCAAGCTTACATTCCACACACAAGTAAGTCGACCCTAGTGGACAAAAACAAGGCATGTGGAGAAACGATTCGACCAACATAGTTTTTACTACGTATAATATTTTGGACCACCCTAATATATATATATATATATATATATATAAATTGAGGAAATTGAAAACTTTTAGTATTTCTCATAAAATTTAAATTGTTGACAATTAGAAAAAAGAAAGAAATCAATAGTTTAACTATAAACTAAATAAAATAAACTTTTAACTTGACTTTGTGAATATAGCTAAACAAATATTAAAAAATAAAAACCCTTTAATATATAGTACAGCACTGAATAGAAAAATAAAAATAAAAATATATTGTTCTTTGGCCTTTAAGTTTATAGATATAGCCTCTAAATTTATTTCACATTAGCTATTTGTTAAAACATTTATACATAAATACAAGTTTAGAAGCTTTATCATCTCCTAATTTATTTCTTAATTTGGGGGGTGCTACTGACAGGCACCTATAAAAGTCCTAAAACAATTTATCATAAATTGAAGACCTAAAATTAATTACTTTAGATGTCACAAATACAATTTTAAGGTATGTATATAGTGTAAGGGTTTTATCAACTATCATGTATTTGTTTTAAAGTTGTAGCAAAGTTTGTTTTAACCCAGCTATTTGTATTTTTCTTGTTCTACTTTGCCCACAACAACAACCTTAAGGGTTTCAAATGTTCAATCAAGAGTTAAAGTTACATTTGCAGTTTTAAAACAGGCTTGTAATGGGTTTTTATTGATAAATGATGAAATAGAGAGATCTTCATTTCCTTGTTGGTTCCTTACTCTTTAAACTCAAGACCTATCCTAACTAAAAATATTGTAAATTTTTAATTCAACCTGCGTCACAGGTTGAATTAAAAATTTATTACAGTAATTTAACTGGCTCAACATCATAAAATTAAACTCAGAACTTTAACACTAACAACAATTATGGAAGACTTGGACAAAAGGGCAAAAACCCAGACTAAAAAAAAAAAACACAGACCTTGGGGACTATGGCACCGTCTCAAAACTACAAAAAATTAATGAGAAAAAAGTCAGCACGTAAAGGTGCCACCACAAAACTGTATAATGATCACAAACAGAAAGAACCTACAAGATATGATCTTGATACAACATTAAATTCGGTTAATATTAGTCTTTTAACCTGCACACGCGTGGCTAAATCAGTACAATATATTGAATTGCCATTCAAAACTGACTAAGAAAATATATATCTTATGTTGTGCAAATTTGTTGAAATGTACTTTTTTAATAAAATATATTTCCTGTTTTGGCTATAATGTACTTTTTCATAAAATATTTTTCCTGGTTGGGCTATTTTTTCATTTTTTCACAACACTGCGATTTAATTAGCTGGTTGAGTTTTGTTCTGGCTATTTTTTCAAATTGGATTCAGTTTAGTGATGTTTGTGATAGAATTATGACGTGCCACTCGTGTGATTTTGACCTGAGTCGTCATGTGTCCTAGATGAAGACAAAGGATTGGATGTTTTTATCAATTACGGCGTTATTCTCTCATCCTTAACTTGCCCGAAATGTGACAGTGAGTGCCTGACACGAAACGATCAGAAGATGTTTAGGTGAAATAACCAATATCAGCCTGTTAGGTTAATTGAATGTCCGGCTAGGTTAACTGAATGTCTGGTTAGGTTAATTGAAGGCCTGGTTAGGTTAATTGAAGGCCTGGTTAGGTCAACTATACATCCTTGATTAGCCAATAAAACATGTTTAGGGCCTACATTTCTAAGTTTAAATGTTATAAATGAATGTTCAGAGTGGGAAAAAGTAAAATATATATATGTGTCATGAGAGCTCTGTGTTGGCCGCAGAGGGCCATGAAAAGAGCTAATTAGTTGAGAGAGTAGCCAATTTGCTCTTACATATTAAGTTTGAAGATAAGTCAGTCCTTGGACCTCTACTTTTTATTGTTTATATTAATGACTTGGAATTATAACGTTATGGGATTGAGTTGTCTTGTACCACTTCTAAAGTAAACTTAATGGAGGGGACTTGATCATTTAACTGAAGGAGGAAGTTATCCAGGTTACGATTCATGGGCCAGATACACAAAATATCGTCGACGTACCGCAACCACGGGATGGCAACCCCCAGGATTCTCGGAATGTAAGTAATCAATAAAAACTCCTTCCTCCTTCAGTTAAATGATCAAGTCCCCTCCATTAAGTTTACTTTAGAAGTGGAACAAGACAACTCAATCCCATTTTTGGATGTGCGTGTACATAGGGAAAGCCTAGGTTTTAAGTTTAGTATCTATCGGAAAAAAACAAACAATTTGTCCTACGTACATTTTTACTCGGGACATGACACCCCCACTAAGAAGGCCATTTTTTCTTCAATGTTTCTCCGCGCCCTTAGGATCGCCAGTCCGGAATACATCGATGCCGAACTGGAAAAAATCAACGGTATTGGAAGTGATCTGTGTTATCCATCTGCGTTTATGGAATCTTGTCTCAACAAGGCAAAACGAACTTTCTATCGTGTGAATAATAACACTCATACTTTGTCAAAAAACATTTTAGTACTTCCATTTTTCCCGGGCTTTTTAGGCATTGCTAATGTACTTAAACTTTTGGATATTAATGTAGTATTTTCATATAACAATATTGTGAAAAATATCAGTAAAAAATAGCCCTACCAATAATTCAGGCATTATCTATAAAATTGGTTGAAAACAATGTGATTCCTTTTACATAGGTCAGACGGGAAAGGATTTGCACACACGTATAAAACAGCATCAATATTCCGTTAGAACAGGACAGTCGTCCAGTGCCCTTTTTATCCATTTGTCAGAGTTATCCCACTGTATTGATTGGAATAATGCTTCAGTTTTATTTCACTCTAGCAACATTGTTAATAGAAATATTCTTGAGTCTGCCATTATCCAACTCACAAATAACTTCAACAAAAGCAAAGGTCTTTTTCAACTCGTTCCTGTTGTTTTGAATTCCTTCAGAACAGATTTAGATAAGAAGGGTAGAACGCTAAATCTTTGGTAAACTTGTATGCTACTCAAATAACTTGTATTTTTTTTTAATTTATTTTTATATGCATCGAACCTAAACAAGAAGGGCAAAGTGCTAAAACCCGGGCAGATTTCCAGTATAAATTTGTATTTTTTCTTTTTTTTCTATAACATTGGTTGGAAACAATTAATTTGATCTTGTGCTAATCTTGTGCTAAAAATCGGTAGTTTTTCCCTTACAAATTTGTATGCTCCTCCCACAATCCTTTAATGTTTAATAATTTTTAAATTTTTTTTATCTCTCCGTTTATTGTATATATATATATATATATATATATATATATATATAGTTTTTTTTTCTGTAACCTATATATAGGCTGTAACCCTTTATGTACTTCAGTGTTCCTGAGGATGTCATTAGACGAAAGCGCTTGAGCACCATTCTGTGTTTCCTTTCCTTCGTGGTTTTATTCATCATAAATATTTTTCCCGTGTTACTTTCGTGAAATAATTTTCATATATATATATATTTGATATTAATTCGCAAAATTAAGAAAAAACTTTTTGACAACTGATACTGACATTTTTATTCAGTAATCTAGTATTCTTTTGGAAGTATTTAAGAAAAATGATTTTAAAGTTGGATCGTACCTAGATGGGTACAATATACGGACTCACAATTAGTGAAAACTGTGTTATTAATAATAATAAAAATAGGAATTAAGTAATAAAATGATTTATTTTAGTTGTGTAAAGAGAGTGTTTTTAAATTCTAATTATTTATTTAATAAACAGAATTTCTTTTAAAATATTTAGTTCTCTTTAAGTTGAAAATTCATCTGTATTGATAGCGATTTAAAATAAATGGCAGTACCTGACAACTATTATGATATAAATTAAAATATATGGTGGTATTTAGCAACGAAATGGCTGAATAATATATGAATTAATTTAATAAATATTGCTATCTGGCAACTCAGTCTTCTATTGGATGATTAATATATGGTTTAATTAAATATATAGCACAAACTGACAACTCAGCCTTCTATTGGTTGGTGAATTAAATACATGGCGCTATCTGGCAACTCAGCCAACTGGCAGATTAGAGGTCTATAAATGAATGGGAGGCGGACGACGGAGTCATACAAACTCGGCTCCCATCCGAACAAGGACCTCTGTTCCATTCTGTTTCTGGCCCTTTGGGTGGCGAGGAAACCCCTTCCGTCCCATAGAGGCCTCTTAGGTTAGGTATACCCCTTTGGGGGGAATAGCTTGGGGGAGAACTCCGCATCCAAGTTGCATGCCCCTTGCAATCCCATTTTGGGATTGGCAACGAAGATTGGTACTCTCATCTTTCTCTTTCTCTCTCTCTCTCTCTCTCTCTCTCTCTCTCTCTCTCTCTGTCTGTCTGTCTGTCTCTCTCTCTCTCTCTCTCTCTCTCTCTCTTTCTTTCTGCCCCCTTTGGGAGGAAAAGCTTGGCAACGAAGGGGGGGCGGGGCTTAGTAACGAAAGGGGGCGCGGCTTAGTAACGAAGGTTGGTCGGGGTTGTTACCAAAGGGGGTGGGGGTGGAGTGGCACTCTTGCAACAAAAGGGAGGGTACTCTTGCAACAAAAGGGGTGGGGTGGCACTCTTGCAACATTACGTAATATTATGCAATATTTAGAGATAGTAATATGCGCTGATGTATTAGTATATTTATAGTACTTAGTAATAGTAGCATAGTAGCATAGTAATGGTGTATTGTACTTAAATAACAGTAGTATCCCTTGTTACAGGAAATGGCGACATTGCAGTTATCGTTTGAGCAACGTAAGTGGATTCTGAAGCACTACTGGAAGACGCAGAATGTGGCTGAGGTACAGAGACATTGGAGAAATGAGTTTGGAACATTACCACCATCACGGGTAACAATTACAAGATTACGTGATAAGTGGAAAAATATACTGAAAATTTCGAGATCCCAAATTATTTTCGTGTAGTTGTTGGAGAATAACTTTGTGCAGCGCCTTGGTTTTTTTTATGAATGTGTATTGAATAATGTTCCTCGAGAGACGCCTTAAAAAATTCCTTCCCTTACCCATTCCTATTTGTACAGGGTGTAACAAAAGTTTGTTACATTACGAGATTATTTTTGATTTGTTATGAAGACAATAAATGTTGAAATTGCGTTATTCGGGTGTTGACATGTTAATTCGATCACGTAAGCTACAGTACATTGAACGTTACGTAAAACAAACTTGATGATGATATATTTTTGTTGTATGTTGTCTTTTAACTGTTGAATAGTTCGTGCTCTTGTCTGGGCAAGTTTTCATAACTATAACTAACTCAAACTATAAAGTGTTCAACATGTCAAATATCATAATGTTATAATGTTACTAAAATTTAATATGCATCAAAACAATATTTTTTCATTAATAAACAGCCTATATATGTATTTATATATAGCAGGCTTTTGCTCTGTCTTTGTTATAACACAAAATACTAGGAGCACTCAATATATTTCGCCCCACACTTTTTTCATACCTAAATAATATGCCATGGGGCTGAAATGTCTTTTGGGCCGTAAGTTTCAACTTTCTGCGCTTCACATAACCGGATTTTTCTTGTTTGATCCTCTCCTCCTTGTATAAAACCACTTTTAAACGCAGTTTCGAAAATGGCGTCTGACAGTGATGTGCGTCGTAAACAGAGAGCTGTTATCGAGTTCTTAACTGCAGAGAAGGAAACAGTTGGAAATATTCACAAACTTCTACAAAACGTTTACGGAGATGCTGTTGTTGATCAAAGCAGGGTTGGACGCTGGTCTAAACGTGTAAGACCATCGGAGAGAGGGAGAGCCAGCCTCGATGATGAGCCACGCAGCGGTCGCCCGGCATTGGCTCTGATCAAATCGGCGCGTCACATACAAGGATCTATCACTGGAGCTAGGAATTAGTGAATGAAGTGTGAATACGATAATTCAGCAACTGGGATACTCGAAAGTGTGTTCACGGTTTGTTCCTCGCGAACTGACTGAAGATCACAAAGCCCAAAGAAAAGAAATTGCTTCTGATCGTTGGTTCGATACGAGACAGAAGGGGATGACTTCTTTTCACGAACTGTGACTGGGGAGGAGACTTGGGTACACCACTTTGAACATGAAACAAAACGCCAATTCATGGAGTGGCATCACGCAGACTGCCCACGCGAGAAAACGTTCAAAATGGCTCCCTCTGCAGGAAAGGTTATGGCCACCATCTTCTGGGACATGAAAGGGGATATTCTGGTGGACATTATGAAGAAAGGACAAACAATCAACTCAGAGGCATATATTGCTACCCTACAGAGACTCCAGAGACGTATAAAGCGAGTTCGACAGGAGAAAAATCTGGAAGACGTCCTTCTTTTGCACAATAACGCAAGACCACACAACAGTTTGCAAACAAGAGAGGCCATCACAAAAATGCGCTTGACTGTGTTACCCCACCCTCCATACAGCTCGGATCTGGCACCTTCAGACTTCTATTTGTTTGGGCCAATGAAGGATGCTATTCGTGGAAGAAAGTTTCAGAGTGACGATGAGGTTGTTGAGGAGGTTAAGAGGGGGCTCCAACGGAACCCAGCGGACTTTTCCAGCAAGGAATAAAGGCCCGTGTTTCTAGGTGAAGGAAAGCAGTAGAAAAGGATGGAATCTATGTTGAAAAATAAAAACTTGTAAAAAAGGAATGTAACTACTTGTGTACAAAATTTCTAGAACTTACAAGGAAACTTGGAAAGAAAAAAAAAAGATGGGGCAAAATATATTAAGGGACCCTCGTAATATCTGAAAATATGTTGAATATTAAATGTATATAAATAAATAAATTAATTAATCAATTTGGAATTTGCTCAGGGCGCAATAATACCTACCAACGGCTCTGTTTTTATATATCGTTCAGGATGACAGGCTTGCCAATGCCATGAGCACCGTCATCACGTCCGAAGGTTCTTTTAGTTTTTACAAGACCATTTTTTATTCACTTCATTGGCATCCCCCTTGTTAATATATATCCCTTTTTGAATTTATATTTAATTAGTCATTTATGTTTCCTTAGTAATATGTAAATCAGAGTGATGAATGGAAGTAACTATGTTCTAAAGACATTTGACAATGAGTCCACCAACCAATGTGCGCTCACTCACTCCAAGATTCATTCATAAAATTTTACAACCGTTTGTAATACACATAACAATTATATGCCAGGTGTCGCTATCTGTTCTCTAGCGTGTCCTTTGAATAATGAGGGCAACCGTGTGCATTTCACACCGTGTGCATTTCACGAGACAGAAAGAGATCGACTTGCGAATTTCCACCTTGAATTCTTCACGTTCGTTTATGAGTTACAGTTACGAAAATTTTTGAGTCATGCCGTCACGCAGTCCTCACGTTCTTTTATGCGGTGTATTTGAGGGGGTTCGGGGTAGATTACGTTAGGTCACTGCTGTTCAACTTCTATAAAGCGCGGCCAAGATGTTGCCTATAATCATACACTGTTGGTTAATACGACTTAGGAGCCCGCTGAATGTTGTTCTCCCTACTAGAAATGACAAAATAGGAAAGAAAATTCAGAAATGAAATTTGGCAAACGTCCATTCCGCGGGCCGCAAGTTGGACAGCGCTGCGTTAGGTTAAGGGAAAACTTCGTGAACATTTATGAGTTATATTTAAGGGTGGCGTTGCCTTTCGGAGGATGCGGTAACCACGCATGGGTCCCAAGGACGGCACCTGTAACCCGGAATCGGCCCGCCCAGGCGCCCAACACACGCCCACGTTGAACCCACGCGCCATCCCGCAGTATCTTATCCATGCTCATTTGTTTGTGCGTGCAGGGAACATCGCTCTCATGCGTCAGGCTTCTGCTGACACACACATATATATATACTAGTAAATGTATCGCTGAAAAATATATAATATATACGAAACGCGGTACGAAAGTAATGTCTCTTATTTTTCAGTTCGTAACCAAAGCGTCGTAGGAAATCTACGCGAGATTACAATAAAAGGTTTGTATCTTCCGCCATTTAGGTTCAGCGGCGCTGTGATCGATCACGTGACAACAACACACCACGCTGTCAAGATGGCTGCCTCGCTATATGTGCGTACGAAATAGAGAACAGTTATTGAATTTTCTACTGCAGAAGAGTTCCTGCAGCGGATATTCAGAGGCGTTTAAAGAATATGTATGGCGACTCTAACTCTACCGTTAATGTGAGCACGTTAGACATTGGCCGAAACGTCTCAAGAGCGAGAAAATCGCTATCGATGAAAAGCCTCGAAGTGGCCGGTCTGCAATCGCTGTGACACAGGAAAACATGAGTCGGATTAATGTGCTCATTAAATAGGATCGCCGCGTCACAACACGTGAGTTGTGTGAGGCAGTGGGTATTGTAAAACCATCAGTCATAAGCATCATACAGGAACAAGGATACTCCAAGATTTCTCCGCGGTGAGTCCCAAGATTGTTAACGGAAGAACACAAAGACAATCGGAAATCCATCTGTATGGAACTCTTCGAACGCTACGAAGCCGAAAGGAGGCGATCGCGGCCTTGGGTTAGACCGTCCTCCCCATCCTGCTTATATTCCAGATCTTACACCTTTAGATTACAATCTCTTTAGCCCGCTAAAGGATGGATTATGTGAGCAACACTTTGAGGATAACAATGCCGTGATGAAGGTTTGTGACTGGTTCCGATGTCGTGACAAGGAGTTTTACAACGTCAATATATAGCGCCTGGTTCAACGTTGACAAAAGTGCAATGCAGTTTACAGAGACTATGTGCAAAAATAACCTTATACTTGACCTGTAATTTTTATTGTAATTGGAATTATATTTAGTGAGAAATAAAATAAGAGGCAATACGTTCATACCGCCCTGTGTTTATAAGAAAAACAAAAAGAGAGGATGATATATGAATAAAATGCTAGTATGTAATATCAAAGCTTCGAGATTTCTTTAATAGATACAGAATAGAACCAAAGACATGTAGGAAGACATGTAAGGTCCAAAAAAATACAATAGATAATGAGCATACCATTGTCTTCTCGCAAGGTAGTAGAAAGATTCTCTACCAGCGAGTATATAATTATCATCGCTTCGTCTTTGTATATTGATTGACGTTACTATAATAAAAATTTAAACATAATAATAATGGCCTAAAACCAGATTTTTCATTTTAATAAATATTTTATGAAAAATATGGAGGAAGAATATTGTTTCTTCTTTAGCCAAATTATATTTTACGTTTAGTACTTGAGTGATTATTCTATTTTATATAGAACTGGTCATAACTAATTAATCTAATTATTAACAAGATTGTCTCATAATTATCAGCTTAATTATTATTATCACAGTTATTTTATACCCATTAACGTAATTCCTATTAAACATAATTGTAATAATTATGTGATTTCCTGTTATTGTACAACAAATAATAAAACATTTGAAACGCTCTTCAGATTTTTAGATGGTATAATTTAACCAATGATATTTTCTATTTAATTATTTTAATACGAAATAGAATGGCGCAGAAAGCTAGAGTGCAATTACAATGTTGCAAATGTCGACCAATGTTGCAAAGATGAGATGATGTTGCAAAGGGGATGTGGTTATGCAACAAGGGGGTTATCCCCCAAGTTGCAATGAAGGGGGAACATTGGGGGAGAAGGGAGGATGACCTCCCTCCAAAGGGGTAACCTTAACCTAAGAGAGAGAGAGAAAGGAGGAGGAGTCTTTGGGGAAGAAGGTGGGATATCCTCACTCCCCAAAGGGAAATCATAACCTAAGAAGGTAAGCCTTAACCTAAAATGGATAGAGTTTTTTTATCCAGCGCAGCCAGACGTATAATTAAAGATCATCCGAGCAACCTCTGTCTTATAAGGTGTAAATCAGCTAGTTTGCTTAAGCAGCCAGTCGACTTAGAAGGCTTAATCTGGCTTAGAAGACGTAAATAGATTGTTAAAGTGTACAGTGTTAGGGTTGAGTTGCCAGATTGCGCCATTTATTTAATTAAAGCATATATTCTTGACAGTTGACTTAGAAGTCTTAAGCAGCCAGTCGGTTTAGAAGGCATAACCAACCATTTGGTGTATATATATATATATATATATATATATATATGCATATAACTGCAATGACCGCGCAGTATATAAATGAATAGAAACGACATAAGTGTTAAGGAACGTTTCTGCACACGAGGAGGAGAGATAACGAATAATGAAAAATGAGGCGAACCGCCCAGGAATCGAACCCAGGGCCTTCCAATTGCCGGTCGGACGCTCTACCATTATGCTACGGACCTCACTCAATCACAAATCGAAATTCTCCCACATAGGGCAGAAACCAATGCCCTGAGAGGGCACCCTCGCAAATCGTGAATATGCGCATATAACTGCAATGACCGCGCAGTATATAAATGAATAGAAACGACATAAGTGTTAAGGAACGTTTCTGCACACTTATGTCGTTTCTATTCATTTATATACTGCGCGGTCATTGCAGTTATATGCGCATATTCACGATTTGCGAGGGTGCCCTCTCAGGGCATTGGTTTCTGCCCTATGTGGGAGAATTTCGATTTGTGATTGAGTGAGGTCCGTAGCATAATGGTAGAGCGTCCGACCGGCAATTGGAAGGCCCTGGGTTCGATTCCTGGGCGGTTCGCCTCATTTTTCATTATTCGTTATCTCTCCTCCTCGTGTGCAGAAACGTTCCTTAACACTTATGTCGTTTCTATTCATATATATATATATAGTATATATATTTATTTATTTAAATAAATAATATGGTTTATATATACAACCAAAATAAATAAATAAAACACCATTACATCACTGTTTATTTACACGAATTATTGGAATTAATTTCATGAAATATATAGAAAATAAATATACAATAAAAAATAATAACAGTAAAAGAAATACGAACGAATATATATACAATAAAAAATAATAATAGTATAAGAAATACGAACAACGAATATATATACAACCAAAAAATAATAGTATAAGAAATACACACATTAATCGAGGAATATATATATATATATATAATATATATATATATATATATATATAGCGTGTCCCAAAGAAATGTGTACCCACTTTGTTCGATAATACCAGCTATGAGGAAGGATAATAAATATATTACTTTTTATATGTTTTTTAATAAAGAATTTTCTCCTGAATCTAAATATGTAATTATTTTAATTAAAAATTGAAAAACAAAAAAGTTACAGATGTTTAAATTATAATTATTATTTTCGAGACTTCATGTGCGATATTTTCTAATATTTTTGCACGTATACGAGATAAGTTTGAAACCGACGGCACTGTGCAAAACTTACAAAAACAACGTTCTGGAAGACGTCGAACATCTTAGATAAAGTGTCATTTAACCATGGAATTTGTAAATTTTTTGAATTAACTAATAATTACAACATTTATGCTTCAATATCAACACTAAACATAAGTATCTCAAAACAGTCGGTTAAAATATTGGAAAATATCGCACATGAAGTCTCGAAAATAATAATTATAATTTAGACATCTGTAACTTTTTTGTTCTTCAATTTTTAATAAAATTATTACATATTTAGATTCAGGAGAAAATTCTTTATTAAAAAACATAAAAAGTAATATATTTATTATCCTCATAGCTGGTATTATCGAACAAAGTGGGTATACATTTCTTTGGGACACGCTGTATATATAAAATAATGAAAATAATAAAAAATAAAATAAAAATAATAATATAAGAAATACACATTTTTAAACGATGGAATATACACACACACAATAAAATTAATAATAATAATAAAAGATATACACAGTTTTAAACGATGGAATATGTATGGTCAAAAAAATAAATTAAAAAAATAATAATATAAAAAATGCAGTTTTAAACGATGGAATATAACCATCAAAATAACAGCACAGGAAAAATACATATATATAATTATATTAAATAATTAAATATATAGAAAATAAATATACTGCAAAACCCTCAAAATACAGAAACTTTATGTTCTACTGCGCTTAACTAAAAAGATAAACTCGCACGTGATCGAGTCTACAGTTACATCATTGTTGCTTTGCACTATGCAATAAATACGATTTAACATTATTTCACCGCTCAAGTTATAGGAACGCTTATACTCGATCTAAATGGCCTTCATATCGTTCAATACTATTTTTGTGCCCACTATACAATCGGTTGCCAAGTTATTTTTAAACATGGCCAGAATACATTCAAAAGCACATACATAGAGGTCATTGTTAGCCACAACATCATTATTAAATACAGGTTTATAAACACTACTTTCCAATTGAGGGTTTATTCTTACCGATCGGAGCTTTTCAATCGTGAGCTCATCTTCACAATGCATAGCGACAGTTGAAATAATCTTCTAAGTCGGAACGACAACTGTTCATTATGTAAAGAAACAGCTCTTCAAGGTGAACGGTGCAGGTGAACTCAGCCCTGTACCGCTCAAGTCTTTTGTACCAAAGTTCATGATATTTCGAAGAGTCTAAACCTTTTAAATAAGCATCCACCTCTAGACCATTCTCGCCTTGTTCATTCCTACACTCGGTAAACCCGTCGAGCAGAGCGGTGTATGCGTATTCAAGAACAGTATCAAAATAAATCATATCCGTAACACGTGAGTCTAATATAGACTTTAGCTTGCGGAAACCGACGATTTCAAACATTCTGTCGAGGATGAAGCGGTTTCGAGTGGGGACAAGAACATTGTTATCAGACGCATTCTTCCACATCTGTCGTATATCAATGCATGGCTGGCCGCGATTTATACACAACGTACAAACAATGGCATATGAGGGGGGTATCACTAATCTGTTCTCTTCTAGTACCTACACCTGCAGGTATTTTATAACGATCCTCGCTCAACTTCTCAACTATCACGAAGACTCTATTCATCTCCTCAACACTTAAATAAACAACATTCCCTTTACTAGATTTTGTTTGCCTACAAGTCGTTTCCAGTACATAGTTAACGGCACAGGTTTTACGCCTGAACACACTCAATAACTTCGGCACGGACACATCGTACACGGCATTGAGAATGCTTCTCACAGGAAGCTCCATCGTATTCTATTGTGAAGAGTATACGTCCTGACGGTTCAAGCTCTGAGATGACTATGAGCAGCCGGTGCGCGGTTTGGCACGGAGACAGATGTGGGAAACGAGTCACACGGTTGAGTCAAACTAATCGTTAATGTTACGCGTACGGGTTTGTTCCAACATGAAAGAGCCATGTGAATACTTGTGCCCCATTATACTGGGCATCTGCGACACACAAAGTAATATCGGCTTTAATGTTTTATCATCCCACTCCCCAGAATGCGCACCAGACATTTTCGTTGAGGGTGATTTTCACGAACTAAACACATTTTATTCACACTCCGGTGCACTATTTGAGACAAACATGTGCCCATATTTATTCTTTTTGCCTGGCAAGCGAAACTCGTCAAAAATTCTATTAAAAACTCACGCAGGCCTTTAGCCACAACCTCACGGCAATGCTCGTCATGATATATATTAATGTAGTGGTAAAATTATTTCAGATTGTCCATTATGACAAGATTTACATTCTCAGCCGCAGTACGAGAACTCGGTATGATGCAGCATGACATAATACCACTTGTCGCAGCATGACATAATACCACTTGTCAACCACCCATCAACAAGAATCACAAACCATACCCGTTGCTTCTCTTCTGCACGTGTTGTTTCTTCCACTTCACGGCATATGTAAGCTTTTATGCAGTTTAGTCCTACAACATAGTCCATTACATCGTTTATGCCAAGAAATCCTGCATTGCTCTCGCCAGAATAGCCGTAGAGTATTTGAAAGGAAGGAATAGGGATTCTTTGATTGTTGACCACATCTTCCGACTTTACTGAATACCATTTCATAAACGTCAAGCACCCAATATTAAAGGTAGCCATCATTATTTTTCGTCTATGTGAGATTTCTTCAAATACACATCTGAGATCCAGGGCATGCAGCGGTCAACTGAGCATGCGGGGGAAGAGATATGGCCAGGTAGTAGCATGAGTCACGTGATCTTTGTTCGATCATACAGGGGGCGAAGCTTAGGAGTTTTCCTGTACATCCGTACGCACACACAAAAGAGAAAATGAAACGCTACCTGAAACATAATTTATTTAATAAACATATCATCGAATTATTCAAGGTATATATATTCAAATACGTGTAATAAATAAAATAAACATATCGTTAAAAATTAAATAGACATATATATATATAACAACCAAGGCTTATGGTATCCAAATGGTACGGTATCATAGATACCAGGCACATGGTAACGTTTCCTATAGGTGTTACGACACACCTTCGTACCCCTAAATTCCTTCACACATCCCAGCTTCTGGGCCCGAAAATTGTAGGTCCCTACAGTTAGTTGGGACGGTTGGTCGCCCTCATCTTCCAAGCACACTAGCTCTTTCAACGAATCAAAGTTAACGATCCGACGGTTCGCCTGGTTAAGCGTGATGCCCTTAGCCTTCAGGATATATATCACCTCCTCCCCAACCCTCATCCGTACCCCATAACATTTTAGACCTGTTGAGTAAAAAGAGTCGGCGTATGCGATGTCACCATACTCGTCCTTGATCTCATCAGTCAACTCTCCGAGGAATTCCCCAGCAGGCGGCCTGTATTCACCCTCCCTTGCTGTGAACATCATACTATCTGTGTCGGCGTACAGAACCCTCCTTCCAAGAGAATACAATAGCCCCCAAAGTTTGAAGCGAGCGTATGCTGTTGTGAAGCTGGCTACAGGTATGTTTGTAACACGCGATGTGTCTGTGGCCAATTCGGTAATGCTGTACTTTATTATGTACGTATTACCTACATTCACGATCTCCATGACCTCTTTATCGGGGGAATTGGCATAATCCCACACTTCGTTATAACTTTGTGCTAGATGAACGTTCCCCTTGCCTGTATTCTGTGCAAATTTTCCCCAAAGGCTATTTAGGCACAAATTTGCATTAATGCGCTTGCCTGGGTTCTTTACAATTTTCGAATGGTCAAGTTGTATCCCTTCACGGTCAATGTAACGCTGAATACAGTATAAGCTGATTTTTCATCTTCGGTATCAACTCCTCGCGGATACCCTAATGCTTCTACCTTATCCGTCAAAAGAGTGTTCATATACGGTGTGAAAAGGTTGGGTAGCTTCTTAAACCTCCACACCTCACATATCTTCAATATTCTGTAGCCATGGCGAACGACTAGGGATAGCTCAGGGCTTGTATATACGGCTCTGATCTTCCACTGGTTGGTTGTGTGATTACAAGCCCCATTGTTCTCCTCTGCGCACTTCACGCACAGGGGAAACATGAGCTTGTGATCTATAACGACGGGTAAGATCGGCATCCATAAATCGCAACGAGGAAGCACATCTACTAAAGAAAGACAGACATAGTTCTTTGTTCAAATTTGTTGAGAACTCTTCGATGGTGGGCAGGGCTGGTCCTACCAGCTTTTCAGGTACACCTACGCGGTACGGACTGTTCTTCATCACGTCGGAGTGTAAAGAGCAGAAGGCGTACGTAGTAATGGAGTTTCACGCTCTCTGTAGGCGAAAAGTATAGCTTGAAGGAATTTGTACGTCCTCCGAACAAGTTTTCACCGCATTTGAGAAGATCCAGCACCATTGAACACTTGATCGTATTTGTTTCTTCACGGTAATGTTCATCTGTTTCCATCCGTGCATCATACTCATGCTCCCACAAGATCTTGAGAGTGAACTGGGTGCCTATAATTTGATCGCGGGTGCGGGTCCATGCAAGACTGTCGGCAGGAGATCTACCGTAGACATCTCCTACTATTCCACTCTCAGGACGTGGGTATCCGTGCCACCAGCAACCGTTAAAGGAGTACGCAGTCGTCACACCAGTGACACGGGCTTCGCTTAGACCATTAACCCAAAAAACACGACCAGTGACCTTAATGGGTACTTCCTCCGTGTTGCGGGCATGTTCTTATATACACAACGATTTGCTGCTGTAGGTGTATAAGCCAGTAAATAGCCTTATGTCCATAATGCGAGGGTTGTTTCTGTGAATGACGGATAAGGTAGCTTGGGTAATTTACAAGGTGTGAATAATAAAGTGTCTTTAAACTGAACATTACCTCTTATTTGCATCTGTATAAGCTTGTTTCCTCTTTTCAAGGGATCGCCGGTAAATATTTCCGATGATTTGTGTTCAAGCAGCTCCTTATAAAGGAACTGTGTGTCAAATTTTGCGCCGTTATGAGCAACAATATACAGTCATCTTTTTTTAACTTGTCCGATAACTTGACAATATAGGACACAAAGAGTTTCTCGGGGCTGTGTGCAATCTTTTTAAAAACGTTCGTCCGTTTACTACATTTGTGACACTCATCACATTCATCATCCATGCACTGATTACAGATAGTCTGGCTTACAAGTGGATGTGGGATAACCTCTTTGGTTTCAGTAATCGTATATGTTTCTGTATCGTAGTACACAGTTATACAAGGTCTATTGTTAGGCTGCGTCTTTCATATACCATAAGGGGTTCCAAAAAACATTAGCCCCCCATTTGCAGCTTACATGTTCACTTATATCGAAACAGTTTTTAGTGATTATAAAAATATATAAAATTCTTTATTTATTGCAGGTATTAAAATTACTCTAGCTGATAAAGTGATAATATAGTGGCTTCTCAATTAATTGGTGATTCGGAGAGGCAACGTGTGATAGATCGCATACGAGCAATAACATTTCGTGAAGCTCGTGATGCTGGAGCCACCTTTATAACACGTTCATGGGTTGCCAAAAAGTTGCGAAGAATTGAGGACTTCGTTAAAAGAAATTGGAATAAAACTTTGGATGAATGTGAAATGGATACAACCAAATCTGGGCGCCCAAATTTGCTACTCTCTCAGGAAACAAAGGACATCATTGAAAGCGGTACGCGTAAGCGGAAAAACAGCTGTGCTAAACTTTCTAGAGAGATCGAAGTGTTCAGAGGAAAGATCGTTAGTGGTGAGATCATTCGACTGTACCGTCATAGGCAAGGTTTAAAGCCTTGGCATGAACTTCCAAAGCCAAGAAAAACTCAACTTAACATCGATGACAGAATGTGGTTTGCCCATTATCTTGAAGATTGGGATGTGGATGATTTCATGCATTTAGCTGTCTCCGATGAATTTTCTGTTTACGTAACACGTCGGCCTAACTACCAAAATGATCGAGTGTGGGCCACAACACCAGATGAAATCGATGGCAATGAACATTATCGCGAATTATTAAAAAGTCCAGACTGTGTTGGTGTGTTTGTTTTATTCACTGCAAAGAAGCTCATGTGGGTGCTGAAGCCAAAAGGTCAGAGTTGGGATGGACAGTATTTTCGTGATATTATTCTATCCCAGCATGTCATTCCTTTTCTAAGAAACCCAAACAATGTTATGGATGTCGACCAGGTCGCACTTCTGCACGATAAGGCCCCCTGCTTTAAGACTTTAGCCACTCAACAGTTATTGCGGAACCATGAGATCGATTTCTTTGGAAATGAAGAATGGCCAGGAAATTCTCCTGACCTGAACGTCTGTGAACACATTGGATCAGTTATAAAGGACAAGGTTGAATGTCTCTTGTTTCAAGAACCTGGAGCAAATCGATTTTCGAAGGATACAATGACGCAACACCGTGAAACTGTTTTAGCAAATTTGCGTAACGATCAAGATCTATTCACGTCACTTTTGGCAAGCTACCCAAAGCGAATTCAGGCTGTCTTGGAAGCCAATGGCAGGACCATCAAGTTTTAATTGTTTCTCATTAAATGCAGGATTAAATTCTCTTTTGTAAGGTATGTTTAGTTTTACTGTACCTCTAATGGTTTAGGCCATGGGCGGGGGTGCTTAGGTTTATTGGAGCCCCGTACATGCTTTATTCCATCCGCCTTATATTTCTTATGACATGTAGAACAGTGAATTTCATCACATTTATGCTTGAATTTCTCTCATTTATCCATCATATGAAACATACCACATTCACGTCAATTGACGTATGGAGCTCAAAGCAATTATTATTGAAAAATGTACGTCTACACACATTACGATCCCTCTTCTCAGCTTCAACTACACGACTTTCACATTTGGAGCTTATACACTGCTTACATACCATGTGGCATTCCTTACAATGTTTCACTATATCAAACTCGAGACATCCCTTACACAAATCATGAAGCCTTCCATATTTTCGACTTTTATCATAACTCGCGTAAAGGTTCCTTGTATTACGGATGGGAAGATACGTTGACCCTGTCTTGTACGATCTCACACACAGCTTTTAAAAATATACACAATCCTACGACGATCATTCATTCCAAATACAACTATACGGGCATTCATTTCCTCCTGTACCCTACTCAGCTCTTCAGGACCCATATTACAGTTAAACCGAAGCTTGCAATCTGAAACCATTTTACGGGCACGTTGCCCAACCGTTTACCGTTTCCCTCTTACCGTTTACCTTTTACGCTGCACCACCGTTTACTATTTCCACCGTTTACCGTTTACATACAGGCCAAGACTAATGATGTAAAGTCGCAACCACGCTCGGTGTTTATATGCCGTCTGTAAATAACCTGAGAATTGAAGTTAAGAGTATAAGGTGTGGCACCATGACCCGCAACACGGAATACACGGTCAATATCTACCGTGAGGTTGTCCATATTGAAGGCTGTACTACTTTGAGAGGACCTCATTATACGACGTAATATATATTCTATATCTACAGCGGCCAAGCGTCTGAATGTTATTACGATCCAAAAATCAGCTACATCCTCGTCACCTGACCCGAACCCAAAGGACAGCTTCGTCCTGACTTCACGTTCGTCGCGGTTCTGAATGGCAAACTCTACAATACGTTCAACTACGCGTCGCAGAACGTGTTTAACACCATTGCTACAGGGATCCAGGGTCAACTCTGACTACTTACCGACTGCTGCTGTTGTGGAGGATGTGATAGGAATTGAACAGGAATAAGGGGACGTATTTTTATTTGAAGGAACTAGTGTGGGGGTTGTGTCGTAAGACGTATAGGGTTGGGGTTCTATTACTGGGAGTCTAACAACCCGTGCACTCCTGGCACGCTTTACACCTGACGTGGAAGGCTCTTCATCATGCCTCCGCTTTGAACTGTCGCGTGGTGGTGATACAGTTGTCACTGGTGTAGGTTCGTCAGCGGGGATGGAGCCTGTGACCACAACTACACTGTCATCGGGATCGTCTGTAAAATCAATGATGGGAATATGATGCTGTACTTCGTCGTCATTCACGGTTCTGTGGAAGAAGAGGAAAAACAAGACATTAGAATATAAGGAACACCACTTAAATTTTTATTATATTTTGTAAATGATCCACTAAGGAGTATGACATGTTAGAGATGGATTCTGTAGAAAAATTCAGGTTCACGAGCCCGTCCACGTGTATTATATCTGACCCTACAGGATGTGGTAAAACTGTGTTTATGCTTAAAATCATTAAAGAGAAGGGAGAGATGTTCTCAAAATTTGTGCATAAAGCTATATGGTGCTATTCGACGTACCAGTCAGTATTCAACGAGTACCAAGATGATATTCTGCTCCACAAAGGTGTATATGACGTTAATTTGTTAAAGGGAAATGAACATACAGTCATTGTAATTGACGATCTCATGTTGGAAATGGATAAAACGTTTGCCGATACATTTACAGTAATCTCCCACCATCTTAACAATCAGAATCTATTTTTCTAAAAGAGATACATGCGCGATATGTCGTTAAATAAACAATATCCAGTCTTATTCGCGCAACGTAGAGATGTCACAAACTGGGGTATTAGCCAATCAAATGTTCCCAAATCAGCGTAAGGAGTTTTTGGAAGTTTATAAAGAAGCTACAAGTCAACGTTACGGATATTTGCTTTGTGACCTTCACCAGCGAAGCACGTTTAGGGTGCTTCTAAGAACGAATATACTCCCAAACGAGCCTGAAACTGTGTATATTCCAGAATGAAAAGAGGCTAACGAAATACCACGAATTAATAAAAATCTACCATCGATTGCCACTGGCAATGCAACAGATGTTTGTTAAAAATATCGACTGCGACTTTTTAAAATGCATCTGTGAAATCTGTTTTAACGTTATAAAATGTAATGTACCAATGAAACCCCCTCAGAAGGCTTGCCTACGCCGTTAGAAGAACATAATACGTACACTCGCTCGTAAAAGTGAAACTGTAGGGAAGAAAAAACGAATTATTGTACAAAGAGGAGGTTCATTCCTACCCATCTCTTTTTCAGTTTTGGGGCCTTTACTGACTACATTAATATAATGAAGAAAGCGGTAGTGATTCCACATGAGGTGTATGCTTTACTACAAAGTTCAAAGAATCCAGTTACGGTTCTAGAACCCCGTAAAAGCAGGCTTAAAAGAATGGAAAGCGAATTGTTAGCCCTATTAAACAGTGAAAAAACACCTGATGAGAAAAGAATCTTATACTAAGAAGCTCTACAGAAATTCCTTCTCGAGTACGAAAATTATAGGTTATTAGGTTATTAGGCACAGCGTGGAAAAGGATGAGCATGGCCATAGGACCTGGGTCGGACGTCAGGGCTGAACAACCAAAAAATAACGGTTCGGCCTCACAACATATCGAGCATGTATTAAAAAGCACCCTCCCACATACATTGAGGAATAAAGGTTTAAGTCTTTATAATCTATTGAGTGAGGAACCCATCATACAGTGGAGATATACAGGTGGGATTAATGTGGAAGGAACATAGGTACAGGGCTCGAATATCGTCGACATCGTCCACGATCTGGTGAGAAAGTGGGATAGACCCTCACCATCAGGATGGAAACATATTAAAGCAAGTAAATGTACCGAAAATATTGATAGAAAATCTGAATAGGTTAAAAGACTTGGAGCAAGACCCGCATGTGCCACAGTTGAGCAAGCCAACACCCGCAGCGGTAGCACCTCTGAAAAGGAGAAAGAAGAGACCAAACAACAACGGTCAGTCCTCCCCACGTGCTTCAAAATTATGTAAATGGCTAACATATTAAGACGCTATTATGACATTTTTAGCCCAGCCTCCTACGGATGCATTGATTGACTGTACAGAGATGTTCATAATGATGGAGTAGGGAAAAAAGATGTTAAGAGGTTTTTGCGGGAGCAGGATGCTTATACACTTCATAAGCTGGTGAGAAAAAGGTTTAAAACAGCCAAGACAACAGCGGCCTCGATTGACTCTCTTTGGCAAGCGGATTTAACAGACATGCAAAGATATTCAGTGTATAATGATGGCTTCCGCTACGTCCTATTCATAATAGATGTGTTCTGTAGATATCTGTGGCTAATTCCTCTGAAAAATAAATCGCCTGAAACAGTTGCTAAAGACACCAAAACGCAGATGTTGAATGAAAACAGGATTCCAGGCTATTTTTGAACGATATGTGGAAAAAATTTATAGGCCGAGCTTTACAGAACATGCTGACAGAGTTTAATATCAGCTATAACACTAGCAATTCTGTACATAAGGCCTCGTTAGCTGAAAGAGCTCAACGTACCATAAAGGAACGCATGCATCGATATTTTACACATAAAAACACATACAAATGTATAGACATTCTGGAATCACTGGCCTCATCCTACAACCGTTCACACCATCGACGAGGGTTCAGAAAGAGGTACGTACACACATTTCAAAATCAATGATTATGTAAGGCTGTCGCGTTCGGGTAATAAATTCGCGAAGGGATTTGAGCAAGGTTGGACACATGAGGTTTTTAAATTTAGGGCTATGAGACCTACAGGCGAGATAATGCTGTATTACGTTCAAGATTCAAATGGGAAATAAATCGCAGGAGGCTTTTATCGCGAGGAGTTGACATTTAATTTAGGAAAAAACATGTTTAAAATTTAAAAAATTTAGGTAGCAAAGGATCAGGAAAGAGAAAAATGTACCTGGTGAAATGGCTATGGTACCCAGAAAGCTTCAACACTTATATAGAAGCTGATGCTACAATGAAGCTTAAATAGTATGCAATATGGCTCCTAACCATTTCTACATCACACTACCGTCCTCTTCTTCTCTTTCTGTACATCCTGACAACATCCTGACCAACTTTATAACAGAACGCCATGGGCCCGTTGAATTGAATCGTCATCCGTATGAGGTGGGGATATTCGAAATTGAGCTTCAGACCCTCTTTTTAAGCATTGATTGTAAAATAACCGTTTTTACAGTTCTCAGAGACCTTGATGAGTGTGAAAATGTCGGAGTAATTCGGGATGAAACCATGTGTACCGTCCGGATTGGGGATGCACGGTATTACACTACGGTAGTAACCCTACGCCCCGGTCATTATGGTGAGGCTGAAGATGTTGTGAGAGACTTAAATATTTGATTAAAAAGTTCAAAACTTACGGCTGATTTAGTATACAAAATCGCGAACAAAGAAACCCCGCACACACTCTGACCCTAAAATCACAAGCTAACAGAAATATTAAAGCCAAAATTTTGTTAAAAATTATAACCGAGCGACGATATGGCGCAGCCCTCCAAAGAGATGTTTTTCACGAAGTACAACAGGATTTGTCCAGCCTAATGTATCATCTGAAATTAGAGAAATTGTGCGATAGCTATCCTCCCCAGTTGTGTACTATATTTCCAGCAATATCGTGGAGCATCAAATTGTTGGGATACTCAAGCGCGCCTGCTTCGTATCGCACACATTTCCAATCATAGAAGACAGAGCTTGAGCATTACATATTACAAACTTCATTATGTGAATGTCGTGACTAATCTATTAACCAATATCTCAATATATATAAGAACGATTGAGGGGAAAAGTTTCCTATTCGGTGATGGGAGCCTAATCGTGAAGCTACACTTTCGTCGCACTGAGTTATAATGGAACGAAAACCTTTCACAGTCTATCGAGGGGTGAGATACCAACGTATGATTGGGCTTGGATCCATTTTTCCAACCATACTGCGTACGGCTGTCCCCTTGTTGAAGAGGGGTGCTAGATATCTCGGGAGGAAGGCGTTACAATCAGGTCTTAACACGGTAGAAGAAATAATGGCGGGGACTAGACTTAAAGAAGCTCTAAAAAAGCACTTAAAGCGTACACGGGACGAAATCATCAAAGATGAAAAGAGAAAAATGCGTGGTGGTGGGAAGAAGAAGAGGGCTGTCCGGAAGAAGACGAAGAAGGGTTTACCAGCACGTAACGTTAAACGTAAAAGGACATCAAAAAAGAAGAATGCTCTAAGCGAGTGAAACCTATGGGTGATAATTTTTTTTAAATGATATATGGTAAGGACATTACTCTCATGAATCATAGGTTGCTTACAACTTGTAGAGAGAGGTGGCACTATTTCTGACTTGTCATGGCACGTTTCTCTGTAGTTCACAATGTTATAAATCGGAGCTGTTCCTCTTTGATATTCCCTCAACGCAAGTTTCTATTGAGCACAGTGAATTTATTACGATTAACCCGTTAAACACAATTAGTTTCCCGAGTGCTCCTATAGAATTCCTGATACCCAGCTCAGGCCCTTATTTACAGATTGGAACGGATTGTGAAGAGCAATACGTCGTATTTTCCGAAACAAACTTTCTATACTCCATATTCAGCCAGTGGGATCTGTATTAATATCAGATCAACATCTCTGCAGGAAAGGGTTATTATCACCTGCGAGCCTATCTGGAAAATATCCTCAACTTTTCAAAAGAAGCGAAGGAGACCTTTTTAACTGCCGAGGGCTATTATCAGGCTAAAGAAGAAAGCAGTATGAAGCAGAAATTTTAAAATTCTAAAAAGAAGATATACGAATGTTTTGGGCGCCTGCATACAGACTTCACATTCCAGAAGTTGCTTGTGAATGGGGTCGATATGAAATTAAAGTTTAAATCTGGGAGCTGATCAAGAAGAGGGCGCAAAGCCAGTTGTGATTCATATTATGGAAACATACCTTCGCGTACGTCGAGTGAAACTAAGTTCGCCTAAACAGTTAGAAATTGAAAAAGATTTACTACATGCCACAGTAAAATACCCAATTAACAGAGTACAGATGAAACTATACACGGTGCCTGCAGGGTTGGCATAGAAACAGAAAAAACATCGCCCTGGGAGCTCTACCTAAAAGGTTATTAATTGGCATGCAGGACCACGCTTCTGCGAATGGGAACTATAAAAAGAACGC
>JAJOZX010002008.1:275000-435000 GCA_023014485.1 Bathynomus jamesi | reverse complement strand
TACGCCTACAATACAGCCGTAGTATTCTCAATCTTGCAGAACAAGACAAAGACTTTATATCGAATTTCATGATGAGCGACGAAGCAGACTTTAATTTGACGGGCTATGTTAATAAACAAAATTGCAGATTCTGGGGTTCCCAAAATCTACATATTATTTGTGATAGGCCTCTGCACTCACTTCGCGTAACTGTTTGGTGTGGAATTACCAGTGCAAAAATAATCGGTTCCTATTTTTTTGAGGAAGATGAGGAAAATGCCGTAACTGTTAATGGAGAACGGTACAGAGAGATGATCAGAAACTTTTTAAAACCTAAGATGCAGCAGCTGAGTCAGAAAGAACAGAACAGAATGTTGTTTCAACAGGACGGTGCTACAGCACGCACGGCACGCCAAACAATTGCCCTTTTAGAGACTGTTTTTCCAAATCGTCTTTTCACGCGATTTGGCGCTTTGATTTGGCCACCACGCTCACCCGATTTATCGGCACCAGATTTTTTCCTATGGGGTTATCTTAAAGAACATGTCCATGCCAATAAACCGGAAACCGTCCAAGAGTTGAAAACAACATTAGGCGGGAAATAAACGGTGTACCCCCAGAAGTTTTAAATAGAGTAATGGACAGTGCACTAGAAAGAGCGAGGATTTGCGAAAGCAATAATGGCGGTCATCTACCAAATATTTTTCATGCATAATGGAGATAAAATTCGATTCAGTAAAGAATTTAATAACATCTACACTTTTTTATTTTATCCCTTCATTAAAAGTTATAAGAGGAGGAAATAAGAAAGCGACCTTTGCCCCACCCTATATATATATATATATACAGCGTGTCCCAAAGAAATGTATACCCACTTTGTTCGATAATACCAGCTATGAGGATAATAAATATATTACTTTTTATATGTTTTTTAATAAAGAATTTTCTCCTGAATCTAAATATGTATTTATTTTTATTAAAAATAGAAAAACAAAAAAGTTACAGATGTTTAAATTATAATTATTATTTTCGAGACTTCATGTGCGATATTTTCTAATATTTTTGCACGTATACAAGATAAGTTTGAAACCGACGGCACTGTGCAAAACTTACAAAAACAACGTTCTGGAAGACGTCGAACATCTTAGATAAAGTGTCATTTAACCATGGAATTTGTAAATTTTTGAATTAACTAATAATTACAACATTTATGCTTCAATATCAACACTAAACATAAGTATCTCAAAACAGTCGGTTAAAATATTAGAAAATATCGCACATGAAGTCTCGAAAATAATAATTATAATTTAAACATCTGTAACTTTTTTGTTCTTCAATTTTTAATAAAAATAATTACATATTTAGATTCAGGAGAAAATTCTTTATTAAAAAAACATATAAAAAGTAATATATTTATTATTCTCATAGCTGGTATTATCGATCAAATTGGGTATACATTTCTTTGGGACACGCTGTATATATATACAGGGCGTCCCAAAAAAATGTATACACACTTTAACAGCTGATAGCTCAATTGATGTTTCTTTCTTTCCAAGTTAAACCCATTAGAATTAATAATGGCAGTCAGACTAAGCTTTGAACAAAGGAAATTCATTCTAAAATGCTACTGGAAGTGTGAAAACGCAGTTGAAGTGCAAAGACAGTTTAGGAGGGAGTTTCAAACAGATCCACCAACGCGACTTACCATCACTCGAATTAGAGATAAGTTTGAAGCCGATGGAACTGTTCAGAATGTCCACAAGAAGCGTTCCGGAAGACCACGGACATCGACAAGCCCCACAAAGCAAGAAAGAGTACTGGAAACGTATCACCAAAGTCCAAGAAAATCTGTGCGGCAAGCGAGTCGTGAGGTAGGAATTTCAGAATCATCTGTCCAACGCATTTTGAAGCGCTGTCAATGGAAAAGTTACATTCCAAGATTAGTCCATGCTATTAATGAAGATGATCCGGACCGAAGAGTGGAGTATTGCGAGTGGTACTTGGCACGATGTGGATGTGGATTGGACGAAGGGGTTTCGTAGAATACCCTCCGCGTTCACCAGACCTCACACCACTAGACTTTTTTTTATGGGGATACTTAAAAGACAAAGTCTACGCTATAAAACCTGCAACAGTCGCTGAATTGAGAGCAGCCATTGAACGAGAATGCACACAAATACCAAACGAAATGTTTCGTGATGTTTGCGATTCCATTGCTTCGCGTTATCAGCAGTGCCTGGACCAGAACGGACGTCAGTTTGAAGACAGGCGTTGACAAAACAATTAAATAATGTCTGTAGATTCTATTACATTTTGAAAATGAAATGTATTTTAATAAACACTGCCTTTATAATTATTTAAAGTGTGTATACATTGTTTTGGGACGCCCTGTATATATAGGCAGAGAGAATTACAAGGAGTTAAAAGACTTTCATTCATATATACTCTCGCTACATTCTTTATTGTGGGAAAGGATGAACAACTTGGCATGATAGGTACATCCTGCCGATACTGGGACCCGAGCTCCGGTCGAATAGTATTGCACTTCAAATTGAATAGCATTTACGCATAAAATTAATTACGCATAAATTTAAAATTAATGTAGGACGAGAAGGAAGAAGGGCCAGAAAAGGGCAAAGGGGGAGAGAAGGGTGAAGGGGGAGAGAAGCTAATACACATAGAGGTTTTTGCTTTTTAATTGAATACAAAAATTTAAACGAGAAATGGTTCCTTCCTATGAGGATTTATATATATATATATAAGTAAAATGTATTTACATGTTACTAACAAAATTAAAGAATGGCAGATATTATCTACGAGCTTTGATGTTACTTTCAGAAAATAGACGCTCGCTCAAAATGGACAAGTAATGTTTTAAACGAAGTAGTGGTTTATTACCTTACCTGAGCTAATATATATATATATATATTATTATATATATATATATATATATTAGTGATGTAGGTCACATCCGCATCCGCATCCGCATCCGCGGAACATCCGCACATTTTCTCGCATCCGCATCCGCACCCGCATCCGCACTTTGGACTGCGGATGTCGTGCGGATGTGGACCGTTGAGATAAAATGTCATTAATAAGCGGAAATTATCAAATTCTACTATATTAATAGAACTAGTTCATTGTGCGCAAAAGTGATGCAAGCGACAAGATGAGAGGCTGTTCTTGTATGAAGTTACTCTCTTGCAACCTATTTAGATCCACGTTACAAAGCTAAGTTATTTTCACCTAGTACATTAGAACGAGTTAAATCATCACTTGGCAAAGCAGTTGAAGAGCTTCAATCTCTTGAATCTGTCGCTTCGCCACCCACCAAAAGAATAAAAGTTTCAGTGAGAGAACCAACACCTTCAACAAGCAAATCTATCACAGAATCTGTCTCTCAGTTTCTTGAGTCAAGCAGCAAGACGAGACCTACGCGATGTCAAAAGATGTAGTAAAAATGATCGAGAGCTATCACCAAGAAAAACGCCTGGCTGCATGTGACAATCCTATTAGTTGGTGGAAAAATACGCAGAATATCTATCCATACTTGAGTAAACTTGCAAGGAAACATTTAGCCTGTCCTCCAACAAACGTACCAAGCGAGAGATTATTTAGCAGTGCTGGATTAATATATGATGAAAAGAAACAGACTGGCAGCAGAAAAGGCAGAAAAATTAATGTTCCTTAAGCATAACCTTCCTATAATTAAGTTTGAACATTAAACGATGAACATCTTAGTTTACTTTATTTTAATTACTCATTTATAAATATGCCTAATAAAACTTTAAACTTAATGTAAATAGTTATCAAGCTAATTAAAGATCTCTTTCTATAAGGGTGGAGGTTGGGGAAAGAGGTCGGTGGGGTGCATTTGAGTTGGGTTCACGTCCCGCATCCTGGTTACACAATTATGGTTTCTAATTGTGGCTGAAACTCAACAAAATATAACGAATTTATTTGCAGACGAATTCACTAATTGATTTCTATATTAGTTAGATGCTTGATATTATTTTATATGTTCAGAGAAAAGTACAGCAATTATTGTACAATTAATCAATTATACTACATTATAGCTACAGCTCTCTCTATATAATAACTTATTATATACGTTAAACACAACAAATCTCGAATATATCCTAAAAAATAACGAAAATGTAGACATCCGCATCCGCATCCGCATCCGCGGATGTTGAAATCAAACATCCTCATCCGCATCCGCATCCGCGGATGTGAAAAAAATGACATCCGCTACATCACTAATATATATATATATATATATATATATATATATATATATATATACACCGGGTGTCCGAGAATTATCTGTACAATTTTTGGCTGTTATTAAAAGTCAACCATGAAGTGTAGAAATTCCAGTGTTGTCCCATTTTACAGAGAATCTCATTAAGTTTTTCTGATACTACGTTTTGACAAGTTTTTTAGAAATGTACGCGGGTGACAGACATTGATGATTTAAAAGCAAGAATCACAGCTGCTATTGAGCGAATTGATGTGAATATGCTGCAGCGTACATGGCAACATTTGGAGTATCGATTGGATGTTTTTCGAATCATTAATGGTGCACATATCGAATGTTTGTAACAACGTTACTTTAATAAAAGAAACTTTGAAAATACAGATTCTAAATAATCTTGTTTAAGAATTTTACGTGTGTTATCAAGAATTTTATTAAAAGATGAAATTGTACAGATAATGTTCGGACACACTGGAATTTCTAAAAAACTTGTCACAACTTGGTATCAGAAAAAACTTAATGAGATTCTCTGTAAAATGGGACAACACTGGAATTTCTACACTTCATGGTTGACTTTTAATAACAGCCAAAAATTGTACAGATAATTCTCGGACACCCTGTATATATATATATATATATATATATATATATATATATATATATATATATATATATATATACGTTATACAGTGAATGTGTGTGTGTGTGGTTTATCACAGACGCATATCGTTTTTCGCCTTGCCGTTCATTTTTCCTTAAAATGACAAGCCCCATTTCCGTTAATGTACCTTAAATGTATTTTATTTGTACGTTTTAAGCTTAACGAGTAAACAAATTTTTTAAAAAATTATTTGCTCCATGGAACACAAGCTAACATTCCTATCGAAATATTATGTGGTTAATTCAAATACCTCGTACACAACTTTTAAAATATTAAATATATTGTATTAATTTCGACCTGGAGCTACAGAAAAATGTTTTCAACTTGTTACATATATATATATATATACACGTAAGAAGGTGAAAAAAATTCTGAGGAAGAAGAATCGAGAGTTATTTATAACTGAAAATAGCTTTTTTATGGTGACAAAAGTGTTATCTCGTCTAATGTATCATCGACTCTTCTTAGCGAGATTTGAGCAGTGAAATTTTAATGGAGATAATTGACGTGAGTACATTAAGACTGAAATTCTTTTGGAAGTGAATTCCTTTTTGATTTATTAGACAATTGATTTTCTCCCATTTTAAATGAATTGATTATGAAGAATTAAATGAAATTTATTCAAAGCAAGTAAGCAAGGTAAATTGACATTTCTCCATTTTGGTTTGGTTTTAATTGTTTGAAAGAATATAGAAGGGATAACTGAACATTTCTAATATGGGGCAACTGAATTACTCTCTTAATATTGCTTTTAATGGTATATATACACTAGCAGTCAAAAGTTTAAGTACACCCTGAAATATTCATACATTTCAAGTTTTGTTTAAAGTTTTTATTATTAACTAAGTTATCATGACAAAAATTCATAAGTACAAACATGGGAACTTAAATAACAACAAATCAGGACAATTTACTAAAAGCAAAGTCTAAGTTTTAGATTCATCAAAGTAGCCTCCTCTAGCAGCAATTACAGCAGAACAAATTCAAGGCATGCGCTCAACAAGATAGAGAAGATAGTCTGGTGAAAGCTTCTGCCAGCACTCTTGTAAGAGTTCCCAGAGCTTCTGAGCACTAGATGGCTGTTTGCCTTTCACTCGTCGATCCAGTTCATCCCACACTAGCTCGATGGGGTTCAGATCCAAGGACTTTGCTGGCCATTCCATAACTGTGAGCTGACGTTGCCGTTCTTTCTGCTTCAGGTAATTTTGACACAGCATGGAAGTGTGTTTAGGATCGTTGTCTTGCTGCATTATGAACTATTGGCCAACTAGTTGCAGTCCAGATGGGATGGCTTGGCGCTGTAGAATGCTGTGATAGCCACGTTGGTTCAGTATTCCAGTGACTTTGTGGAGATGTCCAACTTTCTCCCCTGCGAAACATTCCCAAGCCATCAGACTTTCTCCACCGTGCTTCACTGTTGGCACAACACACTGCTGTGTCATTCTTTCACCCGCTCTGCGCCGCACAAATACTCTGCGTTTGGATCCAAAAACTTCGAACTTTGATTCGTCAGTCCAAATGACAAATTTCCACTGCTCAACAGTCCATTTTTGGTGTTTTTTTGGCCAGGCTAGCCTTTTCGTTTTGTTCTGGAGTCTCAGCATTGGTTTCTTTGCTGCAGTTCGTCCTTTTAATCCTGCTTCTCTTAGTCTTCTGTGAACAGTTAATGTTGAAACTGTTGTACTTCTAGAGTTGTTCAGCTGGGCTTTGATTTCAGGTGCTGTGAGGCGTCTGTTGCGCAGACTGGTGACTCGGATATACTTGTCCTCTGAGTCTGTTGTGGTTCTTGGTCACCCTGACCTTTTTTTCTCCTTATTTTATCAGTTTCTTCGTACTGTTTAATGGCACAAGCAACCGCATTCACAGAAACTTGAAATTTTTTTTGCAATTTGCCTCAGTGATTGGCCCTCATTTCTAAAATTTATAATCGACTGTCTTTTTTCTGTTGATAACTGAGCTTTGGCACCCATTTTTGCTTTTTGAAACAGAATTATACCTTAAACTACACAGTTAGCTCCTCTGCAAGGATTTTATATGTAAAGACCTGCAGCGCATGTTAATAACTAAACACATGGATTAACATACTCCTGATGAAACACACTACCCCATAAAGACTTTTAAGCTGTTTTTTGATTTTTGTGCAGAGATAATGACATTAATTTTAGGTTGCATGCTAGACGTAAATTAACACATTTTGAAGGTTATTTTGAAGAAGCATTTGCGTTACAACACACTGCATAGGGCAGGGGCACTGAAGCATACAGTATGAAAGCCAGGTAAGCTAATTCATCCCTAGTACCTTTTATGTTTACATTTGAAGTTTATGTCACGAGCTAAACAGCAAAACATTGGAAATTAGTAGGTGTACTTAAACGTTTGACTGGTAGTGTATATATACGGCTGGGTACGATTCTTTATTAACTTTTGACCATTCCTGCCGCTGGTAGCAGGTGGCACTACCAACTGGACTGATCCATTAATATATATGTATACCGTTAATGAAATACTCTCTTAATACTGCTTTTAATGGTATATATACGGTTTTTAAGACAATTAAGATTCAATGGGTAACATCTCTCTAAATAATTAAATAGTACTATCTGGTAACCCGTCCACATATAAATAATTAAAATAAATATCTGGCAATCCCCTCTAAGCACTGATAACATCTCTCTCTTGCCTTTAAGAAATAAATAATTAAAATAAATAGTGCTACCTGGCAACCCTTCCATATGTAAATAAATAAAATAGTTATCTTGCAACACCTGGCGGTCCCAGGCAAAGGATGGTCTCTCTCTCTCTCCTTCTTAGGTTACGGTTTACCTTCTTAGTTTAGGGATGCCCCTTTGGGGGGTGAGTACATCCCACCTTCCACCCCAAAGTTAGGGTTTAGGTCAGGGTCACCCTTTTGGTGGAGGTCATCCTCCTTCTCACCCAAAAGCTCTCCCCTTCATGCAATTTGTGGGTTACCTCCTACCCCTTGTTGCATAAACCCTTCCCCCATTATCTCTTTTTTCTTTTTTCTTTTTTGACACCCTGTAGTTTCGGGTGGGGATGGGGGTTGGCACTTTGCGACAAGGGGGAAGGGTGGTTGGCACTGGGGAAAGGGTTAGGGGATTGGCACCTTCCAGCAACAGGAGGAAGGGGTGTTGGCACTCTTGCAACTTTAACCAACATTGCAATTGCATATGCACTTGAACATTTTGCGGTCATACTACTAGTATTTCTAGGTTTCGCTGCTCCTCGAACCACTTTCTAACATTCCTGGCGGTGTCAATGGGAGACTTGTCTTGCAAATTGATTTTAAATACAGGGTGTCCCAGAATTAACTATCTATTTCAATGAAATCGGACAAATTTAATAAAAACTGACATAATTTTGTGTTTATTACTAAATTATGATACAAAAACAAATAGATTTATAAATCATAAGTCAAAACTTTATTGAGAAGTTTCAACATGTGCACCGTCTGTATCTCTGCAAATTTCAAATCTATCCTCAGCGCTGCGAAACACATTTTGAAGCATTTCAGGTGTTATCTCCCGCACTGCCAACTGGATGCGTTCTTTAAGTTCAGCTAAACTATTGATCTTTTGGCGATAAACCTTTGTTTTTATGAAACCCCATGCAAATAAATCCAGGGGTGTCAAATCCGGAGAACGCGGAGGCCAAGGTCGAGGTCCTCCACGTCCAATCCACCGATTCGGAAGGCGTCTGTTGAGGTATTCTCGAACAATTAGAGCATAATGACATGGTGCTCCATCTTGTTGAAACACAACATTATCAAGAATGCCATCATCAAGAAGCTGTGGTTCGAGAAACTGCTGAAGCATATGAAGGTAGACGGTACCTGTTACAGTTGCCTCCGCAAAGAAGAATGGGCCATAAATTTTGGATTTGGTCATTCCAAGCCACACGTTAACTTTTGGAGAGTCTCTTTGCCATTCTATGACTTCAGACGGTCTTTCATTGGACCAGATACGACAGTTGTGTCGATTGACTTTACCACAAGTGTGGAAAGTCGCCTCATCACTGAATAAGATGTTATCCAATAAACTTTCATTTTCGATTTGATCCACAATTTCTGCACACCTTGCTGCTCGATTTGGATAATCCTCTTCATTTAGGGCATGCAGTACTTGAATGTGATAAGCCTTTTTCATCAGTGTCGAACGCAAGATTCTATGAACTGTTGTCTTGGATATGTTGAGTCTTCGACCGGCCTCCATAACCGAAGTTGTTGGTTCATCCTCAAACAATTGTCGTACCTGTTCGGTACTGTTACGTGCTGTCCTTGGGCGTCCTCTTCCCACCTCGTCGTGTACGGATCCAGTTCTTTTAAATTTGTTCACAAGTTCACGAATCGCTTTGTCTGTAGGACCAGTTCTGTGGAATCTTCTTGTAAATTTTTCTCTGATTTCATTACATTGCATTCCTTTGATACGGGATGTTACAACAAAGATGCGTTCTTGTGTATTCATTATTAATAGGGTTCTGAAAGAGAATGAAAATAAAACTATGAAAAACTATGAAAAAATTATGAAAATAAAATTATGAAAAAAATTTAGAAATTTATACATTTTCAACACATATTAAACATGATAAACATAAATAAAAGTGTGTTTTTAAAAAATTTGTCCGATTTCATTGAAATAGATAGTTAATTCTGGGACACCCTGTATTAAAAGTAGAATTATATCTCATCCATACATTTCATCAGAAACCCACTATTCGAGATAGGTTTTAACCCCTATGTATTAGGGGTTTCTCTCAGCACAAAATGTAATTGTGCGCCGTTATACAAATGATACAGTCTGCAGTTTTCCAGAACAAAATCCTAAAGTATTGTTATAGTACTGAAAGAGTAAAAGAACAATTTTATGACCATTATTCGTCCCATGTAAATGTGGAAACCGGACATACAAATGTGTGTAATACATAAATAGTATAATATTTTATAACACACAAATACAACATACCTGCATAAAGATAATCTGCTCAGGATAGGGCAAGGCATACGCGTGTACAGAATGCAGCGTCACCTCCTCCATGATATCTATATATATTGATCTGCTGTAAACCTTCCGTGGATCTCAATCAGGTCTCCTAGTCCTTGCAGGTGCATCCATCCCCACACATTCGCCTTCACATGCCCACTCCGTGCCACTTCATAAATATTTTGGCGGGCATATCTCGTGTTGTTCTGTCGCAAACACCGAAGACGGCCTTGAGTTGTAGACGCAAACGTCTTCTCGTCAGAGAAGATAACTGCCCCAGTATGCGAGATCATCACTTATATGCTGGCAAGCAAACGAGAGCCTGGCCTGACGATATCTTTCCTCGATCTTCTCTTTTTTGGCAAGAGTACGGTGGTGATATCCTGCTTTATGCAACCGTCTCATTACGGTGTCCACTGACACGCCCATATGTAGTGTCTCCCGGATGGCGACTGCGTTGTTGATAGGATCGTTCTGCACTTCATTGGTTATTCTCCGGTCTTCTTCTGCGGTGGTCTCTCTTGGTGCCCCACACTTAGGACGATCTAGCAGATTCCCAGTCTCCTGCCACCTCTGCTCCAAAAGTCGAACAGTAGGCTTCAAAATTCACAGTTCCATGGCTATGTCAGCTAGAGAGAGGCCTGCTTCCCGCATACCAATTATCCGCCTTCTCTGTGCAATTTTAACTTGAGCTGGATTCATTTTCAGAGTCGGTGTTCGTCATACGGTGTAGAAATATAGTATGAACATAGATCATGCCAGGAACCATGTCAACACTTCGGTTTGGCCCATCAACGTCATTTCACAGACATTAGTATAATATTGTATGAGTTTATAAGTATATATACTGTAAACCAAGTTAATTTCGCGGCAGCAAAGTTTCGCTCTTTCATATCCTTGGACGAGTTCGCGGCATCATAATTTCGCGGTCAGCAGTTGCTAGTTATAATCTTACAGTTTAAAATGACGTCATGAATGACGACATTTATTCTGGAATGTGATTGGTCGAGGTTGAGATCGTATATGAAGGCAAGTTTTACCTCTTGGTATTCGGATAAAGTTTCAGCAGCACTCAACGTAAATGAATCTCTCAGTAAGATAGATTTGAAGCTCTCTACACTGAAACCTATTCATGCTAAATGGATTGTCTCTGCATGGGATAACCTACACAAAATGAGGGAGACCATTCGGAAGGTTGGGAAATGAGCGGCATTCATGACATTCTTGTTATACAGTAATAATACAATATAATTTAAAATGTTTTTACTGCTTTTACTTTACAATGTTTGGATCACCTGCTGATCAGGGCCCCCAGCCTCAATTACCAAATGATATCTTCGTTAAAACTAACGAAAATATCACGACTTAACCTAACGAATCGTCAAGGGCGAACAGTTAACCTAATCGGGCATTCAATTTAATTTATTATTATATTTGGTACTGTAGAGCAAAAAACAAGAATACATTGGAGCCCTGATCTTGAGGTGATCCCCATGTTTTATTACATACTGTACACTGAATTTACTTTCCAAATAAAGTATTTTAATGATCTAAATTTTATTTTCTTACTATCTTCCAAAGATTAGTTTAAATTGTCAAATTTTCACCTCCTGGATATTTTCGCCTACGCGAATAACGCGAAACTTTCTTGCAGGCAAACATTTCGCATTCACTAGTATATAAAAAGCTCTATTGTAGTAACTGTTCATATAGATTTGCAGTAATCACAATGGAACCTTATTACTGTATAAGACTAGTAAACTACATGGAGTTCAACGCTGTTCACGATCATATTAATTGTTTATCTTTATGAACACAGCCATTACATTATAATTACCTGTATGTCAATGACTGTACATTCAATTGGCCTTTAGATATAAATGTCTGTTTTATATGTTGTTGGACTCGGTTGTCCCCACTCCACCCCACCTTCCCCCAGTTACCGCTACATGTACGGAGTCGCCTATGATGACATTGTATCTAGCGAAACGCCGTGTATCATTAAACCTGTAAAGCACATACCCAACAAAGTCACTTTTCTAACACTACTATATTTCAGAGGTCCAGCTGAAATATTATCACTGTCACATAATTTGTTACAATCTAAACATTTTATATCAATTTGGTCCCATAGAGACGATTAACACATGTAGTATTCTTTCCATAACTTGGACATATCCTCTGTCCCTGTTACCTTTCAATTTAACAGGGAGAAACAATGCAATATTATTTATTGCTTTAAATAATTGCTTAAAGTTTTCTAACCAGAGTATCCCTCCTTAATTCATCCTCATTAATTTTATACCCCCTAATTCATATTTGAACAAAGCATTAACCCTCGTTTTGTTCTAATACAGGGACCTTACCTATATCACAACCATGCGACCAACCATTTCTATCGTTGAGCGGTATCCATGTTTGTGACATTAGAAGTTCGCTCTGAGAAGTGAATGTCCCTTAATTGCATTCCCTTAAGTTAACGGTTTAGATCGTTTTACATTTCCATCAGAATACTTTCCATATCTCAATTTTCCATTTACTATAGAAATGATTATAATTAATTATTGTTATCTTATATCTAACCCTCATCCCTATATTTTATTAGATTAAGGATGCACATTGAATGTGGCAGGATTTGAACCCTTGTTTGTACTTCTTTACTCATTTACTTAATTCATCCCCAAATGTACCCAATTCATTAATATTTACTGTATATAAGTGTACGCGTATATATTTAATTAATAATTTCACTCACTCCTATACCATGGCTGTGAAACCTTTGTTATCGTGTTCCTCCAATTTATTTCCCCTTATTTCTCCCTGTATATAATAACTTATACGTCCGAATTACATACATATAACGTATTAAGTATGAATTGACGTATACTGTATAAGGTGTTGGAATGTGACGTAATAAAATAAATAAATTACTCTCGCATTTATCATTCATTGAATACTTAATCTTCAAACTGACACCTTTATTATTCAGTGTATGATAACTTCCCCCTTGTTTATAACATATGTCATTATTTATCTATGGTGTCTTTTGTATCGTCCCCTATAGTATGCATGTCCTTTATCTGAGTCCGAAATGTTCTCTCTTGCCTTCTCGTAATTCAAAAAATTATTACGTGTTATGTTATAAATATGTGCCCATGTTCTTTTGTGTTATACTCCTAATCCATCTTTCCCAATACGTCCATGACTACCGAATTAAATCCTAGAATAATGGTCCTATAATTGTCTATAAATATAAAACACTATAAAATTATAATTAACTAATTAACTGTAATAACTGAATGTGAATTATTTGATAATTGTAATCGTAATTATAGTGTATCAGAACTGGAATGTACAGTACTTAACGATGTGCGCGGAATGTACTCGATGAACAACCCTGACATTGTGTTGCCATCAAAAAATGTATACTTTGCAAAATTAGTATCTTTTGTTAATTATTTTTTTTTACATTTTTTAATCTTTCAAAATTTCGTTGTATACTTAAATTGTGCTAAGCATCGAGATTCGTTGGATCTCTAGCTAAAGGGAGACTTGTCCTTCAAAAGTGCATTCACCCAAAATTGAGCTAATTTATTTTTTCTATTATAAAATTATTTCATTCCTGCATTTGCCTTCATTTGATAAATACCCCATAAAATTCCAGACTACCAGCGTTAATCGTAAGAGGCTGTAAATTCATCTCCCTCCTTAAGTGCCTCTTTCTGTATGAACTTCGTGAACTAAAATCATTTGATTGAAAGAAGACTCCCATTGAGAACTGAAGTGTTTCCATTCGCTCCTTCGAAAAATTTGGAAGAAAAACTATTTTCAATTCTTGTTACTCGGATGCTCTACGGCTAGGGCCGATCTTAACCAAAAGGACCACCTTTGTTGGATCGTCCAAAGTGCATTCATCATAAAAGTCGCGAGCGGGAAGTGACGCGTACACACGAGACACCTACGTTTTTTATTTGTTCGCTAAATCTTCAAACGAATTTACTACTCTTTTAGTCGAGCTACGTTATTGTTATTAAAGTAGTATGATCGCAAATTGGATGAGTGCAGAGCAATTGCAATGATGATCATATGAGTTCCAGTGCCAGTGCCACTCCCCCTCCCCCAGGGTGTCACAAAAAAAGGAAGCAAGGGAGAATCCCCCAAGCTGCCACAAGCTAGGGGGAGTCTCCCAAATAAACTAAGAGAGAGAAGGAGAGGAAGGAGAGAAGAGAAGATGTTCTTGCTGGCATGTCGCATCGCTTAATGAACTCTCTTGACCTCCAAACTCGGCTTAGAAGGTGTAAATCAGCCATTTGGTTTAAGCCGCCATGGCATAGAAGGCATAACCAGCCATTTGACATCGTGTATACATATATGTATTTGCATACATGTTTCGTTTATATATTCCCATCAGCCGGGTTATTCCTTAACCCTATATATAGACAACTGTTACAAATTTCTAAGCTTTCATATACACGCATTTATAACAACCCTACAGAAAATTCTGTCCATAGAGGGTTAATATCGTCTCTCTCTCTCTCTCTCTCTCTCTCTCTCTATATATATATATATATATATATACACCCAACAAAGCATGTTTCAATCGTTTTTTGGATAACAAAACCATCTATCTATATATATAATAATAATAATAAAATAATAATAATACCTATTAAATATATTCTTAGCTGAATTAACATCTTTGCAAGAAAAAACACGGTTGTTTCATCTGCACACATTATGAAGTTCAGTATACCAGATGAATGTGGAAGCTCAATTACATATAATAAAATAACAGTGGACCCCAGAACTGAGCCTGTGGTGCGCTACGTTTGAGAAGCGCTTTAGTTGAGCAAACTTAATTTCGAGTATATTTCCCAAGTTTCATTTGTTAACACACCAGAAAATAAAATGGATTGAAACTTAAAATACTTAAAGGTTATAGGCATATAAAATCCTCATTATTATTATTACAATATATATATAGTGCAAGACGTATAACTTTTAATATTTTCAATAGATAAATGATTTATTTCTTGCTAGACATTATTTCATCTACTCGTGACGTCAGATGTTGGCACGAAGAACTTATTTATTTTTATTCCGGCCAAAATTTTTTTTATTTTATTTAGTATACGATACTTATTACACGCCTCTATTTTAAATGCTGATACAATATATGTACTATATATATATATTATATATATATATATATATATATATATGAATAATAAAGCACAACTACAACATGGATTCATTTATTTAGCATGGTCTTATTTGGAATATATAGAAAATAAATAATAATATTAGTACAGGTGAAACCAAACCTATATACAATTATACATGTGTGTGTATATATATATATTATTTATTCATTATTGAGAATTATTATATTTAAAAATAAAATGGAATCTGTGATTTAATGCGGTATACACACACACTATATATATCTTCTGAAACTCTTGTCAATTAGTGCTAAAAATTAAATTTATATTGACTCCATCTTCTGTATATACATTATTAAGAATGATTTTTATATTTAAAATAAATAAATTCGCCAACACTGCCCGATATCCAGTCTTACCATTATTAAAAATTATGTAAAATCTTAAACCGCATATCAATAAGCTAGTTCACAGCGCCAGGCTGTCATCTGAACACCTGAATTTTATTTCTGAAATGCGTGGGCTGGGGAGCAAGCAAAGTTTCCGCTCGTCCGAACGCTAATTCCCTTCGTTGAGATTTTAATCCGAAACGCAGTGGACTGAAACTCCAAATTTATTTTCCAACCACTAACAGGTGTTCACTGCGTCCTTCTGGAGCCAAGGCGGTTCTATAAACTTATCTCGTCAGAAATTTTTTTTGAGGAATGTGCTTAGATATCGTGGAAGAAAAGGTTTTAACAGACCAGGAAAATATATTTTAGCCCCACAATATGATGCTTGCCTAAGAACCCTGAATTTCCCTTTACAGGTGTTTTGGATCTAAACTGAAGTACCCAACCGCTAATCCTTCGCAGATACTATAAACCGTAATGGGATGCTCTGAAACTCCAAATTTTATTTTCCAAACAGTATTTTTTCATCGCTAATTAAAATAATAATGATAATAATAATAATACACTCAAAGCTTCTCTCTCTCTCTCTCTCTCTCTCTCTCTCTCTCTCTCTCTCTCTCTCTCTCCCCCTGCTTCAACGCAGCCTAAGTGGTTCATTCGTGACATCGCTTCGGCTATCCGAAATAGGAAAGCTGCGTATAGGAGGGCGAAGGCCCATTGTTCCCATGAGAATACTGAGGCGTATGTCCGCCTGTGCAGGGAAGTGAAGGCAAAGGTTAGGCTAGCGAAACGTAACGAAGAGCTCCGGGTGGCAAGACTGTGCAAGGGGAACTCTAAGGATTTCTTCAGTTATGTTAATAGTAGAAAGCCCATTAGAAGCATGATAGGTCCGTTAAAGGACCCCAACAGCGTTCTGTGGACCTCCGACGCGGACATTGCTAATGTGCTGAATGAGTACTTCGCGGGAGTGTTCACCATGGAGGACACCCGCGTCATCCCCGATCCAGGCGTCAGGCACGAAGGTGCTGGCCTGGATAGTGTTCGGTGTACCGTGATAGTCGGTGCCGATAGAATAGACAAACTGGGCGTGTTTAAGGATCCTGGGCCAGACCAGTTCCTCCCCAGAGTGTTGCGGGAGGTGCGCGACCAGGTGGCTCCCCACCTGCCTTCAGTCTTCAACAAATCGTTGGAGAGGGACCTGGTGACTGCAGGGAAGCCAATGTGACCCCTACCTTTAAGAAAGGGGATCATGAAAGTCCAGGGAACTATCGTCCCATTAGTATCACTTCAGTTGTAGGTAAATTATTAGAGGGGATAATAGCGGATAGGATTGTTGACCATTTGGATTCCTACAAACTGCTTGGGGGACTCCCAACGTGGGTTTAGACGGCATAGGTCGTGTCTCACCAACTTGCTCGAGTTTTTCCACGTCATGTGGAGTGAGTTTGATAAGAGTAGGGCGATTGATATACTTTATCTCGACTTTGAGAAAGCCTTTGATAAGGTACCTCACCGCCTGCCAATGGCCAAAGTGCGCGCGCTGAGTATTGGTGGGGAAGTAGGTAGGTGGATTGAAAACTGGCTGAAAAATAGGTGGTAGAGGGTTGTAATTAAAGGGGCTAGTTTGGGTTGGGCCTCGGTCACTAGCGGGGGTTGGTTCCTCAGGGTTCCGTTTTGGGGCCATTGTTTATCATTTACATAAATGATATCGACGATGGCATCGTCAGTCGGATCGCCAAATTCGCTGATGACACCAAGCTTGGGGCTAATATTGGGACGCCAGAGGCGATCGACAACTGCGTGCGGACCTACGTAGGATAGGAGAGTGGTCCGAAAAATAGCAAATGCCGTTTAACTTGGATAAATGCAAGGTGATGCACATTGGCTACGCCAATCCCAAATCGGACTACTCGATGTTGGGGAGCAATATCGAGGCCACTGATTTTGAGAAGGACTTTGGTGTGCTAATTAGCATCGGCCTTAAGTTTACCAAACAGTGCGTAGAGGTGGAAAAGAAAGCCCAGAAGTTGTTGGGTTATATGAGGAGGCAATTTCGATTTCGGAACAAGGAAATTGTGCTCTCTCTGTACAATTCTCTGGTTCGGCCGCACCTGGAGTATGCTGTGCAGTTCTGGTCGCCCACCCTCGGGAAAGATATTGAGAGACTGGAGCGAGTGCAGGCGAGGGCCACAAAGTTAATCCCTTCCGTTAGGCATGTGGCCTACAATCGACACTTACGCGCCCTGAATTTGTTTTCGCTGGAAACTCGGAGGCTGCGCGGTCAACTCATCGAGGTTTTCAAGTTCTTACGCGGGTTCAACACTATCGATTTTAGAAGCATGTTGGTTTGGTTGGTTTACTCATTGTATCAGTTGCTTATTCTAGTTGTTTAGTTTAAATGATAACCCAACTCGCAACAAAGGTTGGAAGTTGGATTTGAAACGGTTTAGGACTAGTGTGTGCGGGAATTATTTTACGTATAAGATCTGTGACACGTGGAACAGGCTACCTTCAGAAGTTGTGAACAGTTCTTCTGTGGATCTGTTTAAGAAAAGGTTAGACCGAATCTTGCACACTATTTGAGGGTGACAGAATTTTTCCCTGGCACCCGTTGCCATTGGTACCTCCTCGTTATGTGCACAAGGCCTTTTGAAGTAGTACTCTTCCTTGTAACTCCTTGTGACTCTCTCCCTCTCTCTATCTGTATAATAGAGGCATTACTCTGCTCCATTTACGAAAATCTGTTAATTTATACCATGAAGATTTTTAAATTTTGAATTTACGTTTAAAACTTTTTTAAACACATGCTAAATAATGTTAAATTTTATGTTGAAATTCAAACAATTAAAAAAAATTTAATTACAAAATAATGGCTTATCCAACCACACTCCTAAATTTACTCTAAATAATATTAAATTTTATTGAATTCAAACAATTAAATAAGCTTTTAATTACAAAATAAGGACTTATTCAACAAAACGTCTAAATTTACTCTAAATAATGTTCAATTTTTATGTTGAAATTCATACAATTAAATACGTCTTTAATTACAAAATAAGGACTTAATCATCCGTTCATTTACATAACATTGACCGTTCTGAAAACACTGAAAAAATCTGAGGACTGTTTAAGCCAATTCTGAAAGAGAGACGCCCTCAGGATCGGTAGCGACGGACAATCAGAAATTCTCGACCCAAAAAATGGGGCGTGAGATCGAGCCTACGATATCTGATTGGATCAAAACCCGCATACTTATGATACAGCCACGCCCTAGAGACATTTCCCGCCAATCAGGAAGCCTTCAGTTCGCAGATTGGACTTCTGAGAGCGGCTATACCGTATATAAAAAGGAGGCATTTTAAGCTGGGACCCATACCAGTTATTTTTATCAGTGAATAAACCCGCAATCCTACCCCGCCATGAGTAAAACAGTCAAACAGAACTCTATTGTTTACCAGACTTGTCTTTAGTTGGTAACATTTGGTAAAAACCACACAAACACACACAACACACACACACACATATATATATATATATATATATATACACGACAGAGTGATTTCTATCCTGTCTTCCTTCAGGGCTAAAGCCACTACGCTGATCTTCGCAGCCGCCGACCGGGGAAATCTTCTTTCGTCACAATCCGTAGCAAACATTTGTGACGCAACGGATGGAGATACCCTTGAAATGTGAGTATAAAAGTAGTTCCGGTGCCTGTAAATTTAAGTAATTGTATTCTATTCAGTATTTAGAGTTCGAATTTCAAGTTAATTTGTTTAGCAAATAATTAATAATTACACAATAATTTTAAAAACTAAAAATTTGTAGAAAGTTCTACAGGTAGACTTTTAGAATTACTAACTGCGTGGCTCTTTGCAAGTTATTATAGGTTAAGTGTTTATTTGCTGACCAGGTTGGTTTTCAGAATTACTAATTGCATCGTTATTTGCAAGTTATTTTTTTGAATATATATATATATATATATATATGGTGTTGTGTGTGTATTTTTAGTGAAAATGAAATGCAAATTATATATATATATATATATATATATTATATATATATATATATATATATATATATATTATATATATTATATGGCTGTTATTTTACTTGATAGGCATTCAATTGAACCAGCCGTACATTCGTTAATTCTCCCCATACGAAAAACTCATTTTGAAGTGCAGAGTTATTCCTCGTTTTTCTTTAAAGGGGCCTTCAAAATTTCCACTTTTACGTTTGGAACATAAATTAAACATTTTAAAGTAGTCGCACTATAAATTAAAGTCTAATCTTTACTAAAATTATGAAATGTGATTTAATCTGATTACCGCTCTTTGTATATATAAATACAGTATATATAGTGCATCATTCTGCTCAGTGATTAAAACGGTCCTACATTATATTAATTAAGAATCCTCTGCAAGAGTTAATTAGTTTTATAAAAATCCATAATAAACTCATCTTGAAGTGGAAAGCTCTTCGACCGGGTTCGAGAACCGGTGTCGGCTGGCGGTGCGTAGCATGCCCAACTAGTTATCCTTCCGCACAATAAAGAATGTATCAGACTATATGTGAATGACCCGATTAGGCTAATGACTTATTGTTTATTATTTGCACGGGTTCCCTATAAGGCATTTTCTCTTAAAGAGGCATTCAAAATGTCCACTTTTAGGTTTGGAGCATAAATTAAACATTTTAAAGTAGTCACATGATAAAATAAAGTCTAATCTTTACTAAAATTATAAAATGTGTTTTAATCTGATTACCGCTCTTTGGCTATATATATATATATATATATATATATATATATATATATATATATGATGAATAAAACCACGAAGGAAAAGAAACACAAAATGGTGCTCAAGCGCTTTCGTCTAATGACATCCTCATTAGACGAAAGCGCTTGAGCACCATTTTGTGTTTCCTTTCCTTCGTGGTTTTATTCATCATAAATATTTTTCACGTGTTACTTTCGTGAAATAATTTTCATATATATATATATATAAATATATATATATATTATATATATATATATATATATATATATATATATACTACCAGTCAAAAGTTTAAGTGCATTTATTAATTTCCAATGTTTTACCGTTTAGCTCATGACAATCTTCAAATGTAAACTTAACAGGCACTAGAGATGAATTTGCTTACCTGGCTTTCATATTGTATGCTTCAGTGCATCTGCCCTATGCAGTGTGTTGTAACACAGAAGCTTCTTCAAAATAGCCATCAAAATGTGTTAATTTACGTCTAGCACGCAACCTAACATTAATGCCATTAGCTCTGCACAAAGGTCCAAAAACAGTTTAAAAGTTTAAAAGTCTTTACTGGGGTAGTGTGTTTCTTCATGTTTACAGTTATTAACATGCGCTGCAGGTCTTTACCTATAAAGTCCTTGCAGAGGAACTAACTGTGTAGTTTAAGGTATATTTCTGTGTTTAAAAAAGCAAAAATGGGTGCCAAAGCTCAGTTAACAACAGAAAAAAGACAGTCGTTTGTAACTTTGAGAAATGAGGGCCAATCACTGAGGCAAAGTGCAAAAAAAAATTCAAGTTTCTATGAATACGGTTGCTTGTGCCATTAAACGGTACGAAGAAACTGGTCAAAATAAGGACAGAAAAAGGTCAGGGCGACAAGAACCACAACAGACTCAGAGGACAAGTATATCCGAGTCACCAGTCTGCGCAACAACAGACGCCTCACAGCACCTGAAATCAAAGCCCAGCTCAGCAACTCTAGAAGTACAACAGTTTCAACATTAACTGTTCACAGAAGACTAAGGGAAGCAGGATTCAAAGGACGAACTGCAGCAAAGAAACAAATCTGAGACTCCAGAACAAAAAGAAAAGGCTAGCCTGGCCTAAAAAACACCAAAAATGGACTGTTGAGCAGTGGAAATTTGTCATTTGGACTGACGAATCAAAGTTCGAAGTTTTTGGATCCAAACGCAGAGTATTTGTGCGGCGCAGAGCGGTTGAAAGAATGACACAGCAGTGTGTTGTGCCAACAGTGAAGCACGGTGGAGAAAGTCTGATGGTCTGGGGATGGTCTGGGGATGCCATCCCATCTGGACTGCGACTAGTTGGCAAACAGTTCATAATGCAGCAAGACAACGATCCTAAACACGCTTCCAAGCTGTGTCAAAATTACCTGAAGCAGAAAGAACGGCAACGTCAGCTTACAGTTATGGAATGGCCAGCAAAGTCCTTGGATCTGAACCCCATCGAGCTAATGTGAGATGAACTGGATCGACGAGTGAAGCCAAGCAGCCATCCAGTGCTCAGAAGCTCTGGGAACTCTTACAAGAGTGCTGGCAGCAGCTTTCACCAGACTATCTTCTTTCTCTTGTTGAGCGCATGCCTTGAATTTGTTCTGCTGCTGTAATTGCTGCTAGAGGAGGCTATTTTGATGAATCTCAAATTTAGACTTTGCTTTTGGTAAATTGTCCTGATTTGTTGTTATTTAAGTTCCCATGTTTGTACTTATGAATTTGTGTCATGATAACTTAGTTAATAAAAAAAACTAAATAAAATTTGAAATGTATGAATATTTCAGGGTGTACTTAAACTTTTGACTGGTAGTATATATATATATATTATATATATATTATACACATCGTGTATCATTCTGATCAGTGATTAATACGGTCTTACATTATATTAGTCAAGAATCCTTTGCAAATATTAATTATTTTTATAAAAATCCATAATAAACTAATTTTGAAGTGCAAAGCTATTCGACTGGGCTCGAGATCCGTTTTCGGCAGGCTGTGCGTAGCACACCCAGCGTAGTCATCCTTCCACAAAATATGGCTATCAGATAAATGAGTACCATGGCATATATGATCAGAATGCTTATTTGAAGTGCAAAGTTATTCGTCATTTTCTCTTAAAAGAGGCTCAAATTTCTACTTTTACGTATTAGTTGAATCATAAACCATAGACTGCAGACTTTCTTCATAAAATGTATGAACTAGCCAAAACTAATTAAAAAATTTCTGCCTACATCCGCGTCCATTTCCCTTTTAAGGACCGATGAGGAACTCGTTCGTGTAATAGAAACATTTCGTGATAGTTTTGAAGAAATTCAGGTCGTAGTCAGTGACCTGAAGGAGAGGTAGAAGTATTGCGGTATACCAGCCCAGTGATTGCCATATCATCCACGAAGTGATGGAAACTTTTTTCTTGTGTTTTGTGTGTATGTGTGTGTGTGTGTGTGTGTGTGTGTACGTGTGTGTTTCGGGATAAGCAGAAGCAGTGTAATTTTAGCAATTCATTAAATGATAGAACCATGAGGAATGTTTTAGAAAATATTACATAATTGCATTTACTGTATACAACACAATTTTACGTAACATGTCCTTCAATATTTCTCACTCATAAAGGAGTGACATTGGCATCAATTTTTTTATACATGATATATTTATATCCAACTTAAACTAGTTACAGAATTAGCAGCCATTACATTTTAAATAAGCTACAGAGCATAAGACTCACCCTTAAACGCTACACAAACTAACATTATTGGAGCCATTTTATATTTTACACAATATTGTTGCAATCACTCAAGTTACAATTATATATATATATATATATATATATATATATATATATATATATATATATATATAAATATATATATATATATACAAGGTGTTTGAAAACTTTCTGTACAAATTGTAATGGGGGATAGGCAACACCAAGACAAACCCTTTTCGTCTATAAGTGTATGTCCGCTGACGTCACCATTCGGCACGAGAGGGCGCCGCTGCAATTGGCTAAAAGGTGAAGTGGGCTAGACTCGCGCTTGCCGCGGGCATTCTTAAATCAGACGTAGTACGCGTAACATGTTTATTTAAAGAAGGCATGTTTATTTAAAAAAGGTGCTGAAAGTTGCGACCGGTAGCATCAATGCATGCCCGACAGCGTCGAAGCATTGACCGACGTACACGTCGAAAGATTCCCGGCATTTCGGGAACAGTTCCAGCGGCGACAGCGATTCTTTCTACAAGGTCTTCTTCTGAGTAAATGAGAGTCTCGTACACGAGGTTCTTCATGTGTCCCCACAGGAAGAAATCGAGGCATGTTAAATCGGGCGATCTCGGTGGCCAGGCTACGTGCCCACCCCGGCCTATCCATTGGTCCCCAAAAGTGGCGTTCAGATAATCCCGCACATCGTTGCTGGAGTGTGCTGGGGCCCCGTCGTGTTGAAACCACATTCGTCTACGAATAGCCACGGGAACATCTTCCAGCAGTTCCGGAAACGTTTCTTCAAGAAATATCCGATAAACCCGCCCGTCGAGTCGGGCAGGCAGCAGGTACGGCCCAATCAACTTGCCATGGACGATACCCGCCCAAACATTGACGGCGAACCGTTCTTGATGAGCATGCACCCGTGTAGCATGTGGATTTGCGTACGCCCACACGTGAGAATTGTGCATGTTAAACACACCCTAACGTGTGAAACAGGCCTCATCTGAGAACAGCACATAAGCCGGAAAATTAGGCTGCACCGCTGTCTGCTGCAGAAACCAGCGTGCGAATTCCACACGAAGAGGGTGATCCCGAGGTTGTAATGCCTGGACTCTCTGACGATGAAACGGATGTAACTGCTGCTCGTGCAACACTCTCCAGACCAGGTCGTGGTTCACACCGAGGATACGTGCAACACCTCGCGTGCTTGCGCTTGGATTGTCCTCAAATCGCCGTAGGATTTCTTCTTCCATGTCAGGATTGCGCACGTTTCTCTCCCGACCAGTGTCATGCATGTTTGCATGGAATGTTCCAGTTTCTCCCAGTCGCCGATGCAAATGCGCAAACGTTTGGTGGTTTGGCACACGTCTGTTTGGGAAGCGCTGTCGGTACAACCTCACAGCAGCTCTTCCGTTTCCATTGGCAGCCCCATACACCATATGCATGTCAGCCATCTCAGCAGTCGTGAAGCGCTCCATGTTACGCGTACTACGTCCGATTTAAGAATGCCCGCGGCAAGCGCGAGTCTAGCCCACTTCACCTTTTAGCCAATTGCAGCGGCGCCCTCTCGCGCCGAATGGTGACGTCAGCGGACATACACTTATAGACGAAAAGGGTTTGTCTTGGTGTTGCCTATCCCCCATTACAATTTGTACAGAAAGTTTTCAAACACCCTGTGTGTATTTATATATATATAATATATATATAAACAGGGTGTCCCATAAGTCCGGCATCATAGGAGAAATTCATATTTTTCTATTTCTACAAACCATAATTCATATGCTCGGGATGCCAATTTCCCGTCCACCATTCTCTTCAGTGACGAGGCTGTTTTTTTATGGAAATGGTGAGGTAAATCGACAGAACACCCGCTACTGGTCTCAAAACAACCCTCACTGGTATACCTCTTCAAAGGAGCAAGGTGCATCTCGGGTGATGGTATGGTGTGGCATTTGGAATGATCGCACCATAGGCCCCCATCTTTTTCGATGAACATGTCACTGGAGGCACCTACCTACGTATGCACAAGGAAGAAGCATTTCCCAGTGTCTTGAACGAAGAAGGAAATTTCCCAACATGGTTCCAGCAAGACGGCGCTCCTGCACATTACAGCACCCACGTAAGGGGGTACCAACAATTCCCTGGTCATTGGATAGGACGTCGAGGGCCTGTGGAATGGCGAGCTAGAAGCCCGGATCTCACGCCACTAGATTTTTATCTCTGGGGCCACTTGAAAGCGCTGGTATACGCAGAGAAAATTAGGAGTGTTGAACATTTGCGGCAGCGCATTATTGGGGCATGCAACACCATTACTCCTGACATCATTCACCCTGTGCTTGGTGACTGGATATCACGTCTGAATTTGTGTATTGAAAACAATGGTGGATATTGAGTACGTTCTGTAAATAAAAGCTTTTGTTTTGCCTTTTTTTGTTATTTTTCCTATGATGCCTGACTTATGGGACACCCTGTATATATATATATATATATATATATATACACGCGTAAAACTTCAAACAATACAGCGAGTGCGTACAAATGGGAAACGTTTTTTATCTGTCTGCACACCAGAGCATCATTTTGCGAAGTGTCACACACATCGAATAATTTTAAAAAATTTGTAAATTCCTTCCCGTGCGCCATATGCGACAGAAATGAAAGGCAATACATACCGCAAGTATTGCTATAGTACTCCTGTAATTAGTAAGGGCTCCAGATAATTTGAGGTATGTGCAATTGCTCGAGAAATTTTACAAAAATAGCGTTATTCCAGGGATGAACCCCCAGTGAGTTAAAATAGTACATTCGGGCACTACTTTTAAAGTAGACGGCAATCCAGTTAAGGCCTTCACCAAAGCTAACATCTGTATTTAGAATAAGTGCTTCCCTGTGTAATCGTAGCCGGGATCTTCAGCGTTTCTTTCTTCGCAAACACACCGATAAATTTGGACCGTTTCATTCGGTCACTTTTCATTATTCTCTGGAGTGTATTCGCATCCCTTGTAAAACTCTGTAACTACCCCTCTAAACCTGTCGATCTCTATTAGGGCTTGTGATTCGAAGTATACTAGTACACTAATAGGCGCGTCTAGCGGCTTGGTGAATTCCAATCTGACTGAGATGTTTCCACTCTGCTGTAGACTTAAGTGTGTTTTTACACTAGCAGATAAGTCAGGGGTGATATTAAACGGGTAATGGTTAAATTGGTCGATGAATTCCTTCTGTGTTATGCCAATTCCTAATTCATCGCAAGCACCGGCAATATGTGCAAGTTTACTATAAGCTCTGGAGCAAAGGTGGAACATGGCGTCTGTTGAATAATCAGTTTCTAATGTCACCCCTAAGACGAATCCATTGACGTATAGGGTTATACTTTTAAGGCCGAAATTTTCAAAATTAAAGGCGTTCTTTTTATATTTTCCATTCACAGAAACGTTCCTGCATTACACTTAATATCCATTTAGGTAGAGATCCGAGGGCGACGTTTCCTCTCTACTTCGATGCCAACCCTGCAGGCACCGTCTATAGTTTGATCTGTACCCTGTTAATTGGATATTTTACTATAGCAGGTAGTTAATTTTTTTCAGTTTTTAATTGTTCAGCCGAGCTTAATTTCACTCGGAGTACGCGAAGGTTTGTTCCCATAACATGAATCACCACAGGCTTTGCGCTCTCTTTTTGGTCAGCTCCCAGATTTAAACAGATCTCAAGATTCGTACGAGTGAGCTTTATTTTCATATCGACCCCATTCACAAGCAGCTTCTCATGGAATGTGAAATCTGTGTGCAGGCGTCCGAAGCCTTCATATGTCTTCTTTTTTGAATTTTTAGATTTGTCCTTTATACTGCCCTCGGCAATTAAAAAGGTGTCCTTCGCTTCTTTTGAAAAGTTGACGATATATTCTAGATAGGCTCATAGGTGATAGTAACCCAATCCTGCAGAAATGTTGACCTGGTTTAAACACGTCACACTGACTGAATATGGAGTGTAGAAAGTTTGTTTCTGGGAATACAGCGTATTTGTCTTCGCAATCCGTTCCATCTGAATGCACTATACACAGTTTAGCGTACATGTGCACACAGCTTGGATCAAAAAAGTAAGGGCCTGAGCTGGGAATCACGAACTCTATAGGGGCACTCGGGGAGTTAATTGTGTTTAACGGGTTAATCGTAATAAAGTCATTGTGCTCAATAGAAACTTGAGTTTGGGGCATGTCAAAGGGGCACAGCTCCGATTTACAACATTGTGAATTACAAGAATGGATGAAACGGATCATGACAAGTCAGAAAGAGTGCCACCTGTCTCGACAAGTAGTAAACAGCCTATGATTTATGAGAGCAACGTCCTTAGCTTATATCAGGTAAAAAATTATCAACCATTGGTTTCAGTCGCTTAGAACACTTCTTTTATGATGTCCTTTTACATTTAACGCCACGTGCTAGTAACCACTTCTTTTTATTCCGTACAGGACTCTTCTTCTTCCCACCACCACGCATTTTTCTCTTTGCATCTTTGATGATTTCGTCCCGTGTACGCTTTAAGTGCGTTTATAGAGCTTAATTAGGCCTAGCCCCCGTCATTATGTCTTCTACGGTGCTAAGACCTGATTGTAACGCTTTCCTCCCGAGATATCTGGCACCCCTCTTCAACAAGGGGACGGCCGTACGCAGTATGGTTGGAAAAATGGATCCAATCCCACTCCCGCTCTGGTATCTCACCCCTCGATAGACTGTGAAAGGCCTTCGGGGCATTATAACACAGGGTAGCCGGACCGTTGGTCGAAATACGATTGGCCGACAGACAACTGGCCGACAGGACAACTGGAAAGGCAAAGAATCAAACATGAAAAATAGAAAGTTTGTAGTACTGTATATCATCTTTTGCAATATCGGCTCTCTTTCTGTTAACGAACGAAAATATCACGACTTAACCTAACCGATCGTCAAGGGCGGACAGTTGCCCTAACCGGTCATTCAATAATTTTCCCGTAGATTTCGATTAATTTTAAGCAACTGGTATAAAATACTTGTTTTCACTCTCCCACTGCACCCTTTGCGCTTTTCACATCTCCAATAAATTGTATTTTCTCTTATTCTATCAACTAAGTATGCGAATCCTTCATACAGAAGTTTTCTAGCACTTCTCTCTGTTTTAACGAATTCCATAATACTGGTATGGGTTTGGGAAATCAAACTCGTGATTTAAACTACTCCGTGATTGAGACTATTCTGGAAAAAGGAAATTTCTCGAAGAGGAAATTTTTCGAACATATTGAAAACAAAAGTATTTAGACTAATTATTATATACTTATTTTATAATTATATTTTATAATATATAATATATATATTATATAATATAATATAATATATAATATATATAATATATATATAATATATATATATAATATATAATATTATAATATATAATATATATATAATATATATAACATATATATAATATATAATATATATATTATATATTATATTTATATTGTCAACCAATTGTCTGTCGGCCAGTTGTCCTGTCAACCAGTTGTCCTGTCGACCAGTTGTCCTGTTAATAGATTATTTGAGACATTGACATAAAGAGGTTTGTCATATGTAATGCTCAAGCTCTGTCTTCTATGATTGGGAATGTGAGCGATACGCAGCAGGCGCGCCTGGGTATCCCCAACCAACTGATACTCCACGATATTGCTGTAAATATAGCATATGTCTGGGTCAGGGTGGCCATCGTTCAACTTCTCCAATTTCAGCTGATACATTAGACTGGACAATTCATGTGTATCGTGAAAGGTCTCTCTTTGGAGGACTGCACTATATCGACCCTCGAGCATAATTGTGAACAGCTCTTTGTCTTTAATATTTCTACTAATCTTTAATTTTAAAATCAACGTGTGGACAAGCGTATCTATGTTTACGACTTCAAGAAGTAAATCGGCGTTTAGGTACGACTTTTCAAGACTCTTATTTAAATCCCAAATAATATCCCAAGCTGTGCCATAATGACCGAGCCCTAGTGTTACTTTTGTGCTATAGTACTGTGCTTATGCCTAATTTTTCACACTCGTCGAATCTTCTAAGAACCAGAAAAATGTCCTGTTCCTTTTCAAGTTAAAAATTTGGTGCTAACTGAAATTCACAAATTCCAACCTTATGTGACTCACGACCAAATCCTATGGGGCCGTGGAGTTCCGTTACAAAGTTGGCCAGTGTGTTGCCAGGATGTACAGATAGAGAAGAGGAATGGAGTGTGACAGAGAAGTGGTTAAGCGCCATGTTCATACTATTTAAGCTTCATTGTTGCATCATCTTTTATATAGGTGTTGAAGCTTTCTGGGTAACCTAGCCATTTCACCAGGCACATTTTTCTCTTACATTTTTCTCTTTCCCGTACCTTTGCTACCTAAATTTTTTCAATTTTAAACACGTTTTTTCCTAAATTAAATGTCACTTTCTGCAGCTCCTCGCAGTAAAGGCCTGCAATTTCTTCCTCATTCAAATCTTGAACGTAATACAGCATTATCTCGCCTTTAGGTCTCAGAGCACTAACTTGAAAAATCTCACGAGTCCAGCCTTGCTTAAATTCCTTCGCGAATTTATTACCCGAACGCGACAGCCTTAGATAATCATTGATTTTGAAACGCGCAGAGTGTGGCGGCGCTGTACGAACATCTCTTCTCACCTCACGTTCTGTGTGCATACCTCTTTCTAAAACCTCGTTAGGTGTTGTCCCAATCGCACTGTGGTATAGGAGGTTGTAGGATGAGGCCAGCGACTCCAGAATGTCTATATGTCTGTATGTGTTTTTATGTGTAAAATAGCGATGCATGCGTTCCTTTATGGTACGCTGAACTCTTTCAGCTAAAGAGGCCTTATGTATAGAATTGCTAGTGTAGTAGCTGATATTAAACTGTGTCAGCATGTTCTGAAAAGCACGGCCTATAAATTATTTCCTCATATCCGAACAAAAATAGCCAGGAATCCTGTTTTCTTTGAACATCAGCGTTTTGGTAGCTTTAGCAACTGTTTCAGGCGATTTATTTTTTAAGGGAATTAACCACAGATATCTAGAGAATACATACATTATGAATAGGATGTAGCGGTAGCCACCATTATACACTGAATATCTTTGCATGTCTGTTAAATCCGCCTGACAAATAGAGTCAATCGATGCCGCTGTTGTCTTGGCTGTTTAAACATTTTTCTCGCCGGCTTATGAAGTGTATAAGCATCCTGCTCCCTCATAAACCTCTCAACATCTTTTTTCCCTACTCCTTCATTATAAACGTCTATGTACATTCTATCAACGCCGACGTAGGAAGCTGGGCTAGAAATTTCATAGTAACGTTTTCTTGATATGTTAGCCATTTGCGTAGTTTAGAAGCACGCGAGGAGGGTTGACCGTTGTTGTTTGGCCTCTTCGTTCTCCTCTTCAGAGATGCTACTGTTGGGAGTGATGGTGTACTCAGTTGTGGCACATGCGAGACTTGCTCCAAGTCTTTTAACCTATTCATATTTCCTATCAATGTTTTGGGGACATTTATTTGTTGTAGTCTTGCTTTAATATCCTTCCATCCTGATGGTGAGGCTTATCCAACTTTCTCACCAGGTTATGGACGATGTCAACGATATTCGAGCCCTGTACCTTTGTTCTTTCAACAATGACCTCACCTGTATCGCTCCACTGTATGATGGGGTCCTCACTCTAAAGATTATAAAGAATTAAGCTTTTATTCCTCAATGTATGTGAGAGACTGCTTTTTAATACATGTTCGACATATTGTGGGGTCGACCCGTTATTCTTTGACTGGTCATCTCTACCGTCGACCCCAGGCCCTAAGCCTCCATGCTCAACGTTGTCTGCGCTGTGCCTAATAACCACAGGGACCTCTGTCGGATTCTTATAATTTTCATACTAATGAAGAAATTTCTGCAGAACTTCTTGGTATAATATTTTCTCATCAATTGACTTTTCACTGTTAAATTGGTCATACAATTCGCTTTCCATTCATTTAAGCCTACTTTACGGGGTTCTAGAACCGTATCTGGACTCTTTGAGCTTTGCAATGAAGCATACACCTCGTGCAGAATCACGACTACTTTCTTCAATATATTAATCTAGTAAGTAAAGGCCCCAAAACTGAAAATAAGATGGGGAGGAATGACAGTTTGACTTTTACGAGCTTGTGTGCGTATTATGTTTGTGTAACGGCGTAGGGAAGGCTTCTGAGTGGGTTTCATTGGTACATTACATTTTATAACATTAAGACAGATTTCAAAGATGCATTTTAAAAAGTCAGAGTCGATATTTTTAACAAACAACTGTTGCAATACCCGTGGCAGTCGATGATAGATTTTTATTAATTCATGGTATTTCTTTAGCCTCTTTGTCATTCTAGAATATACACCGTTTCAGGCTGGTTTGAGAATATATTCGTTCTTAGAAGCACCCTAAACGTGTTTCGCGGGTGAAGGTCACAAAGCAAATATCCGTAACGTTGACTTGTAGCTTCTTTATAAACTTCCTAAAACTCCTTACGCTGATTCGGGAACATTTGATTGCTAATACCCCAATTTGCCATACATCTCTACGCTGCGCGAATAAGACTAGATAGTGTGTATTTAACGACTCATCGCGCATGTATCTGATTGATGAAGAATACGCTTATGTTAAGATGGTGGGAGAACACAGAAATGGATAAAAAGTTTGCCGAGCATTTACAAACATGAGATCGTCAATTACAATGACTGTATGTTCACTTCCCTTTAACGAATTAACGTCATATACACCTTTGTGGAACAAAATATCATCTTGGTACTCGTTGAATACTGACCGGTATGTCGAATAGCACCATATGACTTTATGCACAAATTTTGAGAACATCTCCCCCCCCCCTTATCTTCAATGATTTTAAGCATAAACACAGTTTTACCACATCTTGTAGGGCCAGATATAATAATGTGGATAGGCTCGTGAACCTGAATTTTTCTACAGAATCCATTTCTAACGCGTCACACTCCTAAGAATAACATTTACAAAATATAATAAAATTTTAAGTGATATTCCTTATATTCTACAGTCTTGTTTTTCCTCTTCTTCCCAGAACCGTGAATGACGATGAGGTACAGCAACATGTCCCCATCACCGACATTACAGACGATTCCGATGACAGTGTAGTTATGGCTAAAGGCTCCACTCCCGCTAGCGAACCCCCACCAACGCCAGATGTAGCGCCCCCACGCGACAATTCAAAGCGGAGGCATGATGATGATGAAGTGCCGTATACGTCGGGTAGAAAGCGTGCCAGGAGTGCTCCGGGTGTTAGACCCTTAGTAATAGAGCATCAACCTTCTACGTCTTACGATACGCACCCCCACTCTACCTCCTTCCTGAAATAAAAATATGCCCGCTTATTCCTGTTCAAGTGGGAGGAGGATCGTTATAAAATACCTGCACGTGTAGACAACAAGAGAACAGATTAGTGATGCACCCTCATATGCCATTAATTGTACGTTATGTATAAATCGCGACCATCCATGCATTGATATACGGTTGATGTGGACGAATGCGTCTGATAATAACGTCCTTGTCCCCACGCGAAACCGTTTCATCCTCGACAGAATGTTTGAAATCGTCGGTTTCCATAAACTAAAGCCTATATTAGACGTACGTGTTTTGATACGATTCTTGAATACGCATACACCGCTCTGCTCGACGGGTTTACCGAGTGTAGGACTCAACATGGCGAGAATGGTCTGAAACTGGATGCGTATTTAAAAGGTATAGACTCTTCGAAATATCTTGAACTTTGGTAAAAGGACTTGAGCGGTACAGGGCTGAGCTCACCTACACAGTTCACCCTGAAGAACTATTTCTTTATTTCACGAGCAACTGTCGCCACGACTTAGAAAATTATTATGCGTTGTGAAGAAGAGTTCACAGTTGAAAAGCTCTGATTGGAAAGAATAAACACTCAATTAGAAAGGAGTGTATATAAATTTGAATTTAATAATGACGTTGTGGCGTGCTTTTGATTGTATTCTGTCCGTGTTTAAAGAGAGTGATAACTTGCCAACTAATTGTAAAGTGGGCACAAAAATAGTATTGAACGAATTGAAGGCCCTTTACATAGAGTATAGGCATCCGCATAGCTTGAATGGTGAAATAATGTAAAATCGTATTTATTGCATAGTACAAAGCATCAATGAAGTAACTGTAGACTCGATCACATGCGAGTTTAGTATTTTAGTTTAGCGCAGTAGAACATAAAGCATGTGTATTTTGATGTATATTATTTTGAAGTTTATATATAAGTGCAAAGTTATAAAAGGTTTAAAGTGGTTTAATGAATAAAGAAAAATTTAGGTTAGGTTAGGTTAGGTTAGAGTTGATTTTTTTCAAATATTGATAAAAACAATGAAATTATATCTCTAAAAACTGTTTATATTTTTTTCTCCTCAATCCCAGATTAAGCACCTGTGTTTTTGCCTCAATCCCAGATTAAGCACCTAAAAATGATTTCAGGTGCCTATTCTGGGATTGATCCTAGAATTCTTCTGAACTATTTTTGAATGTATATTTATTTTCTATATATTTCATGTATGTTAAATTATTTCCAATAATTCGTCTAAATAAACGGAATGGTGTAGTTGTCTTTTACTATCCAATAAACGATTGAAACAAGTGCTTTCCTGGGTGTGTATATATATATATATATATATATATATTATTAAGGAATAACTAGTTTGATGGGAATATACTGTATAAACGATGCATCTATGCAAATATATATATATATATATATAATATATATAATTACACTATGTTAAATGGTTGGTTATGCCTTCTATGCCAACTGGCTGATTTACACTTTCTAAGCCGAGTGCGGAGGCCAAGAGCGTTCATTAAGCGCTGCGACATGCCAGCAAGAACATCTTCTCTTCTCTCCTTCCTCTTCTTCTCTCTCTCTTACGTTATTTGGGAGACTTGCAACATGTGGGGGGGGGGCAGTGGCACTTGCACTCATATGATCAACATTGCAATTGCTCTGCACTCGTCCATTTTGCGGTCATGCTACTATTATCACTGTTATTGTATATTAGAGATTTTAGGGCCTAACTGCGGCCTGTCCATAAGCAGAGGCAGTGTGTGTGTGATTGCTACAAATTCTGTTTGATCCGTGGGCAAAAAAAAAATTAATCTCAAAAATGAAAAGATTAGTAATATTTATTACGAAAATTATAAGGCATTGTGAACAGCCATCAGTTTAGAAAAATATTATTATAGTAACGTAAATAAGTTCTAGCTATAGGTAAGGTTAGTAAAATTCCTTGAGAGAAGATCATTAACTCGCCTGTGTAGAGGGAGTCCTCGTTATTCATATACTCGATATTCGTATACTCGCTTATATGTATATCATTTTTTTACACCTAAAATTCGTTATTCGTATGCGATCCTCGATTATACTACTAAAGTGGCCGTCCTCCCTCAGTCAGGCTGAAAGCTACTACCAGCGCCACCCACTGTGGATGCGCGCCGCTGGACGCCATTTTCTCCCTGGCCTGTGACTGTTCGCGCGTGAACTGTGAATATTAAGAGGCATGAAAGTGGTGAGGGCCCGACTGAGATCGGCCGCAAATTTAAACTAGCCACCTCAACTGTACACTCCATAATCAAGAATGCGGCCAACATCAAGGAACTAGCTGGCACTATAGCCCCTGCTTCAACTACGAAGATTGCTAGATTCCGTGCTAGTGCAACGGAGTCGATGGAGCGTATGCTACGATATATGATCGAGGATAAGTCTCAGCGGCACATGCCTTTGTCGCTGGCTATGATTCAAGAAAAGGCTCGTAGCCTTTACAGTGATGTGCGTCAGCAAGTTGGTAAGGGATCGAGTGATGCTCCTTTGTTCACGGCGAGTCGCGGCTGGTTTGACCGCTTCAAGCCTCGCGCAAACCTTCATAATCTCCACACCACAGGAGAGACTGCCAGCGCTGACACCACCACCGCTCAGCAATATCCTCCCTGGCTGAAGGAGGTCATTGATGAGGGGGCTACATATCACGGCAGGTGTTCAACTTTCACGAGACGGGGTTATTTTGGAAGATGTCCTCTCGTGCACACATTGCTAAGGATGAGAAGACATCCCAATGCCTTAAGGTGGTGAAGGAAGGCTGACTTTGATGTTGGGTGGCAACGCTTACGGGGATGTCAAACTCAAGCCTCTTATACCATTCAAAGAATCCCCGCGCACTCAAGGGGTGTATAAAGTGCACCTGCCGTGATCTGGCGCTCAAACCCTAAGGCTTGGGTAACTCAGAACTTGACCCAGGACTACTCTATCAATTCCTTTTCCCCTTTTGTGAAAAATTACTGCCGCGAGAACAACCTCAACAACAATTGACAATGCCCCAGGACATCCAGTGCAGATCCAAGAATGGTGTGATAACGTTCAGGTGGTATTCTTGATACCTAACACTCGTGTAGCTGATGGACCAAGTGTAATAGCCACCTTCGAGGTCCATTACACCCGGCACACCATGAGGCAACTGCTAGCAGAGACTGACGGTGAAGGAAAACCCACCATCCGAGAGTTTTGGAAAAGTTATAACATTAAGAAGGCCTTGGAGAACGTCAAGCTGGCCTGGGAAGAGGTGAGTGAGGCAACAATGAACGGAGGAGTATGGCGCAAGCTTTGGCCAGAGTGCGTGCACGACTTCGAGGACTTTGCCAACCAAGTGCCTGAAGTCAGAAAGAAGATTACTGTCTTTGCAAGGGAAGCTGGGTTTGAGGAGGTGGACGAGGATGACATCGAGGATTTATTGGAGTCGCACGAGGAGGAGCTCAGCAACGCAGACCTGATGGAGTTGCAGCAACATCGGGCTGAGGAGGAACTACGAGAGCCCGAAACTCTCCCTCCGAAGGAGCTCAACGTCAAGAATTTGGCGAGCATCTTGCAGAAATTTGAAGACGCTTTCGGGGAGGTGTTTGAGCATGACCCTCAGTTAGATACGAGTGCCGCTGTGAGGGATAAGGTGAAGGATGTTGTGCGGTGCTATCATAAGCTGTACGTCTCCATGAGAAAACGTGCCATCCAGCCAACACTTCACGCCTTTTTCCAGCCACCAACTGCCACTCCAAGCACCAGCAAGCAGTCACAAACTGCCACTCAAGCACCAGCAAGTAGCTAGCCATCAAAAGTCACACTGAGATACCGCCTCAATCGTTCGAGTCGGCTGAGTCGCTCGTGGAGTAAATACCTCCACAGCTCAACATTCCTCCTGCACAAACCACTAGATTACGGTCAGTATAGTACTTTATTTAATAAGGCTTATTTTTTAATATGATTAGTATGTGTTTCTGTGCTTATCTTACTAATTGTGACGGTCGAAGAAATTTGTTACTTATGGCTGACCAAACCACTGGCCAGATTTGGATGAGACTTGGGGGAGAGGGGTACCTGAGGCCGAGGAAGAACATAGGCCATGTGTCGTTAGCCTTCGAGATCGTCTGAGGCCGCTGGAGGCCTCTGTATTCAGGATTGGTTGAAAGATAGTGACATCATAGACACGTCATAAAATGGGCGGAGCTCTTTCATGGACATCACAAAATGGGTGGGGCTCTAGCGGGTGCTTTTCACGTGATACATTTACGATTCAGCAAACAAAATTTGAATTTTTTTAATTAGACAAAAATTTGAATTTTTTTAAAAACTGCATATATATATATATATTATATATATATGCTGTCTGTTTGTCTGTCTGTCTGTCTGTGTCACCCTAAAACACGGAAACAGCTCTTCGAGAGAAAAAATTATTAGGTAAAAGATGTTTAAAATTAATCGAAACCTACGGGAAAATTATTGAATGCCCGGCTTAGGGTTGCCAGCGTCCCGCATTCTGCGAGACAGTCCCGAATTTGATCCAAAAATCAAGCATTATTAAGCATTGTTTTAATAAAAAATTTCTAATTTTGTTTGTTGTAACCGTTGAAGAAATCTATTTTGAATTTGAAAAAATGAATTAGTCTTAAAAAAAATTGCGGGACAAAATCTGGCATCCCTAGCCCTGTTAGATTAATTGAATGCCCGATTAGTATACTAACCTTATTGGTTAGGTTAAGTCGTGATATTTTCGTTAAAAGTAATGACAATATCACGACGTGACCTAACCAATCGTCAAGAGGGTACAGTTGACCTAACCGGGCATTTAGTAAACCTAAATGGCATTCAATTAACCTAACCGGGAATATATATACATATATATATGGAAACCTACGGTAAATTTATTGAATGTCACGGTTAGGTCAACTGACGATTGGTTAGGTTACGTTGTGATATTTTCGGTAAAACTATCGAAAATATCACGACTTAACCTAACCAATAGTCAACAGGTTACAGTTGACCTAACCGGGCATTCAATTAACCTAAACGGGCATTCAATTAATCTAATCGGGCATTCAGTTGACCTAAGCGAGCATTCAGTTAACCTAACTGAGCATTCAATTAACCTAGCCGGGTATTCAGTAAACCTAACCTGGAATTCAATTAACCTAACCGGGAATATATATATATATATATATATATATATATATATATATATATAAACCTACGGTAAAATAATTGAATGCCCGGTTAGGTCAACTGATGAGTGGTTAGGTTACGTTGTGATATTTTCGGTAAAACTAACGAAAATATCACGACTTAACCTAACCAATCGTCAAGAGGTTACAATTAACCTAACCGGGTATTCAGTTAACCTAACTGGGCACTCAGTTGACCTAACCGGGCATTCAATTAACCTAACCATTTGGTTACTGTTTACATTCACGTCTCATTCTAAAGTTGCTTAAAATTAATCAAAACCTACGGGAAAATTATTGAATGCCCACTTAATTGAATAGTACGGCGGGATATTTTTGCTACCCGCTCGAAGGGCGGGCTCTCTGGAAGCGTTCAACTTCCACTCAGGTAACACCGGGTCATTCCGCTAGTTATTTCATATTAACTAGCAAAATACATATTTCACCTAACTTCACCGACTAGGAACCGAACTCCCTCGTATTACATTGATTTTCATAGTAAAAATTGCTTCGTTATTCGGAATTATTATTATGGAATAATAATTATGGAATTTTAGGAACGTAACCATTACGAATAACGAGGACTCCCTCTACACCGTTTTAAATCCACAAATATCGTAATATTCCTGTAAAAATCGCCATCCGTTTTCTTTCGTGGCAAGAGATGGAAATTTAAGACACTTCTTTATATATTGTGGCATATAAATATATATTATTATATATATATATATATATATATATATAAATATATATATGATGTAAACTCACAAGGAAAAGGAAAAATTATTCCAAGGCCTTTCGTGTATTCAGAAGTACACCTGGTCAGGGAATGACGAGGTGTACTTCTGAATACGCGAACGGCCTTGGAATCATTTTTCTTTTTCCTTGTGGGTTTACATCATTCATTCATTTCACGTGTTTAATTGTGAAACTCATCCCATAATATATATATATATATATATATATATATATATATATATATATATATAATAAGGGGTATAAGTTATATATACATATGTATAAATTAATAATTCTAACATTCATTTTTTCATATAAAGTTTAAATTCGAGTGTTACTCTAACTGTATATAAAATGCAACTGTATATAAACTGTTAGGTTAACTGTATATAAATAAATTGAGCCAAAATTAAATGCTCAAAGTTTAAAATTAAGTGTTAATTTAGAGTTTCGGCAAGATATGACCATCTTTTACAACTAACAGAGAATATATATATATAAAAAATGAACATTGCAGAATTTAACACGATTACATGATTAAGCCTAATTCATAAATGATTGGGTAATTTAAAAAAAAAAAATATTTTACCAATTACTTAGCAAAAATAAAATGGAAAGAAAATTAAATTTTTCTTTCCATTTTATTTTTGCTAAGTAATTGGTAAAATATTTATTTTTTTTAAATTACCCAATCATTTATGAATTAGGCTTAATCATGTAATCGTGTTAAATTCTGCAATTTTCATTTTTTTATATATATATATTCTCTGTTAGTTGTAAAAGATGGTCATATCTTGCCGAAACTCTAAATTAACACTTAATTTTAAACTTTGAGCATTTAATTTGGGCTCAATTTATTTTAATCCATAAAAAATGAATATATATATTTCAATTTTCATTTTTAGTTAACTCGGCAAACCATGATAACATCAGATCTATCAATATACTGTTTAAGAGTAAGATGTGATTTTATCTTCAACTATCTTGCTTATCTGTCAATATGCTCTTACAGCAAAAATTTACCTTTATCTTCAAATATTTTGCAAAAGAATTCAGCCTATTGAGAATAAAAAACAAAACAGGTCAACACTAAATAATAATAATGTCACCATTTTATTTCTATATAAACTCTTGTAACCTTTCAAATTATCATTCTGATTCTGATCTGACCTTATAGGTTGAAGCATTGCCTGTAATATTTTAGAAGCAGGAAAATACTGTAAGAGGATAGCTTTGTCTTCCCCTTTGAGTCCTGTCTTCTCCATGGAACTTAGTTTTAAAATAGAATAAATAATTTGTCCGATACGCTACAAGAAGAATTGGGGAACCGTCAGATAATTTAGTAAGTTTTCACACAATCGTCCAATCCGGTACAAGAAGAAATCAGAGTGTAATATAAAAGAAAATACTGCGATTCCCTTGACGGTACCAGTTACCCCAGAGTGAGAAATCCGTTGCTGCCACCTAACTACAATCCCCTTCAACTTCGAACTACCCAAGGCCACAGACGGAGGGTATATATATATATATATATATATATATATATATATATATATATATATATGCACAATTTTCAGTTAATATTTACAATAAATATCAGTTTTCCACGTCATTCTTAAAGTCTACCTTAAAATAAATAAATAGACATCATTGTTTGAAATATACCATCTAAGAATTTGTAGTACATTCCAAATTTTTAAATCACCATGTTGTTCCCGTTCAAAAGAGTAATTTTCATTAAATACCTCAGAGACAACCCATGAAATTTTTTTTATTTAAATCTAGTATTTGTTGCATAATAACAAGAAATCACATAATTATTACCATGTGACATGAAAAATATATTTAAGAAAATAAATAAGTGCATGTTCGAAAGTAAATAAATAATTAAAGAAGTATTATGAATGTATAAAAAGTTTATATGTAATTCATCTTGATATAGGTAAAAATAAATCAGAATTCCTTGATAAAGTAAAATTATTTTAACTAAAGTTAACTTCATAAGTTTGCTTTCTATTTTTTAATAAAAATATTTATCATAAAATTCTTTTGTGTTAACTCTTTATTAGCATGTTTTAATTCGTTCAGAGGTGAATCAACATTATCGGCGAGAAGCAGACTTAATCTTAATTAAACGTTTTACCATACCCCTCAAATAATATTTTAGCTGTATAACATGTTTAATAGTACTTACGTTATTGGGTATGAAATAGCAACAATGATAATAATAATTAAACTGATAATTATAAAACTATCTCGTTAATAATTAGGTTCATTAAATTTTAACCCGTTCTATCTGAAATAGAATAGTTACCCACATACTAAACGTAAAATATAATTTGGCTAGGAGAAACTTAATATTTTTCCTCCACATCGACTTTTGCGCCACCCTGTGTATATATATATATATATATATATATATTATATATATATATTATATATATATATATATATATATATATATATACACATATAAATATGATGAATAAAACCACGAAGGAAAGGAAACACAAAAAAGTGCTCAAGCGCTTTCGTCTAATGACATCCTCAGGAACACTGAAGTACATAAAAGGTTACGGCCTATATATAGGTTACAGAAAGAAAAAAAAAAAAAAATACATACACGATATATATATATATATATATATATGTTAACCCCCCTTTATGGCCCTGAGTCGGTTCGGATTCGACGGGGGGTTCTGGTTAGGAGGCAACCAACTGATGTTTCTTCTTTATATTCTTTATAATTCTTTCTAATTCTTTTCTCTCGCTTTATGGGGTCGACACTCTGTTAATTCTTTTCTTCCAATAATAGAAGATAGCCCAACTCGAGGGGGAAAATAAAAACTTTCTCTTACTTTGGTTTACTTCTTAAAAATTACAGTTGGTACTCTGAATTTACAAGGGTAGAGGTTCGACCTCTTTCGACCATGGCTCAGGCCGGAATCTAAAAATATATTAAGGAGGCAAGGGGCCTCTGCCCCGCCTAATGAGGTGCTAATCTGAAGTACAACGATGAAGTGCTAATCAGAAGTCTAATGCAGAAGTGCAATAAATGAAGTCCTATAATGAAGTGTCTTAACGAAGTGCAGTAATTTTTTAAGTACAGTATAATATAGTCTAATGTTTGGGGGAGACAATCGAAGGTTAAGTTTCCCCCCTTTTTTTAAATACATGATCAGATGTTTTTTTTGAAAGATTTCAACTAAAAACAATAAAAAAATATAAAAATAAAAAAGAACAGTAGTATCGCTGATTCTACATTTATGGAGGCGATATCATTTCGTATTAGCACATAAGCACAATTTTGAGTACATGACTGAGTACGTATTAATTTTGGTTCATTACAATTACGATTACAATTACTAATTAATTCATATTCACTTATTATTGTTTTAATTACAATTCCATTAAAGTACATTCTTACATGATAAATTAAATCATTACATTTAATTACAATTTTAGCAAATTGTTAATTTAAAGTATTACAGTTAATTACAATTTAAACAGTTACTATAACTTTGTCTTGTTTTTACAGTGTTTCATATTAATAAACAATTAAGATGTTAGAAATATAATACAAAGTACATGGCACTTACGAGATAATTATTTACGAAATAATATGCTATAATGTTTATAAATTCGAATCAGAGCGAAAGGAGACCTTTTTTATCTTAGAAGCGTTCAAATTCTGCTGTGATGAGCGGAATTTCTGATAATAACTTACTAAGCATTATGAATATCTTGCGAGGGTTGAACGCACTTGAAAGTAAAAATGAAAAAATAATACGAGAACGTTTTTTCGCGTTCCCGAACGAACTGCGAAAGTTTTGCATTTCATGATTGACACGAGTAAAGATGATTATTTAATAAAAATTACATACGATAATGGTCAAGCTAAAATATGGACGTATGGGGGAGGGGATGAGATGCAAGACAATTCATAATTAATTATAATAACTTTTATAACAAATGAAAAATGGATAATGGATACGACTAAACCATAGAAAGGGTAGATCGTAGGGTTGTGACATGAACAAAAATAGGAAGCTACAAGTAAAATTATTATCCAAACTCGCGTTAAGCGATTTTGGTTCTTATGTAAAAATGGACAATGAATTCATATAATGATGGTGTAGGAATTGTTCATTGTTCACTTTTTACATTACTCTCCCCTTTTAAAAAATGATATTTATACAATAATGTAATAGTGTACCATTAATACAATACAAATTTTATACAGAACGATTTCGCGTGGTCGAGTACAATGCAGAGTATCCAAATTTTTAAAATGACACTTGCTTACAAAATATTAAAAAAATCAAAGATTAATACTTTAATTTAGATAAACAATTAAGCTAGACAAAGAATGATATTGTAAAATTTTTAGCAAAATTTTATTATTTTTTTTTTCTGTGGGGAAAATTACATTCACAATGAATAGGTAAGAGGGAAAAATATAAATCGTACAATCTATAAACTAATTTTTATTGACTAGTGTATATAAAAATAGAATTACGTAATGGAAGATGTATAGACCTGTGGTCAAATGTGTAGGGATTTGGAAGGTTTTTTGAATTAACAAAGTTTAAAAATGATGTATAATAATTTAAGATGGGTTATAAAATCTTTTATGTTTAAGTCAATTATTGTTATTGTTATTATTATTATTATTATTATCATTATTACAAAATCCTTTAAGCTCAAGGTCAATTATTATAAAATCTAATTACAGGTAAATTTTTCATTAAAAATTATTTTTATATAATAAAAAAAAATATTAAAAAGGTTTTAATAATTTTTGCAGGGTTAGTAGAAAAATCATACTCTTTCGTTGAATGTTGATAGAATTTTGAATTATTTGATATTTTAGTCTGAAAACTTGTTTGCATATAGACAAATACATCTATTTTATTGCGTAGAAGTTTTATTAAAAATTAAATGACTGAAATTTAGGGTATGTACGGTCATACGGGTAAATTTCCCGATCGTACAGAGCAGGATAAATTAGGTACATGATCGATTAATTGTTACGCTATTTCTGTCATCATACAATCAAAATAATTATAAAACTCGTTAAAAACTTTTGTAAAAACGGTTTTGTTACAATTAATGAATTACATAACTATATATTTATATACATAACAATGCATGAAAAGGGAAAGACAAATCAGTGAATTTCCGTCTTACAAACAAAGAAAAAAGGTTAAACTAAAGACGCAAATCGGTCAATTCAGGTTGAATTTAATTCTCATTTTAAAAAAAAAGGTTGAATTAAATTCTCTTGAACAACAAAAAAAAAGTTGAATTCAATTGACTGCATTGAAAACTTCGACTTGAAAACTAACTTCGACTTAAAAACTAACTTTGACTTGAACTCTCTAACTTCAAATAAAACTCTAACTTTGAATAAAACTCTGACTTCGAATCTAACTCTGACTTCGAATCTAACTCTGACTTCGAATATAACTGAAATCTCTGGGGCGGTTGTCCCTCTTAGATGCAACCTTTTGAAACTGAAAACTGATTTGCAACTTATTTGCAAATAAAACTGACTCGAAACTACTTCGAGTATCTTTATAAATCTCTGGGGTTTGGTTGTCCCTCTTGGATGCAACCTTCTGACTTGACCTCTTATCAAGTATTCTGAACTGAAAATGAAATTAAACTGTCTAACTTGAGCGCTTGTCAAGTATCTTGAAACTTAAACTGTCTAACTTGAACGCTTGTCAAGTATCTCTCTAAATCTATAAACTCTCTCTAAACTCTGTAAACTCTCTCTCTCTTAATTTGCAAGTCAATTCAATTCAGTAATTGAAAAAAATTTGCAAACAAAAAAAAAAAAAAGGTAAACAATATTTCACTCTAATGTACGGGAAGGTACATAAAATAAAATTATTCTATACTGAATATAACAGTGAAAATAACTGAAATTCTCTCTCTGAAATTAACTCTGTTACAATTAACTTTGTTACAATTAACTCTGTTACAATTAACTCTGTTACAATTAACTCTGTGTTACAATTTCTATTTCACTAAAAAAAAATGTATCACTGGTGTCTGAAATGTTCACTGTGTTTCTTGTAAATTCTGACTTAATATTCATTATTAACTGTTAATAATACGGACTTTTCAAATGTTTATAAATTTCTTAAAAAAAACAACTCTTACTTAACAAGATTCCTACGGCGAAATCCTTAGAGACGTGTCCTGAAGACGTCTTGCTGGCTACTTGTTCCTGGATGAAAACTAGGCGTGAAGAACTTGGAGTCGTGACACACCGGTCAAGGGTGGATGTTACGAACTAGAAGTCGTGACACGCCGGTCGACTGGTTTTATCCTGATGCAGGGTAATTTCTATCTTGGCCAAAGAGTGGCCTCTTCTTAAAATCTTCTTCTTAAAATAATCTTGTTATCCTGGTGCAGGGTAATTTCTATCTTGGCCAAAGAGTGGCCTCTTCTTAAAAATCTTCTTAAAGTAATCTTCTTATTATCCTGATGCAGGGTAATTTCTATCTTGGCCAAAGAGTGGCCTCTTCTTAAAATCTTCTTGTTAAACATCTTCTTGTTAAACATCTTCTTGTTAAACATCTTCTTGTTAAACATCTTCTGGTTAAAATCTTCTGGTTAAAATCTTCTGGTTAAAATCTTCTGGTTAAAATAATCTTCTTAAGATCCTGGTAAAGGGTCTCCACAATGTTAGACCCCATATCTTCTTAAAATAATCTTGATAGTAGGGTCGCCAATTTTTGTTTATCCTGGCAATAGGGTCTCCACTTGTTAACCCCCCCTTTATGGCCCTGAGTCGGTTCGGATTCGACGGGGGGGTTCTGGTTAGGAGGCAAGCAACGGATGTTTCTTCTTTATACTTTTCTATAATTCTTTCTAATTCTTTTCTCTCGCTTTATGGGGTCGACACTCTGTTAATTCTTTTCTTCCAATAATAGAAGATAGCCCAACTCGAGGGGGAAAATAAAAACTTTCTCTTACTTTGGTTTACTTCTTAAAAATTACAGTTGATACTCTGAATTTACAAGGGTAGAGGTTCGACCTCTTTCGACCATGGCTCAGGCCGGAATCTAAAAATATATTAAGGAGGCAAGGGGCCTCTGCCCCCTCCTAATGAGGTGCTAATCTGAAGTACAACGATGAAGTGCTAATCAGAAGTCTAATGCTGAAGTGCAATAAATGAAGTCCTATAATGAAGTGTCTTAACGAAGTGCAGTAATTTTTTAAGTACAGTATAATATAGTCTAATGTTTGGGGGAGACAATCGAAGGTTAAGTTTCCCCCCTTTTTTTAAATACATGATCAGATGTTTTTTTTGAAAGATTTCAACTAAAAACAATAAAAAAAGAAAAAAAGAAAAAAGAAAAGTAGTATCGCTGATTCTACATTTATGGAGGCGATATCATTTCGTATTAGTACATAAGCACAATTTTGAGTACATGACTGAGTACGTATTAATTTTGGTTCATTACAATTACGATTACAATTACTAATTAATTCATATTCACTTATTATTGTTTTAATTACAATTCCATTAAAGTACATTCCTACATGATAAATTAAATCATTACATTTAATTACAATTTTAGCAAATTGTTAATTTAAAGTATTACAGTTAATTACAATTAAAACAGTTACTATAACTTTGTCTTGTTTTTACAGTGTTTCATATTAATAAACAATTAAGATGTTAGAAATATAATACAAAGTACATGGCACTTACGAGATAATTTATTTTACGAAATAATATGCTATAATGTTATAAATTCGAATCAGAGCGAAAGGAGACCTTTTTTATCTTAGAAGCGTTCAAATTCTGCTGTGATGAGCGGAATTTCTGATAATAACTTACTAAGCATTTATGAATATCTTGCGAGGGTTGAACGCACTTGAAAGTAAAAATGAAAAAAATAATAGGAGAACGTTTTTTCGCGTTCCCGAACGAACTGCGAAAGTTTTGCATTTCATGATTGACACGAGTAAAGATGATTATTTAATAAAAATTACATACGATAATGGTCAAGCTAAAATATGGACGTATGGGGGCGGGGATGAGATGCAAGACAATTCATAATTAATTATAATAACTTTTATAACAAATGAAAAATGGATAATGGATACGACTAAACCATAGAAAGGGTAGATCGTAGGGTTGTGACATGAACAAAAATAGGAAGCTACAAGTAAAATTATTATCCAAACTCGCGTTAAGCGATTTTGGTTCTTATGTAAAAATGGACAATGAATTCATATAATGATGGTGTAGGAATTGTTCATTGTTCACTTTTACATATAATATAATATATATATATATATATATATATAATATATATATATATCTATATATATATATCGCTGATATATATATATATATCGCTGATATATATATATATCAGCAGAGGCCTGACGCATCAGAGTGATGTTCTCTGCATGCACAAACAAATCTCTACTTCATCTTTAAGCAGCTGGTACGTAAACGCGCTGAAAACCATATCGTGCTACCGGGAGGGGTGTGTGCATGGGTAAGATGCTGCAGGTGTGTTCAACGTGGGCGAGCTTGGGGTTCGATGGCTTGAGCGGGGGCTGATTTCGGGTTCCAGATGCCGCCCTTGAAACTCATGCGTGGTTACAGTATCTCTCGAGAGGCTACGCCACGAAGTCTTCCCTTAACCTAACCTATCCCTACCCCCTCAAATACACCCCATAAAAGGACGTAAGGGCGGCGTGCCATCATCACTCCAAAATTTTCCAGAAGGAAGAAATTCTCAAATCGATCAAGTTCCGTCTCCTCAAATGCTTACTTACATACTACTAAACTTAAGAAGCAATCAAATAGTTTACAAAGGTGAAAGAGGAACACCTTAAATTTCAGTTTTAAATAAAGGTAGGCATGAGACCTAATCATCAACCAAATAAAAAATATTAATCATTAAATTTTAGTCATTAAAAACAAAACGAAGATCATATCAGCGACCAGTCCATTTTATCAACTATCCAAGAGTACATCCACATAATTAGAAAGACCTTTCAGAGATTTATGATTACTATACACCGGCATTCTCCACTTTACCTTTATCAGCATCCAAAACTACAAAATTAATGAGATGTCCCATTTCATGTCTCTTATGAAACTACACCTACCAAAAAGGTCTGATTGGCCAAGTTTATAGCTTTGTGGGAGTGCAGGAACAACATACTCTGTATTAATATCGTGTATGAATATTAGGTGAGTTCTTAAGCTTGTGTATTTTGTGACCGCAAATGATATATATATATATATATATATATATATATATATATATATATATATATATATATATATATATATATATAGAGTATATATATGTATTATGTATATATATATATATATATATATATATATATATATATATGATGAATAAACCACGAAGGAAAGGAAACACAGAATGGTGCTCAAGCGCTTTCGTCTAATGACATCCTCAGGAACACTGAAGTACATAAAGGGATACAGCCTATATATAGGTTACAGAAAAAAAAAACTATACATATATATATATATATATATACACACATATATATACAATAAACGGAGAGATAAAAGAAAATTAAAAAATTATTAAACATTAAAGGATTGTGGGAGGAGCATACAAATTTGTAAGGGAAAAAACTACCGATTTTTAGCACAAGATTAGCACAAGATCAAATTAATTGTTTCCAACCAATGTTATAGAAAAAAAAAAAAATAAAAAATAAATTAAAAAAAAAAAATAATACAAATTTATACTGGAAATCTGCCTGGGTTTTAGCACTTTGCCCTTCTTGTTTAGGTTCGATCGCCAGTCCGGAATACATCGATGCAGAATTGGAAAAAAAATCAACGGTGTTATCCATCTGCGTTTATGGAATCTTGTCTCAACAAGGCAAAACGAACTTTCTCTCGTGTCAATAATAACACTCATACTTTGTCAAAAAATATTTTAGTACATCCATTTTTCCCGGGCTTTTTAGGCATTGCTAATGTACTTAAACTTTTGGATATTAATGTAGTATTTTCATATAACAATATTGTGAAAAATATCATAGTAAAAGATAGCCCTACCAATAATTCAGGCATTATCTATAAAATTGGTTGTAAACAATGTGATTCCTTTTACATAGGTCAGACGGGAAAGGATTTGCACACGTATAAAACAGCATCAATATTCCGTTAGAACAGGACAGTCGTCCAGTGCCCTTTTTATCCATTTGTCAGAGTTATCACACTGTATTGATTGGAGTAATGCTTCAGTTTTATTTCACTCTAGCAACATTGTTAATAGAAATATTCTTGAGTCTGCCATTATCCAACTCACAAATAACTTCAACATAAGCAAAGGTATTTTTCAACTCGATCCTGTTGTTTTGAATTCCTTCAGAACAGATTTAGATAAGAAGGGTAGAACGCTAAATCTTTGGTAAACTTGTATGCTACTCAAATAACTTGTATTTTTTTTTTTTATATACATCGAACCTAAACAAGAAGGGCAAAGTGCTAAAACCAGGGCAGATTTCCAGTATAAATTTGTATTATTTTTATTTTATTTTTTTATATATTTTTTTTTCTATAACATTGGTTGGAAACAATTAATTTGATCTGCTAATCTTGTGCTAAAAATCTGTAGTTTTTCCCTAACAAATTTGTATGCTCCTCCCACAATCCTTTAATGTTTAATAATTTTTTAATTTTCTTTTATCTCTCCGTTTATTGTATATATATGTGTATATATATATAATATATATATATATATATATATATATAGTTTTTTTTTTTCTGTAATCTATATATAGGCTGTAACCCTTTATGTACTTCAGTGTTCCTGAGGATGTCATTAGACGAAAGCGCTTGAGCACCATTCTGTGTTTCCTTTCCTTCGTGGTTTTATTCATCATAAATATTTTTCACGTGTTACTTTCGTGAAATAATTTTCATATATATATATATATATATATATATATATATATATGTGTATTATATATATATATATATATATATATATATATATATATATATGTATTATAATATATGTATTATATATATATATATGTATTATATATATATATATATATATATATATATATATATATATATATACATACACACACGGGGCTCCAATAAACCTTAGTCTCCCAAGCCCATGGCCTAAAGCCCTAAACCATTACAGGTACAGTAAAACTAAACATACCTTACAAAAGAAAATTTAATCCTGAATTTAATGAGAAACAATTAAAACTTGGTGTTCCCGCCATTGGCTTCCAAGACAGCCTGAATTCGCTTTGGGTAGCTTGCCAAAAGTGACGTGAATAAATCTTGATCGTTACGCAAATTTGCTGAAACAGTTTCAATGTGTTGCGTCATTGTATCCTTCGAAAATCGATTTGCTGCAGGTTCTTGAAACAAGAGACCATTCTTTATTTCCAAAGAAATCGATCTCATGGTTCGCAACAACTGTTGAGTGGCTAATGCCTTAAAGCAGGGGGGCCTTATCGTGCAGAAGTGTGACCTGGTCGACATCCATAACATTGTTTGGGTTTCTTAGAAAAGGAATGACATGCTGGGATAGAATAATATCACGAAAATACTGTCCATCCCAACTCTGACCATTTGGCTTCAGCACCCACATGAGCTTCTTTGCAGTGAACAAAACAAACACACCAACACAGTCTGGACTTTTTAATAATTCGCGATAATGTTCATTGTCATCGATTTCATCTGGTGTTGTGGCCCACACTCGATCATTTTGGTAGTTAGGCCGACGTGTTACGTAAACAAAAAATTCATCGGAGACAGCTAAATGCATGAAATCATCCACATCCCAATCTTCAAGATAATGGGGAAACCACATTCTGTCATCAATGTTAAGTTGAGTTTTTCTTGGCTTTGGAAGTTCATGCCAAGGCTTTAAACCTTGCCTATGACGGTACAGTCGAATGATCTCACCCCTAACGATCTTTCCTCTGAACACTTCGATCTCTCTAGAAAGTTTAGCACAGCTGTTTTTCCGCTTACGCGTACCGCTTTCAATGATGTCCTTTGTTTTTTGAGAGAGTGGCAAATTTGGGCGCCCAGATTTGGTTGTATCCATTTCACATTCATGCAGTTTTATTCCACTCTCTTTTGACGAAGTCCTCACTTCTTCGCAACTTTTTGGCAACCCAAGAACGTGTTATAAAGGTGGCTCCAGCATCATGAGCTTCCCGAAATGTTATTGCTCGTATGCGATCTATCACACGTTGCCTCTCCGAATCACCAATTAATTGAGAAGCCATTATATTATCACTTTATCAGCTAGAGTAATTTTAATACCTGCAATAAATAAAGAATTTTTTATATTTTTATAATCACTAAAAACTATTTCGATATAAGTAAACATGTAAGCTGCAAATGGGGGTGCTAAGGTTTTTTGGACCCCTTATATATGTATATATATAATATATATATATATATATATATATATGTGTATTATCTATATATATATATATATATATATATATATACAGGGTGTCCCAAAAAATCTATATACTCTTTATAGCATCATATATTTTATAATTTAAAAAAAAATATATATATATTTTTATAGCAATTGCCAATGAAAGGTCAATTAGTAATCTAAGTGATCAAAATGTTATAGAGAGTTGTTTGCATATAAAATTTAATTAACTACGCCAAGTGCTCAAAATGTTCTCTGGCGGCATGAATGCACTTTTGAATGCGTCGACTAACTGATTCGCAGACATGGACTAATGTGGATGCTGTGATGGTCCCGCACTTTTCCCTAATTGCATCCTTAAGGTGCTCGAGTGTTGCAGGTCTTGTACCATAAACTGCATCCTTCAGGTAGCCCCACAAGTAAAAATCAGGTGGAGTCAAGTCCGGTGAACGTGGAGGATACTCAACGCTTCCTCTTCGTCCTACCCAACGGTTAGGCAACGTTTCATCGAGGTACCTTCTGACATCACAATGATAATGAGGGGGGGCTCCTTCTTGTTGAAAGTAAAAGTCGTCGTTTCCAAACAACTTCCGAACTGCAGGTATAATTTCTGTCCGCAGCATGTCGAGATATGCGGCACCGGTAACTGTCCCATTAAAGAAAAATGGTCCAACCAAACCCCTGGATGATAAACCACACCATGCTGTTAATCCTGGTAAATTAACATGTTTATCCACATAAACGTGTGGATTATCAAGTGACCAGTACCTGCAGTTGTGTCGATTTACTGTGCCATTCAGCTTGAAGGTAGCTTCATCAGACCACACGATTTTGTTGGCAAACTGTACGTCTTCGGCTTCCATTGACTGAAACCATTCACAAAATTCGAGTCTGCGATCAGGGTCATCTTCAGTCATGGCGTGTAACAGACTTGGAATGTAGCTTTTTCATTTTGCCGACTTTAAAATCCGGTGAACACCTGATTTGCTGATTCCGGTCTGACGGGCGCATTGCCTAACTGATTTCTGTGGTGATCGATTAAATTTTTGCAACACTAAAACGGAGTTTTCATCACTCGCACTTGATTTGCGTCGTCCAGATCTTCGCTTGTGCATATCTTGAGCAGATCCCTCTGCCTCAAACTTGTCAAGGATGCTTGTTAGGGTGGAGCGAAAAATACTTTTTTTCTAGTATGAAGTTCTAATAGTGATTAAAAGTTGCATTTACTGGACGATATATACCTGCCAAAATATGAGTTCATTTGTTTAATATTTTCAGCTGCTACCAGGGGGCTAAATTTAACACAATTTTGGGTAAAAAGGAAAAAAATGCTTCTATTTTAGGTTTATCAAACTATTATAAAATGTTATCTTAGAATTATCTAATAGTTTGATTAAGATTCTTAGATGATAAGAATTCGTTTTGTAAAAATGCCTTTTCATATGCTTAATATCTTCAGCTGCCACAAGAGGGCTGAATTTAACTTAAAAATGACAATTAAGTATGATTCTGTATTTACTTGAAAAAGGGAACAGTAATAAATTAGGATGTCTCTCCTCCTTTATACTGGCTTGAGACAGTTAAAGTTAAGAAACGTTATTTCGTGCCTTAGCGGAGTTACCACCCTTTCCCCAACTAACCTCCCTCTAGAAAGGGTTCTTGCTAAAGTCTATTTAGTAATTTGCTTTTGTGTCAAATTTTGGCTGTTTTTTCCTTGATTCTAATGTAGCACGAATCCAACCGTCTCTGTTTGTAGGTCCGCAGACTGATCCAGCAGCGTCTGTAACGAGCTTGACGCATCTCTCTACGGCTTGTGTATGACATGGAAACTGAAATAATTCTGAATGAAGAGTAGTACCATGTTTGATGCATGATTCAATATCATCAAGAGAAACTCCTTTGGTTATCGGTGGTTCTGCTATCTGCAAATCTTGCCACATAATGAGATCTGTATAGTCTTTGGCATAAAAATTTATTTCTGGCACCTTAAAATACCTGATAACATCTGTTTCTTGAATGCATGCCCTTGCTTTTATGATACGCCTAAATCCCAACTGACGCACATGCTCCCTTTCATCAGCTATCATTGCAATGAGAATGTTTTCTTGATTTGCGTAATATGCATTCCGCTGAATGACTGAGTCATGTACTCTCCTAAGCTCTTCACGGAGATACCGGCTTCTTGCAATCATATGCCACATATGTTTAGCACCATATTGGCATAATGGTTTACGCTTTATCTGAAACCACATTGGTGCGTATACCCTAACAATGAAAGTAGCTAATTCTTGTAAATTGCCTGAAGGATTCTCTGTGCTTGCATATAACCGCAGAGTCCTGTTTGCTGTGGTGAGCCACCTTGAATGTGATATATTGCCTGGACTCTTATGACTAAGACTCTTTGAGAATGTTCCACTTGATATAGCCTTGTGAATTTCAAGAAGGTATTTCTGGTCAGTACTTATGTCATCTACATCAACTTCACACATGTCCTCTTGAATTTCAATGGGTTTGAAGTTAACTATGGGAAGCTTTTCACAGTCTGAAAGTGCTCGGCCAATTTCTCCTGAAAATGCTCTTGGTCCAGTAGTGGTACCATCCAAGTGATGAAACAGATGGCGCAATGGAAGTTCATTAAGGTGTAAAAGGCATATCAACCACTGCAATGGCTTATTAAAGGCTTCTTCCAGTAATCTTATTGTGCCTCCAATACTACCAGTGTTAACCACTGTCGAATCAGAGCCAACTGCAACGATGTTCCCTATATCAACATTCCTTTCTTTCAAGCAATTCACTAGCGCTGTGCAAGTGTATTTAGCTTTGCCACTGGAAGGTGTCACATGTGCAAAGTACAGAGAGTGTGGTTCAGATATTATGCTGATATGCTCTTCGCGTTTGGTTCTTTGGTGGTTAGAGCCATCACTCTCCTGGACTTGAATCATTGTTTTATCCTTTCTGCCATCAAAGTATAATCCCCGCATGGTTTTTGGCTCTCCTATCTGTTGTAGTTCCTTTCTCTGTTTTTGTCTTTCACGTCTTAGCTTACTTCTGTCTATAATATTCCCTTTGTCTTCGGGAGTAACAATTTTAAAATCTGCCAATACTGCAGAAGCAATAGCAGCCCCAGCTCTGTCCGACATTTTAAATCTGTCACAAGTAATTGCTAATGAAGGCAGTGGCTCACGCATCTGTTGTTCTGATATTACATATTGAGTCGAGGTTGTATCTTCCTCATTATCTTCAGATATCTCTTCTAGTTGTTGAAGTTCACTTGTCTCTGTTTCGATTTGTAAGTTGGACGTATTGGTTATAGCAGCACTAGTTGTTTGTGAGGATTCCAGAAGTGCTTTTTCCATTTCCTTTCGATGTTCTCTTGCTTGTAATCGTCTTGTGTGTGCTATGTCAATGCTTCCTATCACCATTATTCTGCGTGTTCGTTGGTCATTTAAAAAATCCTGCTCTTTTGGAGGGACTTTCTTACTCTTTTCACATGAGCATCTCCTAAACTCCTTACATTTGCAGGTGCAGATGTCAAACAAAGTGCATTTTGAAGAGTTTTCAAATTCTTCAAGCTGATTTTTGTACTTAGGCTGATCCTTGCGTGACTTGTATGGCTTTGCTTTAATAAGGACCTGTATTTATCATGGTACACTCGCATCATCTGTAAAACGCGTGTATGTGAAACTATGGGCAAAGAGGCCTTCTTCCAAATATTTTCTACCTTTTTGGAAACTACCTCTGCTATTTCAGAAAATGAAGGCTCCTTGTTATTCATCTGCCTCTTCACTAAATGTTTTGTGAACAGGTAATCTTTCATAATGCAGTTATAAGTTGGTAGTTGCATATCACTCATCTCACAAGGTACTTCAAATATGGCACACTTCATATGTTCTCAAGTGAAATGTTTATATTTAGTATTTGATGCCATAATATTTTTAAGAAAAATTCACAATCACAAAATATCCTGTAACATCAAAACATTATATAATTAATATATAATATATTTTATAAGTATATATAATATATTATATAAATATATAATATATTATATAAATAAACTAAAATTATATAATACATTATAACAAGCATTTTATAATAAAATCAATATTATCTCTATATAAATCACTTTAAAATAAAGTTTTATAATATTTCGATCATATTAAAAAACTCTCCGATCAACTGAGCGACTAGGCCTACTACCTAAGAAGACAAGTGTTAACACACTGTTCTAATGACTCACAGAAAGAAATTCCTTCACACCAAAACCCTCCCCCACAACCCTCCCCAAACCCTCCCCACAACATTCAGTGTAGTCTCAACATGACTCAGTTACTTTAAATTGTGTTAATTTCAGCTCTCTTGTGGCAGCTGAAGATATTAAGCATATGAAAAGGCATTTTTACAAAACGAATTGCTATCATTTAAGAATCTTAATCAAACTATTAGATAATTCTAAGATAAAATTTTATAATAGTTTGACAAACCTAAAATAGAAGCATTTTTTTCCTTTTTACCCAAAATTGTGTTAACTTTAGCCCCCTGGTGGCAGCTGAAACTTTTAAACAAATGAACTCATATTTTGGCACGCATATTTCGTCCACTAAATGCAACTTTTAATCACTATTAGAACTTCATACTAGAAAAAAAGTATTTTTCGCTCCACCCTAATGCTTGTAATGGCGAGACGTGTCTGTGGCTTTGTACCAAATTCCCGGATCCATTGCCGCTGGACTTTGGACACATTCTCAAATTTCCAATACCATTTCAGAACACTTTTTCGTTGCTCCAGTGTCAAACGTTTACGCAACATGGGTTCTTTTGCTGAACTGAATAAAGTTGAATGCTGTAGAGTTTGTATCGTGGAATGAGTGCGTAGGCTAAGTCCGAAGCAAGCTAGTGAGTGACTAGACTACGTTCGGTCCATAGGCTTCGCCATTACAAGGCCTTTGATAAAACAAGGCCAGGTTTAGTCGACGCATTCAAAAGTGCATTCATGCCGCCGGAGAACATTTTCAGCACTTGGCGTAGTTAATTAAATTTTATATGTAAACAACTCGCTATAACATTTTGATCACTTAGATTACTAATTTACCTTTCATTGACAATTGCTATAACAATATATTGTTTGGTTTTTTTTTTAAATTATAAAATATATGATGCTATAAAGAGTATATAGTTTTTTGGGCCACCCTGTATATATACACATACATATATATATATATATATATATATATATATATATATATATACACACATGCATATATATTTATTAATTAATACTAATAATAATAATAATAATAATGACTAGTTTGTCTCTAATCAAATGTACTTATTTGCAGATTTTTCGCTTCGAAGGTATCTCACAGCGTTTATGTTCAAGATGAATGAACTGGAAAGTAAGTTTTTTTAAATACTCTATAATATTCCAGATTTATTATAGTATTATTTATTTCTAATGATTTTATAAACAAGTAATGGTTTGTTTGTTTAATAAATAAATAAGGATTTCTGCTTATCTTATCTTATCTTATATATATATATATCGTGACCCGACAATTCAGCGCCGACAATTCAGCGCAAGACAATTCAGCGCGAAAATACCAACAAAGAAGAAGAAAGAACAAATCCAGAGGGAAGAGAGGCTTGCAACGGTTAGGTTAGGTTAGGTTTGGTTAGGTTTCTAGTTTTTTAAATAAAATCTTAATTTTAACAATTCTAACAAATTTTTTTTTTAAATAAAATTTTAATAATTATACTCCTTTGAATTTTATCTCCGATTTGTCACTCCTTCGTTATGTCACTCCTTCGTTACGGTATTTATGTCACTCCTTTGTTATGTCACTCCTTTGAAATGTCACTCCTTCGATACAGACCCAATTTAGCATATATATAAATATACAATTTTTTCTCTTTTTTATTTATTGCGATTTATTTTTATTATTTTTAACTAAACTTTTAACTGTACTGACTTGCGCTGAATTGTCTGCGCTGAATTGTCTTGCGCTGAATTGTCTTTGCGCTGAATTGTCGGCGCTGAATTGTCCTGCGCTGAATTGTCGGTGCTCCTATATATATATATATATATATGAGGCACACAGTCCGTTTCATGATGGGATTGTACTGAGAATGGTCCCCTGAGGTTTTTACATGATACACACAGACCGTGCATGGAACAAGGAACTCATCTGGGAAAATTAAATCCACTATAGTCCACTATGTGCCTTGAAAAGTGGACGCTCAATTTTGCCAGTTGAGGTATAAGTTTGGGTTTTTGGCTAAAAATATAATAGTTACCCCTTTTTCTTTGATATATTCAATCCGACGTGAATGCAACGAGTCTTTTGCTTAATTTGAGGTTCTGCATGTCGTAGGGTAGGTGTAGCTGTAACCTTTAGATCCTGTCCCAAAGCTGGAGCCTATCTGCTTTGCAGATATCTGGTGAGGGAAGCTATATTTTTTGGGCCTCTTTGCGAGTGGCCCGTTGCCCACGTCAGGTTAACATCATGAAAAGGAAAAAAAAAACTATAGTGTTGTTCATTTACCATTACTTATTTGGACTATAGTGGATTTAATTTTCCCAGAAGAGTTCATTGTTCCATGCACGGTCTGTGTGTATCATGAAAAAACCTCAGGAGACCATTCTGAGTTCAATTCCATATATATATACACACACACACTGTATATATATATATATATATATATATATATATATATATATATATATATATAAATAATTTCTATTTGACTACACCTATTGCGCGTCGGTTCACTCGTTTAGAATGGCCGGAAACACACAAATAACCTTTTAATTTATGCGCACAATTTTCTCGGTTTTCTTTAAGCCCAATTTTAATTTTCTAAATTTGAATACGTTGTTATCCTCAACTTACAAGAGGTTTATTGCAATTTAGTATAGAAACAACACAATCCCCCATATGTTTTTATTTCACAGAATTAAAATTTTGCAAACAGTTTTCCGGTATTTCCGAATTAGTTTACTGATGCACACTTAAAAACTTCCGTAAAAAAGAAAGAAATTTGATTAACGGAGAATATTTTCAAATTCCTTGGATTAAGTCTAAAATGGGTAATACAGAGGATTATATTTTCCATAGGACTCTAAATATAAGTCGGACATTTCTTAATTGAAATTGCTTAAATAAAATCTTGAAATCACAAAATTTTTATCACGGAAGTTTTGCGCATGTTCCGTAGATTTTTGCCGAAGAAAAAAGTTCGCCAAAGAAATTTATTTCACAATAACAACAAAATTTCTGCGCAAGATACGCAGATTTTTTCGGGAAACAAAACACTAAAAAAATTTTTTGAACACAAAATTTGCAAAGTAATTTGCTTAGATGCAAACACAATAAATTTAAAATTTGAAATGTGTATCAGTATGAATGACAAAGTTTCGAACAAAGGACACGAATTATAACTTATTTTACAGCCGAAACAAGGCCACTTATCACTAAAAGATAGGAACTACAACTAGTGTTTGCTCTGTTAGTTACAACTTAAAAGTAAAGAAAACTCTACCTTACAATAAATTAATGACCTATCAAAACCGACTTCGTTACTTGATGTCATTCGTATAAAAATATACTGATTTCTTACAGGTTTGATCTCCATTCGTTATAACTGATCTTCGTCTTTCGGAAGAAAAAATGAACTAAAAACTCCCCTGAGTTTAGTGTTTCCGCTAGGTGATACGTTTTCTAATCTAAGATTTGGACATTTAACAAGCTACATATGTTTCAAATTTTACATTGAAACTACGTCATATTGTACCAAAAAGAAAAAAATGCAAAACTAAGTTCTCTTATCGACACATTAACTGATCGTTCAGTTCGGAAAAAAAATCATGTCTTCTGGAATTAAACAACACACTGTTTTTTTCCACTCGTGAGTATCGGGCTTTACCTCTCAAGCATATTCGTTTATTTCCATGTCCTCACTTTCAAAGAGTTAATTTTTCACGCGAAATGAAAACAATTTTAAAAACACTTCCTTTTTTATATTACTTATTGTTCCTTCTTTTAAAATTATTTGATTTTTATCTTTATGGTAACACCCAATTTACATACAAGAATTTGTCGGTTACGACATTATACCATTTATTACACTTTTCATTGTTTTATAGTCAGGGATAAAACAGAGCTTTTTCTATGTGTGGCTATAAAAAACATTAACATTTCTTAATATCTAATTTTAATTTGTCACAAGGATGACAAAGTTTCAAGTACACAAATAAAGGTATATATATATATATATATATTATTAATATATATAATATATATTGATACATATATATATATATATATATTATATTGTATACATATATATATATATTATACAGTATTGTATACATATACATATATTTTTTATAAATAAACATTCTTATTACTATTACATTATACAGCGGGCTTTGTTTATAAGAGGGTAGATTCATTTTATATAAATCCACATACATAATTATCATTTATTTGACCATTGCAGGAGAAGTATGATGGAATTGGTCCGACAGAGTGGATCAATTTAAAAATTTCTCCCCCTCACTGTCGCCTTCCTTCATGGTCTTTCATGAGACAAAAACAGAAAAAAAAAAAGGATCAATTTTTACTCCTGGGGCTCCGTCATGGTTTTTCATGAGAGAAAAACAAATAAACAAACATTCCCTGACGAGATATTGAGTAGGAAAAAAATTCATGGTTCATTTTACGCAGTGTTCCGGCGCGTTCAGTTTCACGGTCCCCGTTAGTTTTAGCTTTCTGGAAGCGTCCATGCAGAAGATGCATTTCTGGCAGCATCAGGTTTATGCTGATGTATATATATATATATATATTATAATATATATATATATATATATAACTAGTAAATGAAAACAACGTATATAATTATGTATATAAGAACTGTAGTGTCTGACAGTTAGCAAAGATTTCTTTAACGCCGACCGTGGCCTTATGGCCACATGATCTTCATAAACGAGCCTTGCAATCTGAAAGATTACTTTGGTTTAAATAGGAAAAATCATAAAATAAAATTCCATAATAGACAACCTATCTAATTCGAAGACGTGTAAGAGCTCAAAAAATACAGCAGAAAGCCTTAAAAATAATTTTCGGCAAACTGTGTGTAGATTCATCGTTTCGGCTTAATATATTAATACCGATACTACACAAAATAAAATTAGAATAAATACAGTTAACTCATAAACAAATTTTGTCTTGTTCTAATATTTGTATTACGAAATAGATCCAGACACTATTAACTAAATTAATTTCAATTTCATTTATCTAATCTAAGGGGAAGATAATATGTTTCAATCCATTCGTATAGTAACGTGGTAAGAATCATCATGAATAGCGAATATCATTATTATCGAAGCTAATATATATATATATATATATATCAGCCCTTTCAAAAAAGACTAGGATAAACACGAATACATGCAATTTATATTTCATAAATTCAAATATCGATGTCTTCCTTCATTGTCATATAGCTTATCCAGTTAACCTATAACTGCTGTTCTAAACTAAGTATCTGTAAGGTAAATTTAAAGAAATGCTAGCACTAATTCATCCATTTATATCATTAGTTACGTCAAGTTGTGTAATGTAACTTTAAAACCATGAAAATACATTTGCAATAACTCAGCCTAGCCATGCATATTCGGATAGATTCAAATACTGAATTATTATTATTATTATTATATATGTACAAGATTATTTAAATTAAACATTTGATTTCCTTCAAAACAGTTGGCAACTCAATCTTTTAACGTAGACATAATTCTGCTGTGTCTAATTTATTGTTTCCGATGACTAGTTGTTGCTACATGTTTTATATTTTATTTCGATCATAATTCTTTTTACTCACTCAGATAGCTAGGGCTATGACCTCCATCATAAGGAAAATAGCGATCATGCGAACATTATACTCTTTTATGCTTCTATTTCAAATCCTACGGTCCTGTTAAACTTATCATCAACAACATACCGTTAACAATATAAAATGCACACACACGAACATATATATATATTTCGTCAGCCACATTCTGGACTGAACGGACACATTTCCTGAGCTCTCTGATATTGCATCTACTTTTGCATATTGCTAAGAATTTTACTTTTGGAAAGTTTTAAATTTTATATACTTGCGTTTATGTTCACACTGTTGTAATTACGTAATTGAATATTAGTGGTTTTTAGCGATTTAGAAGTTTTCATAGCGTACCGGCTTAATTTAATTTGAACTTGTGACAGTTATAAACTAATTTTTAACTGCGCGATGCCGTCGCAGAAAGCGTCGTGTGTTAGGTGTAGGGTAAACCGGTGGTATTCGGAATTTAAAGATTATAAAGGCGATTACCGAGAGATCAGTTTGTTTCTTTTGCTAGTTAATGCAGGAAATAGTTCACATAAAACGCGATTACCGAGAGATCAGTTTGTTTCTTTTGCTAGTTAATGCAGGAAATAGTTGACATAAAACGCAGTGTACGTGAGGTAACGGAAATACTTGCAACGCTTGATGAGGGAAGTGGTAGGGCTACGGTTGACGAAAGCAGAACCAATACTAACGTTAGAGACGTTAGTAATTTGAAGCGTGAGGTGCGTAACCTAGTTTCTAGTTTAGGTAGCTTGTCGGGAAGGTTAGATAGAGTTGAGGAAGTGGTTACGGTTGGTCCGAGAGTAGTAGATGGGTAGGGATTTAGAGAAGTTAAGGGTGGAGCTAGGCCGCATACGTTAGGTGATAGGAATCCCCCCCTATCGAGGTTTCGAACCCTTTCGCCCATTTGGAAAGGGACGTCAATGAGGGGGAAACTATTTTAATTGGGGACTCTTTAGTGCGCCACATGGACAAAGAGTTCGTTGAACGGCATCCACCCAAGAGGAGAGGGGTTTGTCTCCCAGGGGCCAGGGTTGACAGAGTTAGAGATGAAGTGGATAGGATTGACGTTGCCTCCCGTCACTCGATGTTGGTGACGATGGTAGGAGGCAGCGACTCGTATAGGCCCGATACGAGAGTGCCTGACCTTTTGGAGAGATATAGGGGGTTAATTAGGTCCCTAAAGGCGAGGTCAGATAGGTCTTTAGTTCTAGGTATTACCCTTAGGCACGGGTTGGGTCTTAGGATTACGTCAAAAACAATATTTTTGAATAATAAATTAGAAGAGATTTGTGCTGAGGAAAATGTACCCTTCGTAAAGATGTGGTCCGAATTCAGTGATCTAGACTTTTTATAAAAGATGGGGGTGCATTTTAATGAAATAGGTAATGCCAGGCTAGGTAGGTTAAATGACGGAAACGTGCGAAAGCTGTATAGGTCGAAGCCATCTTTAAACGTTGTGGGTCCGGGGAACGCGGGCCCGACGTGAAAAATAGTTTAAAACGCCGGCCCGTGGTAAAAAATAACTTAAACGTCTTTTATTGTAACGCGCGTAGTATTAGAAATAAATTAAACGAATTTAAGGCGATAATTTATTCCGGCAACTACGATATAGTTGCTATCACTGAAACGTGGTTAAATACCGTGACTCGGGACTTGTTGGGGAACTTGATATACCGGGTTTTAAACTCTTTACTAATGATAGGTTACATAGGTTTGGTGGCGGCGTTTTGCTGTACATTCGTAATTCCCTTAGGGCTATCGAGGTTAAGATAGATTTTCCGGCAGCAATTAATGCGATATGCGTTGAAGTTAGGGCGCGTAGTATTAGTTTTAATTTTGTTGTTTATAGACCTCCCGTTCAACCCTCGATACCGATACTAGATTTTACTCACTTCTTGGTAACTTTATTGACAATCGGAATAGTATAATTGTCGGAGACTTTAACTGCCCTAATGTTAATTACGAGACTTTTACTGGTAATGAGGAGGGTTTGAGATTGATTGAGTTCATGGAGGATAATTTTTTACGACAGATAGTTACCGAACCAACGCGCGGTGACAATATTTTAGATTTGGTGATGACGAACGGCGAAAATATAGTCGAAGGTTTAGAAGTAGGCGAGAGTTTAGGATGTAGTGATCATCAAATTCTTAGGTTTAAGTTATTGATAGAAAACACTAAGGATAGTAACGTAATAGAAGTCCCTGATTTTCGTAGGGCTAATTTTGATAGTTTTGCGGATAGGATGAGAGTAGTGGACTGGGATAACTTATTTATGGGTAATGACACAAATTTGCATTGGGAGGCGTTTAAAGAAAGTTTTATGAATATTGAAAGGGAGTTTATTCCTCGTAGGCCCAAGCGCGCTAGAAATCATGGTAGGCCCAAGTGGTGGACTAGGGAAATAGGCGAGTTCATAAACGAGCGTAACAGAGCGTATAGACTTAATAAGCGCAATGGCACGGCAGCTAACTTTAATAGATATATCGAGCTTAGACGTCAGGTTAAAAGATCAGTTAGGAATGCTAAGCGTAATTTAGAGATACTTATAGCTGCGGATAGTAAACATAATCCAAAAAAGTTTTTTGAATACGTCAATAATCGTAAGCCGATAAAAGATAACATAGGCCCTCTAGTGGATGTTAACGGCGCTTTGGCTTCTGACGCTCAGGCGATGGCGGGTATTTTCAATAACTTTTTTGCGACAGTTTTTACCGTAGAAGACGTAAATAATGTCCCCGACGTGGACGATATCGTTCCATTTAGTAGCGAGACTATTTTGGATGAAATAACTGTTTACGAGGGTGAGATTGCGCATTATATCGATAGGCTAAAAGTTAGCAAGGCTCCAGGCCCTGACGCTTTTTATCCCAGACATTTGAAAGATTTGAAAGACGTTATCGTAGGCCCCTTAACGAAGATTTTTAATCAGTCACTCGAAACGGGGATTATTCCTGAAGACTTCAAATTAGCTAACGTCACGCCTATTTTTAAAAAAGGCGACCGCACACTAGCTAGCAATTATAGGCCCATTAGCTTAACGTCAATTGTCGGTAAACTTTTGGAATCCGTAGTTAGGGATCGTATCATCGATCACTTAGAAAGTAGAGATTTGATTAATAGTAGTCAGCATGGGTTTCGACGCCATAGATCTTGTTTAACTAATTTGTTAGAATTTTATAACGAAATAGTGCGCGAATACGATAGGCATAGAGCGGCTGACGTTATTTATTTAGATTTTAAAAAGGCGTTCGATACAGTTCCGCATAGAAGATTAATTGCGAAGGTTAAAGCGCACGGTATACGCGGTCAGGTAGCTAACTGGTTAGAGGAATGGCTTCGTGCTAGGAGACAGAGGGTCGTTGTTAATGGTAGTGAATCGGGGTGGTTGGATGTAGGTAGCGGTGTCCCACAGGGTTCAGTGTTAGGCCCATTGCTATTCGTAATTTACATTAACGACATAGATGTAGGATTGACTAGTAACGTGTCAAAATTCGCGGACGATACTAAAATAGGCGGTAAGGTTGTTAACGAGGACGATAGAAATAGGCTCCAAGACGATGTAAATAGGATTATGGAGTGGACGGATAAGTGGCAGATGCAATTTAACGTAGACAAATGTAAAGTTTTGCATATAGGTTCTCGTAACAATAATTACACGTACACGATGGATGATAGAGAGTTAGCGAGCGTTGACGAGGAAGTAGATTTAGGCGTACGCGTATCTAAGGATTTAAAGGTTAGGAACCAGTGCCTGGAGTCTTGCGCAAAAGCTAATAGGATGTTAGGCTTCATAGCGCGTAATTTCGAATTTAAATCGAAGGATATTATATTGCCCCTTTACAAGTCCCTAGTCAGGCCTCATTTAGAATATGCCGTTCAGTTTTGGTGCCCGTATTTGCGTGAGGATATTGATAGGTTAGAAAGGGTTCAGCGTCGTGCCACGAAACTAATTCCGTCATTGCGCAACAAGCCTTATGAAGATAGGATTAAAGTTAGACTTGCATTCACTCGAAACTAGGAGATTAAGGGGGAGCTTATTGAAGTTTTCAAAATCGTTAATAACATCGATAACGTAAATTTTGACAAATGTTCACTTTCGATAATAGCAATACTCGTAATAACGGATTTAAGTTGCGTGGCAGACGTTTCATTACTAATATCGCTAAAAACTTCTTTACGTTTAAAGTAATTGATAAATGGAATAATCTTCCCGCGTCAGTCGTTCACTCTACCAGCGTTAATATGTTTAAGAACCGTTTAGATAGGCATTTTAAAAATATTAACGTTGTTTAAAATAAAAAAACAATTAGTAACAGGAGCTCTCGGGGTGGTGGTCGCGGATGAGTCTGTTGACGATTAATGCCAGCTTGTGACATGCCAGCGTGTGATGCCAGCAATAAAATAAAAAAAATTAGATTAACATGAACGTAGATGTAGCTCGTAGAGTAAACTAACCCACTTTTTGTTTAACTTTACCTACTTCTTTATTTTTTCGTATCCTCTCCTTACTTGCATGTCTGTAACTCCCTTTACTTGCATGTCTGTAGTTTGCATGGTATGACTGTGAGTTAAGACTGTTTGCATGGTTTGTAAGTGTTCTTATTTTACTTCTTTTCATCTTTCACCCGTTTCCTATTCTGTCCGACTATTTTTCTGACTTGTCGGCAGTGGCCGGCAGATGATGATGGTGAGTCTCTTTTCTCTTTTTCTGAATGAATGTTAACCCATGAGTGATAGGTGTTGCTACTTACTTAACCCCTTATTTTCTTCTCTTAACCCCCCTACTCTTTCTTTTCTCTCGGGCTAACCTTAGAGTGGATCTTAGGGTCTTTTTTAGCCTTAGCTTCTGTAGATCTGTATGTATATATATATATATTATATATATATATATTAACACCATAACCAGATAAGTAGGTTTGTGCGAAAAAAAATTTTTTTGATACCGGGTGTACATAAAGTCAGGATCTATTTTTGTTAAGCACTTGGAAATTATATGGAATTCAATCATAAAATGATAAAGTGGTAACATTTATTAAATAATTAAGAGTAGGATTCGACGTGACGCCCATCAGTATCCCTGCACAGCTCAAATCGTTCCGCAGCATTTCTAAACACATTCTGGAGCATTTGCGGGGTTATGTTATCTGCAGCAGTTCGTATACGTGTACGTAAGTTTTCGTTTTCAAGACTCGTAATCTTCGTCTGATAGACGTGCGATTTGATAAAGCCCCATGCAAAGAAATCTAAAGGGGTTAAATCTGGTGATCTCGCTGGCCAAGGTCTTTTGTTGCTTCCGCGTCCGATCCAGCGATTTGGAAAACGTCCATTTAGATAATCCTGAACAATTTTGGCATAGTGACAAGGAGCACCATCATGTTGATATCTAAGGGGATAGGATTCTGTACATAATATGACGTAAACAGAATCTATAAATAGACCTTAAAATTTTTTAAACTTCAGTCTCTTCTTTACAATTGCTTTGGATTGACGTGTATTATCTGCTGTTCATGATGTATTGTCGTGGTTACTTACGTCAACAATATCGTAGAAGGAAGTTTGTTCGGACTTTTCATCGAAGGATTGTCAAAAGGCGTACTAAGGAGAAGATATTTAAAGCTTCAATGAAATTTGTTTATTTATCTAAAAATACTTTTCGTGTTAATCTGACAAGGAGCACCATCATGTTGATAGACGACGGGGATAGGATTGTTAGTACCGTCCTCTATCAACATGATGGTGCTCCTTGTCACTATGCCAAAATTGTTCAGGATTATCTAAATGGACGTTTTCCAAATCGCTGGATCGGACGCTGAAGCAACAGACCTTGGCCAGCGAGATCACCAGATTTAACCCCTTTAGATTTCTTTGCATGGGGCTTTATCAAATCGCACGTCTATCAGACGAAGATTACGAGTCTTGAAAACTTACATACACGTATACGAACTGCTGCAGATAACATAGCCCCGCAAATGCTCCAGAATGTGTTTAGAAATGCTGCGAAACGATTTGAGCTTTGCAGGGATACTGATGGGCGTCACGTCGAATCCTACTCTTAATTATTTAATAAATGTTACCACTTTATCATTTTATGATTGAATTCCATATAATTTCCAAGTGCTTCACAAAAATAGATCCTGACTTTATGTACACCCTGTATATGCAATTAAAAGAAAATGGCTAGCGAGTTTTACGGGGAATACTCGGATATTTCTGAGACATGCGTTCTGAACAGAGCCTCTCTCCCTATCTCATACTCATGATTATCTTTGATTTATCAACACCCAACTGTAAAATACTTGAAAAAACCCAACTTTAACACAACTACAGTTTGCATCACCGGCAAAGATTAATTTTTTGAACCTCGTATTAGCTATACAAAAAAACAAACAAAACAAAACATTTTTTGCGGATCATTTACAATCCATAGTCATTTAACCTAACATACAAGCACAATCTTACGTATTATACACTGAACTTAATACTAAAATAAGGCCAACATAGCCACTTAACTTAACATACTAGCATACTGTTTGATTAATTGTCTGGCAATTTTATGTATATTGTTATTACAAGAGGCATCATTAACTGAAAAAGGTCATTTGTATACGTAGGAGAAAATAATTGTAGCTTAATGAAAAAATCAGAGGAATTATGAAAATAAAATAGTTTAATAAAAATGCTGATGAATTATGGGAAGCTGAGTTCGTATATGATTTTGTGGAAACTATATTTTAAATTACTAATTATAGAACAAACAAAACATCTTTGTTGCGGATTATTCACCATCCATAGTCACTTAACCTAACATACAAGCAAAATCTTACGTATTATACACTGAACGTAATACAAAAATAAGGCCAACATATCCACTTAACCTAACGTACAAGTACAAAAATAAGGCCAGCATAGCCATTTAGCCCAACATACAATTACAATATTATCATAACACAACTTAATATGCATATATATATATATATATATATAATCTTTGCTACATTGCAAAATAAGGTGGTGTAAACCAGCAGTTGTCTGAATGAAGACTGCCATGTAGGTGAGAGGTACACAGTATCTGAAGACAGGACATTGCACAATAACACATTAGAGCTGTTTCAGACCCCAGTAATGAAATTATATATACAGGGTGTCCCAGAATTAACTATCTATTTCAATGAAATCGGACAAATTTTTTAAAAACACACTTTTATTTATGTTTATCATGTTTAATATGTGTTAAAAATGTATAAATTTCTAAATTTTTTTCATAATTTTATTTTCATAATTTTTTCATTATCTGGTCCAATGAAAGACCGTCTGAAGTCATAGAATGGCAAAGAGACTCTCCAAAAGTTAACGTGTGGCTTGGAATGACCAAATCCAAAATTTATGGCCCATTCTTCTTTGCGGAGGCAACTGTAACAGGTACCGTCTACCTTGATATGCTTCAGCAGTTTCTCGAACCACAGCTTCTTGATGATGGCATTCTTGATAATGTTGTGTTTCAACAAGATGGAGCACCATAAATTTTGGATTTGGTCATTCCAAGCCACACGTTAACTTTTGGAGAGTCTCTTTGCCATTCTATGACTTCAGACGGTCTTTCATTGGAACAGATAATGAAAAAATTATGAAAATAAAATTATGAAAAAAATTTAGAAATATATACATTTTTAACACATATTAAACATGATAAACATAAATAAAAGTGTGTTTTTAAAAAATTTGTCCGATTTCATTGAAATAGATAGTTAATTCTGGGACACCCTGTATTTTTCCGGATTAACATTTGATTGGTAGGTTCCATGTTGGTTCCCGACATAACACACGAAAAATATTATTATAAGAAAAGAGAGTTTATTCATATATATACAGTATATATATATATATATTTAAGGAGGCGCTTGTAGGCGTCATTCCAACAGAAGACAGGAAGTGTCTCAACCCTGTTTCTCCCATAAACTTTCATCCTTAGCTTATCTTTTACTGTGTCTCATCTAACCTGTGAGTAACGCAGCATGCTCTCAAACTCACACATTTCTCCATACTCCTCACTGCATATTAGGGCGGCTCGTTTTTACACTTTTTTAGATATTTGATTGGGGGTAGTGCGGAAAAGTTGCGATTTGGAGAGAAAATAAAGTGTGTAAAATTTTTTTGATCTACGTCAATACCTTCCGGTGGCAGCGAGTCCTTAAAAATCGAAAAATAGGTATAAAAACACAAAAATACGATATTTGAAAAAAATATTCATAATTATATTTGTGAGTATTTTTGAACGGGGTAGATTGGAAAATGGTTTTAAAGACTTACAAAATAAACAATAAAAATTTCAGCACAATCTGTTAATAACTTCCGGTGGCGTCTTAGCCGTTAAAATATCCAAAATATTGATTTAAAGCAAGTTTTAAGAAGATGTTATACAAATGTTAATTCCGGTATATTTCTGTGCAAACGACCCTGAGAACACTATTATAGGCTTGAATAAATTAATAGCAGTCATTGAACAATGAACATTATATAAAATGCACACTGTGCATTGCACACTGCACACTGTTACATCCCCCGTTCCCTACCCTATATAAGCTGGGAAAGGAAGCGACGTTGTCAGTTGTTGTGTGTCACGTGTGGCGAGAGGTTGTGTTATAACTTGTTCATCAACCGTGGTATATCACCATTTACCCGCAGTTAGTTGGTAAATATCGTAAATAGATTTATAATGTCTGAAAAGAAACCTTCGAAAGTAACCAGAACGTTAGCAAAATGCCATAGCATCGGTCAACCAGCAGATTTTGTTAATAATGTTCTACCTACTTATGGAGATGTGCTAAGAGCTTATCTCTGGCACCGGAACAACAGAAAAGCGACAGGCCAAGATCCTCCATTCCATATTATTGCCAATGACATCATTTCCAAACTTCAAGAGATATGGCTCACAGCTTCAATCCCAACTTTATCAAGGAAAAGAATACATGATATGCTCGAAAACTATCATAATAAGTACAAGACCTTACTTAAAACAGGTAACTAAAAAGGAATTCTGAAAGTTACAAAAGTAAATTGAAGTCATTTCAGGAACATTCGGAACAACTATTTGATATTGCTTCTTGTAACTGTGGTAATAGGAATTCTTGTTTTTGCTGTAAAGAAAAAAAAGTGCCCCCAAATGAAAGAACATTTTTAGAAGATCAGCGTACATTGTACGCTGATCTTCTAAAAATGTTCTTTTAGATCAGCGTACAATGTATACAGAAGAATACATGATACAGAAGAATACATGATATGCTCAAAAACTATCATAATAAGTACAAGACCTTACTTAAAACAGGTAAACTAAAAAGGAATTCTGAAAGTTACAAAAGTAAATTGAAGTCATTTCAGGAACATTCGGAACAACTATTTGATATTGCTTCTTGTAAATGTGGTAATTGGAATTCTTGTTTTTGCTGTAAAGAAAAAAAAGTGCCCCCAAATGAAAGAACATTTTTAGAAGATCAGCGTACAATGTACGCTGATCTTCTAAAAATGTTCTTTCATTTGGGGGCACTTTTTTTCTTTACAGCAAAAACAAGAATTCCAATTACCACATTTACAAGAAGCAATATCAAATAGTTGCTCCGAATGTTCCTGAAATGACTTCAATTTACTTTTGTAACTTTCAGAATTCCTTTTTAGTTTACCTGTTTTAAGTAAGGTCTTGTACTTATTATGATAGTTTTTGAGCATATCATGTATTCTTTTCCTTGATAAAGTTGGGATTGAAGCTGTGAGCCATATCTCTTGAAGTTTGGAAATGATGTCATTGGCAATAATATGGAATGGAGGATCTTGGCCTGTCGCTTTTCTGTTGTTCCGGTGCCAGGGATAAGCTCTTAGCACATCTCCATAAGTAGGTAGAACATTATTAACAAAATCTGCTGGTTGACCGATGCTATGGCATTTTGCTAACGTTCTGGTTACTTTTGAAGGTTTCTTTTCAGATATTATAAATCTATTTACGATATTTACCAACTAACTGCGGGTAAATGGTGATATACCACGGTTGATGAACAAGTTATAACACAACCTCTCGCCACACGTGACACACAACAACTGACAACGTCGCTTCCTTTCCCAGCTTATATAGGGTAGGGAACGGGGGATGTAGCAGTGTGCAATGCACAGTGTGCATTTTATATAATGTTCATTGTTCAATGACTGCTATTAATTTATTCAAGCCTATAATAGTGTTCTCAGGGTTGTTTGCACAGAAATATACCGGAATTAACATTTGTATAACATCTTGTTAAAACTTGCTTTAAATCAATATTTTGGATATTTTAACGGCTAACACGCCACCGGAAGTTATTAACAGATTGTGCTGAAATTTTTATTGTTTATTTTGTAAGTCTTTAAAACCATTTTCCAATCTACCCCGTTCAAAAATACTCACAAAAATAATTATGAATATTTTTTTCAAATATCGTATTTTTATGTGTTTTTAGACCTATTTTTCGATTTTTAAGGACTCGCTGCCACCGGAAGGTAATGACGTCGATCAAAAAAATTTTACAAACTTTATTTTCTCTCCAAATCGCAACTTTTCCGCACTACCCCCAATCAAATATCGAAAAAAGTGTAAAAACGAGCATCCCTACTGCATATACAATACATGCAGCTTTTACCCTACATAGGCTTTTCAAAAAAGTATAGTTTTCAGAAGCCTCGGTGATTTGCAATTGGCCCCTCCTTTCTGCCTGCATCGTATATACTACCAAGCAAGTCTCTCTAGAGTTTACATGTTTCCTCATTGTCTAAAATTTATAAAGTTCTTTCTTGTTGCTTTCTTTATTGAACAGGAGAGCACAACCGATTTTTTAAATGGTATTTAAGTATTATGTTGAACTACATAGCTAGATAAGCCCCGCCACAGCTTAGTTTCTGAGCATAATCATGAAACATGAAAGAAGATTATATTATTCTTTATAATTCTTTTTAGTACCTTACCTACCAACAACTGTTAAAGCAATACTGTTGTAATTTCCTCGCAGCCTTTCCGTGAATGGACACCACATCAGCATAACAACCTCAGCATAATTAATCATTTCAAGTGAAAGACTACATCTTTCTTTCATAAAAACAACCAGCTATTTAAATTAGCTAATATTCCTTTGTTCACCATAACAGTTGGCAAGACACTTCATGAGCTAGCCTTGTAATAAAAAAGTAAAAAGTATTTATATATTTCTTCCAAAGTTTGATTGTTCGAACTGATTCTCATCCTTCAACAAAAACTTTTTGCAGCCTTTTAACCAACCTGTTAACCTATATATAATATATATATATATATATATATATATATTGCAATCATCAAATTTTCAAATCTGAGCTAAAAGAAAATCTTACTTTAATGTACACAAAGTTAATATTTTTATTTTTAACTCTAAATTAACGCCTTTCGTAATTCACATAACAAATTATGCTGTCTTTACATTTTCCCAGTCGCTCCGTCGGCTTAACATTACCAAAAGTTTTAGTGTTCTATCATTACAGGCTTTTACAATCAAGACTACAAAGCAACGCTTTAATAGGTACATATGCAGGCTAATTAATAGCTTTAATTGTGCAAAGTCCCATCTACTTACAAGATTTCTCCTAAAAAATGATATCACCTACCCTTTGTGAAATCATACATTACAGATGACGTAACAAGTGAGCACCTAATCATAGCTATACTGAAACATCTGTCAACTACACATTTAGCTGTAGACCCATCGACCAAACATTCCTATTATACAAGTTACCAAAAGGTATCTTATTGCTTATAAATCTTTGAGTTCTTAATAGTTGACAATGAAGATCTTTAAATTTTCAACCTCTTTTTTCCTGCTTATAAACACAATAAGAGGAACGACTTTCGCACCAGACATCCTGCGATTATATATATATATATATATATATATATATATATATCAACGATAATAACAACAACTATATCAGCTTAATAACCAATACATTAATTTGCCAATAAACAAACATATATATATATATATATATATATATATATATATATATATATATAAGCAAACGTTTTATTTATATATATATAAAAGCAAACGTTATATATATATATATATATATACATCCTGCAAAAGTAGTTTGAAGATTTAATTCATCTCATGACAGTCTATTATCAAACACTTCGATGAGTTTGCAAATTGCATATATTTAGACAAAAAGTATTAGGTGTTACACTGGTTTCATGTCAATATCAGCATGTTTCATGCACTTTCAGTCATTGTGACCTTGGATCGTACCAGAACTATGGTATAGGCAAAGTACAGTGTGTTAAAATTACTAAACAAGGATAACCTTTGTTCAGAACTCTGAACAATTCCATAGGCAACATCAACTAAATCTAATTGATCACACCTTTCTTCATGTACATGCTATAGCATCAAATGGTTAAGCCTTTTCTGAGTCGTGTTTGAACTCAGATAAGTTTTAATACGCACGAGACTACTGAACGAGCGCTCACTACAGGTAATGGTGCTGGCATCACTATAATTATCTTTGCTTATGTGACCACAGATGAGATAAGAGGTTACTGGCCGGTGTCAGTGATTGCGTGTATGTAACTACATCACTTAGGATTAACTGCTCAAGGGTATCCGTGAACACAAAGTTGGTACTGAAGGTTGCTAGATGTGTATGTAGTCATGCAGGAAGGAAGTCTCAGCCCTAGAATGAGGTTACACGCTCTAATTCTGCTGTGAACATCTATCCTTCTGCATCCTTGAGAAGCAACTCTTTACACTGGACATACATTTTGTATTCTGCTTCGTCAAACCTCTCAGTTATGGGTATTATAATGATGTTCAGAGCTTTATAATCTGTCTTTTTGTAAAGATCTTCAGAAGCTTGGCGACCTTCTGGTGGAACACAACCCTCTTTTACCCTAGCTGGAACTCTTCTAAATAGAGGAAGTGATAGTACATCTACCTGGCTAAAAGAACTTAGTGGCAGTACTTTCTTCCAGAAAAAACTAGACCCTTCATCATTGCACAATTAGGGTGGAGCGAAAAATACTTTTTTTCTAGTATGAAGTTCTAATAGTGATTAGAAGTTGCATTTAGTGGATGATATATACCTGCCAAAATATGAGTTCATTTGTTTAATATTTCAGCTGCCACCAGGGGGCTAAATTTAACACAATTTTGGGTAAAAAGGAAAAAAATGCTTCTATTTTAGGTTTATCAAACTATTATAAAATTTTATCTTAGAATTATCTAATAGTTTGATTAAGATTCTTAAATGATAAGAGTTCGTTTTGTAAAAATGCCTTTTCATATGCTTAATATCTTCAGCTGCCACAAGAGGGCTGAATTTAACTTAAAAATGACAATTAAATATGATTCTGTATTTACTTGAAAAAGGGAACAGTAATAAATTAGGATGTCTCTCCTCCTTTATACTGGCTTGAGACAGTTAAGAAACGTTATTTCGTGCCTTAGCGGAGTTACCACCCTTTCCCCAACCAACCTCCCTCTAGAAAGGGTTCTTGCTGAAGACTATTTAGTAATTTGCTTTTGTGTCAAATTTTGGCTGTTTTTCCTTAATTCTAATGTAGCACGAATCCAACCGTCTCTGTTTGTAGGTCCGCAGACTGATCCAGCAGCGTCTGTAACGAGCTTGACGCATCTCTCTACGGCTTGTGTATGACATGGAAACTGAAATAATTCTGAATGAAGAGTAGTACCATGTTTGATGCATGATTCAATATCATCAAGAGAAACTCCTTTGGTTATCGGTGGTTCTGCTATCTGAAAATCTTGCCACATAATGAGATCTGTATAGTCTTTGGCATAAAAATTTATTTCTGGCACCTTAAAATACCTGATAACATCTGTTTCTTGAATGCATGCCCTTGCTTTTATGATACGCCTAAATCCCAACTGACGCACATGCTCCCTTTCATCAGCTATCATTGCAATGAGAATGTTTTCTTGATTTGCGTAATATGCATTTCGCTGAATGACTGAGTCATGTACTCTCCTAAGCTCTTCACGGAGATACAGGCTTCTTGCAGTCATATGCCACATATGTTTAGCACCATATCGGCATAATGGTTTACGCTTTATCTGAAACCACATTGGTGCGTATACCCTAACAATGAAAGTAGCTAATTCTTGTAAATTGCCTGAAGGATTCTCTGTGCTTGCATATAACCGCAGAGTCCTGTTTGCTGTGGTGAGCCACCTTGAATGTGATATATTGCCTGGACTCTTATGACTAAGACTCTTTGAGAATGTTCCACTTGATATAGCCTTGTGAATTTCAAAAAGGTATTTCTGGTCAGTACGTATGTCATCTACATCAACTTCACACATGTCCTATTGAATTTCAATGGGTTTGAAGTTAACTATGGGAAGCTTTTCACAGTCTGAAAGTGCTCGGCCAATTTCTCCTGAAAATGCTCTTGGTCCAGTAGTGGTACCATCCAAGTGATGAAACAGATGGCGCAATGGAAGTTCATTAAGGTGTAAAAGGCATATCAGCCACTGCAATGGCTTATTAAAGGCTTCTTCCAGTAATCTTATTGTGCCTCCAATACTACCAGTGTTAACCACTGTCGAATCACAGCCAACTGCAACGATGTTCCCTATATCAACATTCCTTTCTTTCAAGCAATTCACTAGCGCTGTGCAAATGTATTTAGCTTTGCCACTGGAAGGTGTCACATGTGCAAAGTACAGAGAGTGTGGTTCAGATATTATGCTGATATGCTCTTCGCGTTTGGTTCTTTGGTGGTTAGAGCCATCACTCTCCTGGAATTGAATCATTGTTTTATCCTTTCTGCCATCAAAGTATAATCCCCGCATGGTTTTTGGCTCTCCTATCTGTTGTAGTTCCTTTCTCTGTTTTTGTCTTTCACGTCTTAGCTTACTTCTGTCTATAATATTCCCTTTGTCTTCGGGAGTAACAATTTTAAGATCTGCCAATACTGCAGAAGCAATAGCAGCCCCAGCTCTGTCCGACATTTTAAATCTATCACAAGTAATTGCTAATGAAGGAAGTGGCTCACGCATCTGTTGTTCTGATATTACATATTGAGTCGAGGTTGTATCTTCCTCATTATCTTCAGATATCTCTTCTAGTTGTTGAAGTTCACTTGTCTCTGTTTCGATTTGTAAGTTGGACGTATTGGTTATAGCAGCACTAGTTGTTCGTGAGGATTACAGACGTGCTTTTTCCATTTCCTTTCGATGTTCTCTTGCTTGTAATCGTCTTGTGTGTGCTATGTCAATGCTTCCTATCACCATTATTCTGCGTGTTCGTTGGTCATTTAAAAAATCCTGCTCTTTTGGAGGGACTTTTACTCTTTTCACATGAGCATCTCCTAAACTCCTTACATTTGCAGGTGCAGATGTCAAACAAAGTGCATTTTGAAGAGTTTTCAAATTCTTCAAGCTGATTTTTGTACTTAGGCTGATCCTTGCGTGACTTGTATGGCTTTAATAAGGACCTGTATTTATCATGGTACACTCGCATCATCTGTAAAACGAGTGTATGTGAAACTATTGGCAAAGAGGCCTTCTTCCAAATATTTTCTACCTTTTTGGAAACTGCCTCTGCTATTTCAGAAAATGAAGGCTCCCTGTTATTCATCTGCTCCTTCACTAAATGTTTTGTGAACAGGTAATCTTTCATAATGCAGTTATAAGTTGGTAGTTGCATATCACTCATCTCACAAGGTACTTCAAATATGGCACACTTCATATGTTCTCTAGTGAAATGTTTATATTTAGTATTTGATGCCATAATATTTTTAAGAAAAATTCACAATCACAAAATATCCTGTAACATCAAAACATTATATAATTAATATATATAATATATTTTATAAGTATATATAACATATTATATAAATATATAATATATTATATAAATAAACTAAAATTATATAATACATTATAACAAGCATTTTATAATAAAATCAATATTATCTCTATATAAATCACTTTAAAATAAAGTTTTATAATATTCCGATCATATTAAAAAACTCTCCGTTCAACTGAGCGACTAGGCCTACTACCTAAGAAGACAAGTGTTAACACACTGTTCTAATGACTCACAGAAAGAAATTCCTTCACACCAAAACCCTCCCCCGCAACCTTCCCCAAATCCTCCCCAACAACATTCAGTGTAGTCTCAACATGACTCAGTTACTCTAAATTGTGTTAACGTCAGCTCTCTTGTGGCAGTTGAAGATATTAAGCATATGAAAAGGCATTTTTACAAAACGAATTCCTATCATTTAAGAATCTTAATCAAACTATTAGATAATTCTAAGATAAAATTTTATAATAGTTTGACAAACCTAAAATAGAAGCATTTGTTTCCTTTTTACACAAAATTGTGTTAACTTTAGCCCCCTGGTGGCAGCTGGAAATTTTAAACAAATGAACTCATATTTTGGCAGGCATATTTCGTCCACTAAATGCAACTTTTAATCACTATTAGAACTTCATACTAGAAAAAAAGTATTTTTCGCTCCACCCTATTGCACATATTCCAAAGAGTTTTAACAGTCATACCAGCAATAGCCTATATATATATATATATATATATATATATATATATATATATATATATATATATATCAGTTGCTTTAACTATTCTCTGAACAAATTACGGCGAGTTCTATATTTAATAGACAAATATACAATATAAAAATTAAAACAGCAAAAGCGAGTTCCACAGACACGTATTAATTAAGTTGACACTAAATTTGAATTCGTCAAAAGAGTCTATGAGAAAGATCACTAGCTCAGCCCACATATGCCGAAAGCTAATGAAAGTATATATTTTTAAAAAAGTTTGACCAATAAAATAGTGGAACCCAGGAACAAACTCTATGGCTTATGAATATTGGTCAGTCCAAAGTCTGACTGGTCTGTCCGCTTCTGAAGGCCTTGTCATAGTTGACCATCCTCTGTTGAAAGTAGCTTAATAATGAAATACTTCTCGGGTTCATTTCAACATAGTACCTGGTTAGTCACTTACACAGAGGTAAAACACAAATCTCTCTCTCTCTCTCTCTCTCCGCACATATATATATATATATATATATATATATATATATTATATATATATATATATATATATATAATACGCATTTAACTGCAATGACCACGCAGTATATTAATGTATAGAAACGACGTAAGTATAGAGGAGCGTTCTGCACACGAGGAAGAGAAATAACGAACAAATGAAAAATGAGGTGAACCGCCTGGGCGGTTCACCTCATTTTTCATTTGTTCGTTATTTCTCTTCCTCGTGTGCAGAACGCTCCTCTATACTTACGTCGTTTCTATATATATATATATATATATATATATATATATATATATATATATATATACAGAGATGGGCAGTATTTAAATACATATGTATTTAAATATGTATTGAAATACGTTTGTATTGTAATACTTGTATTTATAAATACTTTTTTCGGTGTGTATTTAAATACTTTGAAAGAGTATTTGTTATTTAAAAATACATATTTTTAAATACATTTTTTAGCCTCAACTGTCAGATAACAATTTGCGCCCTGAAACAAAATACAAAATCTTTCTAATCATCTGGCAACTCTATAACTTCGGCTTATAGCCTTATCCTCTGACACAGCAGTCGTGCACGAGATACCGTTACGAGTGGTTGTGTGTGTGTGCATGTTGTGTTCGCAGCGCTCATTGTTCCATAAGGAAGATATCTTCAGCTCCTGCAGAAAAGCTTTTTTAATTTGCAGGCATCACCCTTTACCCGACAGAAGTAAATTATCAGACACTGCTTTCGAAAAAATAGTGTTACTGAGAGCAAATAAACAGAAAATTTAAGTTGATCATATAATGTCATTTCAAAATGCATCATTCATTTGAGTTTATAGTATAGTTTTGATTTAGCTTGTTATTTTGGAGTTTTCAAGAACGTTTTGATTTTTGTTAATATACGTTTTGATTTTGATCTGATTTCTGTAATACGTTTTGATTTTTGTAACAATGCACTATATTTGTTTTTGAATAAACTGTATCGGACGATAGCTACTTCATGATTTTATTTACTTCCTTAATTTAGGACTTTTGAGTAGGGCAATATTTTGTCAATAAAGTCAATTTTTTTTCAGCAAATACAAATAACGAGAAACTTCTAAAAACGAGGTTTTACTGTGCTACGTAAGGTCGATAAAAAGTCAATAAAGCTATATACGGTCATTTTTTTTAATTTTGGGTCATTTTTTTAATTTTGGGTCATTTTTTTTAATTTTGGGTCATTTTTTTAATTTTAAGTCAATTTTAAATTTTTAGTCCATTTTTTGATTGACAAACCTGGGAAAACATCGGAAAATTTATACATACTTTGAAACACCCAAAATACAAGTTATAATTTTAATTAAAACTTATTTTCAAAGTAAATACATGTAGCTGAAAGATGAGGTGCAAATTTAGGGCCTGCTTTTGGTGTCACCATAGCATGCTACAATCTTAGCGATAATTTGCATGCATTTTTTGCATTCTGGCATGATATAGTTGGATAAGTATTTAAAAATGTATTTGAAATGTATTTAAATACATTTTCGATGTACTGTATTTAGTATTTAAATACATTTTGAAAATGTGTAATGTATTTGGTAATATTTAAATACTTTTTTTAAGGAAGTAATGTATTTAGTATTTAATTACTTTTAAAGTATTTTGTGTCCATCTCTGTATACACACATAGTGAGTGTTGGGGTAGCGGTAGGGGTAGCACTTCTGCTTTTGAGGAAGATAAAAATAGTGATATGGCTGCACCAGTATTAAGGACACCTATGAATGCCATTACAACTACAAATTTGGAAGTACAATGTATACGGATAAAGACTCAAAATATAATTTGAATAAAATAAAATAACCATGATCTATTTACAAAAACAAAATTTGTTTTCAGAGCCATACACATCATTCAAATAGGGCACTTGCTCTCGGAAAAAGGTCACTGCACTCGAAAAAAGGTCATTGCAAAAATTGAGGAGGGGTCCAGACCAGACGTCGCCGACTCCCCTTCTACTCCGCCGAATATATATATATATATACAGTGCCCGCGAAAAGTAGCCGATCACTCAAGAAAATACAATATTTTCCCTTGATATTCAGAGACACATAATTCACTTTCTATTTGTTCTAGCGACATCTGGTAACTTTGAGGTTGCTCGCTGATATGAGAGCTATCCAACGCACTCTCAAATTAGTGTTCTGGTAGCCTTCGTTGCGGGTGGCTGTGTCTCAAATTTGTCAGATTTCACTGTTTGTGTAAATTTATTGATATTTTGTAATTTTTTACAGAAAGTGGTGTAAATAAAATTTATATATAATGTGTGCTAAAAAACAACTTAAGAGTGATTGTCGAGGTGCTATTGTTGCTTTGCATACATGTGAGAAATCACAGAGACAGATAGCTAAGGAATTAAACATACCCCAAAGTACCGTTAATTTATGGGTTTCACGGGCTAAGAACAATGCCGGCCTAACCACGCCAGTCCCTAAAAAACGATCTGGCAGACCGAGAAAAACAAATTCACGAACAGACAAACTTATGAAACGTTTAGTATTGAAAAACCCAACAATAACTGCGAAAGAAATAAAATTTAATATGAATAATTTGTTATCTGGTGTTTCTGAACGAACTATCCAGGAGCGGCTCCAAAAAGAACTCGGATTACCATCTCGCCATGCTGCTAAGAAACCGTTCATTAATGAAAAAATGCGTAAAAAACGTGTCGCATTTTGTAAAAAATATTTCATTGGACTGTTGATGACTGGAAGAAGGTTTTATTTAGTGATGAGTCGACATTTTTGACATTCAGAAGTTGTCCAAAAAAGGTTCGCTGGCCCATTGGCTCAAATAGGATGGACCCTAAATACACCCTAAAGACAATGAAACACCCTCCAAGTGTGATGGTTTGGGGTTGTTTCGGTTACTATGGGCGTGGAAACCTATATTTTCTTCCGAGAACACAACTATGAATGGTGCACGGTATTTAGCAATGCTACAGGATAAACTTCCAATGGCAATGGCAATCCAAAGGACAAAAACATACATGCATGATGGTGCACCATGTCACAGGGCCAAAAATAGTGACAAAATGGATTACTGACAATAAATTTGATATTTTGGATTGGCCTGGTAATAGTCCAGATCTCAATCCGATAGAAAATATGTGGCTAATAATAAAAAATAAGGTTGAATGCCACGACACTGGCTCAGTCGAAAAATTACAAGAAGCCATCAAAAAGGTATGGTGCAAGGAAATATCAGTGGAAGTTTGTCACAAAACTGATTAAATCCATGCCAAAAACGTCTAGAACAAGTCATCCAAACCAAAGGACAGATGACAAAATACTAATATAAGGTTAGTATACATTTAAACATTGTTTTTTATGTAAAAAATACAAATTTCCAGGGTGATCGGATACTTTTCGCGGGCACTGTATATATATATATTAGGGCACTGCGAGTCAATTTTTTTACGAATCGAATCCCTAATCAAATTATCCAAACAATTCAAATCGAATCGAATCAACTGGACACATAGAGATTAGAGTGTTTCTACACAAAATTAGTAATAAGCATAAAATTAATTAAATCTTCTTGAGAACAAAGGACAAAGTAAATCCTTCTAAAAAAAATGTATTAAGCATTTGATCATGAGGAGGAACAATGGTATTAAAGTATGATAAAAGTGTTATTCACAAGAGATTGGTCTCAGTATAGAGATTGAATTATATTCTAAGTAAAAAGAAAAGTGTTTATTTAGGAAAGTGTTCTTCAAAACAACATAACTGATGTTGTTTATCGGACTTAATGGAGAATCGAAAATATCGAATCGGAGCCCAAGCTAATGAATCAAATAGAATCCTCTCTCCCGATTTGAAATTAAATCGAATCTCGAAGCTTCTCATGGCCCTAATATATATATATTAGGGCGGCTCGTTTTTACACTTTTTTCGATATTTGATTGGGGGTAGTGCGGAAAAGTTGCGATTTGGAGAGAAAATAAAGTGTGTAAAATTTTTTTGATCTACGTCAATACCTTCCGGTGGCGGCGAGTCCTTAAAAATCGAAAAATAGGCCTAAAAACACATACAATTTTTATATAATTTATATAATTTTTATATAATGTTCATTGTTCAATGACTGCTATTAATTTATTCAAGCCTATAATAGTGTTCTCAGGGTTGTTTGCACAGAAATATACCGGAATTAACATTTGTATAACATCTTGTTAAAACTTGCTTTAAATCAATATTTTGGATATTTTAACGGCTAACACGCCACCGGAAGTTATTAACAGATTGTGCTGAAATTTTTATTGTTTATTTTGTAAGTCTTTAAAACCATTTTCCAATCTACCCCGTTCAAAAATACTCACAAAAATAATTATGAATATTTTTTTCAAATATCGTATTTTTATGTGTTTTTAGACCTATTTTTCGATTTTTAAGGACTCGCTGCCACCGGAAGGTAATGACGTAGATCAAAAAAATTTTACACACTTTATTTTCTCTCCAAATCGCAACTTTTCCGCACTACCCCCAATCAAATATCGAAAAAAGTGTAAAAACGAGCATCCCTACTGCATATACAATACATGCAGCTTTTACCCTACATAGGCTTTTCAAAAAAGTATAGTTTTCAGAAGCCTCGGTGATTTGCAATTGGCCCCTCCTTTCTGCCTGCATCGTATATACTACCAAGCAAGTCTCTCTAGAGTTTACATGTTTCCTCATTGTCTAAAATTTATAAAGTTCTTTCTTGTTGCTTTCTTTATTGAACCGGAGAGCACAACCGATTTTTTAAATGGTATTTAAGTATTATGTTGAACTACATAGCTAGATAAGCCCCGCCACAGCTTAGTTTCTGAGCATAATCATGAAACATGAAAGAAGATTATATTATTCTTTATAATTCTTTTTAGTACCTTACCTACCAACAACTGTTAAAGCAATACTGTTGTAATTTCCTCGCAGCCTTTCCGTGAATGGACACCACATCAGCATAACAACCTCAGCATAATTAATCATTTCAAGTGAAAGACTACATCTTTCTTTCATAAAAACAACCAGCTATTTAAATTAGCTAATATTCCTTTGTTCACCATAACAGTTTGCAAGACACTTCATGAGCTAGCCTTGTAATAAAAAAGTAAAAAGTATTTATATATTTCTTCCAAAGTTTGATTGTTCGAACTGATTCTCATCCTTCAACAAAAACTTTTTGCAGCCTTTTAACCAACCTGTTAACCTATTTATATATATATATATACAGTACTGGCCAAATTATTAGGAATTTTTTAAAAATTTAATTTTTTGGTATAAAATGTTAAATTAAACCAATTTTAAACGTTGAAAAGTTATTTATTTCTACACAAGAATACATGGTCATTATTTAGCAATAGTTTAGTACTTAGTTTGACCCCCCTTAGCTGCCTTAAGGGCTGCGACACGCTTCGGCATGCCATGAATCAATTTTTTGCATAATTCCTTAATACGTGTAGAGTGAAACCAGACTTGAATAAGTCGCTCTATGAGTTGGTGTTTTGTTGTTATCGGCGTTTCATGGATTACGTCCTTTAAAATACACCATAAACTTTCGATTGGGTTCATGTCTGGAGAATTTCCAGCCCATGGGAACAACCGAACACTATTTTCATGACACCATTTTTTAACCGACTTTGCCGTGTGGCATGGAGCTGAGTCTTGTTGAAAAATCCAACGTCTATTACCATACCATTCCCTTACTTGAGGCAGTAGACGTCTTCTTAGTACTTCTATATACTTGACTTGGTTCATATTCCCCTCAACAATGCTCAAACGACTAGTTCCATGCACAGAAATTGCTCCCCAAACCATGATCTTTTGTGGAAATTTCACCGTTTTCATCAGACACTCAGGCAAAAATTCTTCTCCAGGCCTCTTTCTTACACTATGAACACGATCGTCAAGCACGGCAATCGTTGACTCATCGGAGAACACCACCTGCAATCAAAGAAAGCCCTGTGAAAGAGTCAGTGCATAGCGTATGAAGTACAGCTAAAACGAAGTACAGTATGACTTGCTGCTTTACAGATATTTTTACTGTAAATACACCTGTAAATACACTTCTATGCATACTGTATTTACTGTATTAACATTCTATTTAATGTTAAATATTATTCTTACCTGTTCCCAATCCTCACTAGTCCAGTTAATGTGTTCCTTTGCCCATGCAAAACGTGCCTTCTTCATAGCCTCAGTGAGCCTGGGCTTCTTCCTTGGGCGGTAGGCTTTGAAGCCGGCAGTTAGAAGCCTCCTGTTGACTGTTCTACGACTAATATTGATGCCATCAGCCGCTAGACTACTGGAAATGTTTTTGCAAGTAGCTCTTCTATTTCTAAGAGACAAAATTGCAATCTGTCTATCAGTTCTTGGAGTCGTTACCCTTTTTCTGCCGCATCTTCCAACCCTTTTGGGGCCTACATTTTCTCCAAATACCATTTTTTTCTTAATACGAAGTACTGACTGTGGTGAAACATGGAGTTTGGCAGCGATTTCCTTTTGTTTAAATGTAGAAGAAGTTAATAAAACCTGTATTTGCCCAATTTTCCGTGGACTCAAGTCTTCTTTCGCCCCATTTTCAAATTCACTTAAAAACTGTAACAAATAATTGCCGAAATTGGGTAAATACACTATTTAAATTAAACGGTAGTTACAATGACACGTAAAAGAAAGAGAAACACACCCGCATCGCACGACAACCAAACGACAACTGACGAACAAACACGCTTCGTTCGACTAAAGAATTATGCAAAAAATTGATTCATGGCATGCCGAAGCGTGTCGCAGCCATTATGGCAGCTAAGGTGGGTCAAACTAAGTACTAAACTATTGCTAAATAATGACCATGTATTCTTGTGTAGAAATAAATAACTTTTCAACGTTTAAAATTGGTTTAATTTAACATTTTATACCAAAAAATGAAATTTTAAAAAAAATTCCTAATAATTTGGCCAGTACTGTATATATATATTGCAATCATCAAATTTTCAAATCTGAGCTAAAAGAAAATCTTACTTTAATGTACACAAAGTTAATATTTTTATTTTTAACTCTAAATTAACGCCTTTCGTAATTCACATAACAAATTATGCTGTCTTTACATTTTCCCAGTCGCTCCGTCGGCTTAACATTACCAAAAGTTTTAGTGTTCTATCATTACAGGCTTTTACAATCAAGACTACAAAGCAACGCTTTAATAGGTACATATGCAGGCTAATTAATAGCTTTAATTGTGCAAAGTCCCATCTACTTACAAGATTTCTCCTAAAAAATGATATCACCTACCCTTTGTGAAATCATACATTACAGATGACGTAACAAGTGAGCACCTAATCATAGCTATACTGAAACATCTGTCAACTACACATTTAGCTGTAGACCCATCGACCAAACATTCCTATTATACAAGTTACCAAAAGGTATCTTATTGCTTATAAAATCTTTGAGTTCTTAATAGTTGACAATGAAGATCTTTAAATTTTCAACCTCTTTTTCCTGCTTATAAACACAATAAGAGGAACGACTTTCGCACCAGACATCCGCGATTATATATATATATATATAATATCAACGATAATAACAACAACTATATCAGCTTAATAACCAATACATTAATTTGCCAATAAACAAACATATATATATATATATATATATATATATATATATATATAAGCAAACGTTTTATTTATATATATATAAAAGCAAACGTTATATATATATATATATACATCCTGCAAAAGTAGTTTGAAGATTTAATTCATCTCATGACAGTCTATTATCAAACACTTCGATGAGTTTGCAAATTGCATATATTTAGACAAAAAGTATTAGGTGTTACACTGGTTTCATGTCAATATCAGCATGTTTCATGCACTTTCAGTCATTGTGACCTTGATCGTACCAGAACTATGGTATAGGCAAAGTACAGTGTGTTAAAATTACTAAACAAGGATAACCTTTGTTCAGAACTCTGAACAATTCCATAGGCAACATCAACTAAATCTAATTGATCACCTTTCTTCATGTACATGCTATAGCATCAAATGGTTAAGCCTTTTCTGAGTCGTGGTGTTGAACTCAGATAAGTTTTAATACGCACGGACTACTGAACGAGCGCTCACTACAGGTAATGGTGCTGGCATCACTATAATTATCTTTGCTTATGTGACCACAGATGAGATAAGAGGTTACTGGCCGGTGTCAGTGATTGCGTGTATGTAACTACATCACTTAGGATTAACTGCTCAAGGGTATCCGTGAACACAAAGTTGGTACTGAAGGTTGCTAGATGTGTATGTAGTCATGCAGGAAGGAAGTCTCAGCCCTAGAATGAGATTACACGCTCTAATTCTGCTGTGAACATCTATCCTTCTGCATCCTTGAGAAGCAACTCTTTACACTGGACATACATTTTGTATTCTGCTTCGTCAAACCTCTCAGTTATGGGTATTATAATGATGTTCAGAGCTTTATAATCTGTCTTTTTGTAAAGATCTTCAGAAGCTTGGCGACTTTCTGGTGGAACACAACCCTCTTTTACCCTAGCTGGAACTCTTCTAAATAGAGGAAGTGATAGTACATCTACCTGGCTAAAAGAACCTAGTGGCAGTACTTTCTTCCAGAAAAAACTAGACCCTTCATCATTGCACATATTCCAAAGAGTTTTAACAGTCATACCAGCAATAGCCTATATATATATATATATATATATATATATATATATATATAGATATATTATATATTATATATATATTATATATATATATATATATATATATATATATGTAATATATATTATATATATATATATATATATTCAGTTGCTTTAACTATTCTCTGAACAAATTACGGCGAGTTCTATATTTAATAGACAAATATACAATATAAAAATTAAAACAGCAAAAGCGAGTTCCACAGACACGTATTAATTAAGTTGACACTAAATTTGAATTCGTCAAAAGAGTCTATGAGAAAGATCACTAGCTCAGCCCACATATGCCGAAAGCTAATGAAAGTATATATTTTTAAAAAAGTTTGACCAATAAAATAGTGGAACCCAGGAACAAACTCTATGGCTTATGAATATTGGTCAGTCCAAAGTCTGACTGGTCTGACCGCTTCGGAAGGCCTTGTCATAGTTGACCATCCTCTGTTGAAAGTAGCTTAATAATGAAATACTTCTCGGGTTCATTTCAACATAGTACCTGGTTAGTCACTTACACAGAGGTAAAACACAAATCTCTCTCTCTCTCTCTCTCTCCGCACACATATATATATATACATATATATACACACATTTAACTGCAATGACCACGCAGTATATTAATGTATTGAAACGACGTAAGTATAGAGGAGCGTTCTGCACACGAGGAAGAGAAATAACGAACAAATGAAAAATGAGGTGAACCGCCCTGGGCGGTTCACCTCATTTTTCATTTGTTCGTTATTTCTCTTCCTCGTGTGCAGAACGCTCCTCTATATTTACGTCGTTTCTATATATAATATATATATATATATATATATATATACAGAGATGGGCAGTATTTAAATACATATGTATTTAAATATGTATTGAAATACGTTTGTATTGTAATACTTGTATTTATAAATACTTTTTTCGGTGTGTATTTAAATACTTTGAAAGAGTATTTGTTATTTAAAAATACATATTTTTAAATACATTTTTTAGCCTCAACTGTCAGATAACAATTTGCGCCCTGAAACAAAATACAAAATCTTTCTAATCATCTGGCAACTCTATAACTTCGGCTTATAGCCTTATCCTCTGACACAGCAGTCGTGCACGAGATACCGTTACGAGTGGTTGTGTGTGTGCATGTTGTGTTCGCAGCGCTCATTGTTCCATAAGGAAGATATCTTCAGCTCCTGCAGAAAGGCTTTTTTAATTTGCAGGCATCACCCTTTACCCGACAGAAGTAAATTATCAGACACTGCTTTCGAAAAAATAGTGTTACTGAGAGCAAATAAACAGAAAATTTAAGTTGATCATATAATGTCATTTCAAAATGCATCATTCATTTGAGTTTATAGTATAGTTTTGATTTAGCTTGTTATTTTGGAGTTTTCAAGAACGTTTTGATTTTTGTTAATATACGTTTTGATTTTGATCTGATTTCTGTAATACGTTTTGATTTTTGTAACAATGCACTATATTTGTTTTTGAATAAACTGTATCGGACGATAGCTACTTCATGATTTTATTTACTTCCTTAATTTAGGACTTTTGAGTAGGGCAATATTTTGTCAATAAAGTCAATTTTTTTTCAGCAAATACAAATAACGAGAAACTTCTAAAAACGAGGTTTTACTGTGCTACGTAAGGTCGATAAAAAGTCAATAAAGCTATATACGGTTATTTTTTTTAATTTTGGGTCATTTTTTTAATTTTGGGTCATTTTTTTAATTTTGGGTCATTTTTTTAATTTTAAGTCAATTTTAAATTTTTAGTCCATTTTTTGATTGACAAACCTGGGAAAACATCGGAAAATTTGTACATACTTTGAAACACAAAATACAAGTTATAATTTTAATTAAAACTTATTTTCAAAGTAAATACATGTAGCTGAAAGATGAGGTGCAAATTTAGGGCCTGCTTTTGGTGTCACCATAGCATGCTACAATCTTAGCGATAATTTGCATGCATTTTTTGCATTCTGGCATGATATAGTTGGATAAGTATTTAAAAATGTATTTGAAATGTATTTAAATACATTTTCGATGTAATGTATTTAGTATTTAAATACATTTTGAAAATATGTAATGTATTTGGTAATATTTAAATACTTTTTTAAGGAAGTAATGTATTTAGTATTTAATTACTTTTAAAGTATTTTGTGTCCATCTCTGTATACACACATAGTGAGTGTTGGGGTAGCGGTAGGGGTAGCACTTCTGCTTTTGAGGAAGATAAAAATAGTGATATGGCTGCACCAGTATTAAGGACACCTATGAATGCCATTACAACTACAAATTTGGAAGTACAATGTATACGGATAAAGACTCAAAATATAATTTGAATAAAATAAAATAACCATGATCTATTTACAAAAACAAAATTTGTTTTCAGAGCCATACACATCATTCAAATAGGGCACTTGCTCTCGGAAAAAGGTCACTGCACTCGAAAAAAGGTCATTGCAAAAATTGAGGAGGGGTCCAGACCAGACGTCGCCGACTCCCTACTCCGCCGAATATATATATATATATACAGTGCCCGCGAAAAGTAGCCGATCACTCAAGAAAATACAATATTTTCCCTTGATATTCAGAGACACATAATTCACTTTCTATTTGTTCTAGCGACATCTGGTAACTTTGAGGTTGCTCGCTGATATGAGAGCTATCCAACGCACTCTCAAATTAGTGTTCTGGTAGCCTTCGTTGCGGGTGGCTGTGTCTCAAATTTGTCAGATTTCACTGTTTGTGTAAATTTATTGATATTTTGTAATTTTTTACAGAAAGTGGTGTAAATAAAATTTATATATAATGTGTGCTAAAAAAAACTTAAGAGTGATTGTCGAGGTGCTATTGTTGCTTTGCATACATGTGAGAAATCACAGAGACAGATAGCTAAGGAATTAAACATACCCAAAGTACCGTTAATTTATGGGTTTCACGGGCTAAGAACAATGCCGGCCTAACCACGCCAGTCCCTAAAAACGATCTGGCAGACCGAGAAAAACAAATTCACGAACAGACAAACTTATGAAACGTTTAGTATTGAAAAACCCAACAATAACTGCGAAAGAAATAAAATTTAATATGAATAATTTGTTATCTGGTGTTTCTGAACGAACTATCCAGGAGCGGCTCCAAAAAGAACTCGGATTACCATCTCGCCATGCTGCTAAGAAACCGTTCATTAATGAAAAAATGCGTAAAAAACGTGTCGCATTTTGTAAAAAATATATTCATTGGACTGTTGATGACTGGAAGAAGGTTTTATTTAGTGATGAGTCGACATTTTTGACATTCAGAAGTTGTCCAAAAAAGGTTCGCTGGCCCATTGGCTCAAATAGGATGGACCCTAAATACACCCTAAAGACAATGAAACACCCTCCAAGTGTGATGGTTTGGGGTTGTTTCGGTTACTATGGGCGTGGAAACCTATATTTTCTTCCGAAGAACACAACTATGAATGGTGCACGGTATTTAGCAATGCTACAGGATAAACTTCCAATGGCAATGGCAATCCAAAGGACAAAAACATACATGCATGATGGTGCACCATGTCACAGGGCCAAAATAGTGACAAAATGGATTACTGACAATAAATTTGATATTTTGGATTGGCCTGGTAATAGTCCAGATCTCAATCCGATAGAAAATATGTGGCTAATAATAAAAAATAAGGTTGAATGCCACGACACTGGCTCAGTCGAAAAATTACAAGAAGCCATCAAAAAGGTATGGTGCAAGGAAATATCAGTGGAAGTTTGTCAAAACTTGATTAAATCCATGCCAAAACGTCTAGAACAAGTCATCCAAACCAAAGGACAGATGACAAAATACTAATATAAGGTTAGTATACATTTAAACATTGTTTTTTATGTAAAAAATACAAATTTCCAGGGTGATCGGATACTTTTCGCGGGCACTGTATATATATATATTAGGGCACTGCGAGTCAATTTTTTTACGAATCGAATCCCTAATCAAATTATCCCAAACAATTCAAATCGAATCGAATCAACTGGACACATAGAGATTAGAGTGTTTCTACACAAAATTAGTAATAAGCATAAAATTAATTAAATCTTCTTGAGAACAAAGGACAAAGTAAATCCTTCTAAAAAAAATGTATTAAGCATTTGATCATGAGGAGGAACAATGGTATTAAAGTATGATAAAAGTGTTATTCACAAGAGATTGGTCTCAGTATAGAGATTGAATTATATTCTAAGTAAAAAGAAAAGTGTTTATTTAGGAAAGTGTTCTTCAAAACAACATAACTGATGTTGTTTATCGGACTTAATGGAGAATCGAAAATATCGAATCGGAGCCCAAGCTAATGAATCAAATAGAATCCTCTCTCCCGATTTGAAATTAAATCGAATCTCGAAGCTTCTCATGGCCCTAATATATATATATTAGGGCGGCTCGTTTTTACACTTTTTTCGATATTTGATTGGGGGTAGTGCGGAAAAGTTGCGATTTGGAGAGAAAATAAAGTGTGTAAAATTTTTTTGATCTACGTCAATACCTTCCGGTGGCGGCGAGTCCTTAAAAATCGAAAAATAGGCCTAAAAACACATACAATTTTTATATAATTTTATATAATTTTTATATAATGTTCATTGTTCAATGACTGCTATTAATTTATTCAAGCCTATAATAGTGTTCTCAGGGTTGTTTGCACAGAAATATACCGGAATTAACATTTGTATAACATCTTGTTAAAACTTGCTTTAAATCAATATTTTGGATATTTTAACGGCTAACACGCCACCGGAAGTTATTAACAGATTGTGCTGAAATTTTTATTGTTTATTTTGTAAGTCTTTAAAACCATTTTCCAATCTACCCCGTTAGGCCTATTTTTTGATTTTTAACGACTCGCCGCCACCGGAAGGTATTGACGTAGATCAAAAAAATTTTACACACTTTATTTTCTCTCCAAATCGCAACTTTTCCGCACTACCCCCAATCAAATATCGAAAAAAGTGTAAAAACGAGCCGCCCTAATATATATATATATATATATATATATATATATATATATATATTCTAAGTCATTATTATTTTAAATGAAGGATTTATCAGCTATGCTTCACTATACATTAGAGGTTTGGTATCCCAGTGTAATGAAGTTTTGACAAAGTGAGCTTTCAGGTATAAAATAAAGCCTACGGTAGACTGCGTTTTAGAAGCATGTCAGAGATATTTTTCAGGATCATCATTAATTCGCTCTTTCAATTTCAATAAGTTTCACTTCATTTGCAGAATAAGACCTCTTCATATGCCTATATGTCTTGTCTCTGAAACTTTATACTTGTACCAGCTTGCAACTTTTCCCAGTAACCACAAGGAATTCCTACTGTCTGGTTATTTCTCACATATGTGCGGTGTATCTTCATGTCCTCCACACCCATCCAAGCTGTTGTTACTGACAGAAAATTGAACATTGTTTAAACATTAAACAAAGAATTGGTGCTAATTTGCCAAAATATTTATTTTCTTTATCATTCAAGAAGTCTTCTCTTTTTTGTATTAAAAAAGTGAGAAACAGGTGGTAGAATACTGTAAAGAATGTTCACATTTATTTTGAGAAGAGGTATGATATATAACCTCATGAACTCAACAGGAATATAATTACGAAGAAGAGCGTAATTTTAAATAGTCCTAAGTCTGCAGCCTCATCATATCGGAGTCATATTTTAAGTAAACACACACACACACACACACACCACACACACACACACACATATATATATATATATATATATATATATATGGGTGCTCATATTTATCATAGACGGATCTAGGGCGTGGGTCGGCCACGTCTGGACCCCCGTTAATTTCTTGCTAGTGCCCTTTCTTCAAGTGCAAGTGCCCTATTGGAATGATATGTATGGCTCTGAAAACAAATTTTGTTTTTGTAAATAGATCATGGTTATTTTATTTTATTCAAATTATATTTTGAGTCTTTATCTGTATTACATTGTTCTTCCAAATTTGTAGTTGTAATGGCTTTCATAGGTGCCCTTAGTACTGGTGCAGCCATATCACTATTTTTATCTTCCTCAAAAGTAGCAGTGCTAGCGCTACCACTACTCCAACACGATATTATATATATATATATATATATATATATATATATATATATATATATATATATGTACCTTGTAGGGAATGGACGTATTGTTTCTCTCTCTGTATTAACACCCAAATGAGAAGGGAATAAACTACTCGGCGGTTTATTCTGTTTACACCCGAAAGTGTATAAACTATCAGTGAATCCGTGCATATAACCTATTAAGTAAAATTCAGTAAAATTAACCCTTTAACGCCGAACGTTTTTGTAAGGTTAAGTCTAAATGCGTGTATTTGAAACGGTACGTATTCGACCCAGTCGGCGTTAGAGGGTTAAGAAAGTTCAATACAGTAAATAAATAATTTGTGGGTGTATTTCTTTTTACTTTAATTAATGAATAGCATGACCATGGGTCCAATTTCTTACTTAAGCTGCAATTTGTGTAATCTGGAAACAACTGAAAATGCAGCAATAAGATACGATTCCTGTAAAAAACTGCACTACTTTATCTGCATGAATTGGAATGATAGGAAAATATCTCTTGTCTCGAACGCGAAACAGATCGTGGGAATGAAATTTCTGTGTGACGCATGTACAGTGACTTGTACACAGACTGTAAACTCCTTCGCGGTATTTAAAGAAATGGAGAAAACAAACTCCGGTGTTACAAAAAAAGGGGGAATAATGGGAAATGAGGAGTCCGGAATGTTCCAATGAAAATTCGGGTGGATGAGAGAAAGGAAGAAATAACGAACAACAATACAATAACGAATAACAATATAAACAATATAATACGGAATGGAGATATAGATGAATGAAAAGAGATAAGTAAAAGTTGCGAGGTAGTAAAACTTTCCAACGAGCGAAATGATAAAAAGATAATAACTGAAAACGTAGGAAATAAACATCCAAAGAAAAATAGTGATAATACCAAAATTAAGAACATTGAAAATAATAAGATAACAAGAAGTAGAAGCGTAGAAAATATCGTATGTAAATACTACTCGAAAGGGAACTGCAGATATCGTATCGGGATGGGCAATGCATCTATGCACATCCCACATTATGTAACACACATTACACAAGTGGATATTGCAAATTTGAAAAGAAGTGCAAGTTCCACGATCTTACTGTCTGCAACACCTATGCAAGATATGGGAGGTGCAAATACGAACAAAAATGCCGTTACTCCCACCGTCAAAGGAAGGCAACGGGTGAAGAGGAAAAACGAACATCAGAGAAGGGTACCAAATTTTTAGACGTAGCCAACGCAATTCAGCTGCTAAATACTATCCAGCAAATACAAAGTCAGCTGACAAATATAGGAATCCGAGAGCCGGACAGAAGGCACACACAAAGACAGAAATTCTCGGAGGACCACAAGGCAACGAAACCGGCACCACCGCTCGAAAACGAATCGGAAACACCTGTATGCGAAACCGATAGAGAAAAAATAAAAATATTCCTAGCCAACATTCAGGGACTTAAATCAAATCATTCCTCGGACAAATGTTTGTACCTGAAAGGTCTCATGTAAGAAGCCGGATCAGACTTTGCATGCCTCACGGAAACTCATCTAAAGGACTGCCAGGCGAACTGTGAAAACTGTGAGTTCTGTGTTGATAAAAAATAAATACAAATTGACAACTATAACATACTCCGAGCCGACAGAACAGTGAGACGTAAAGGAGGATGTGCTATTTACTCACGCGAAAGGCATATGGCAGAAATGACTATAAGTACCTGAAACAGCTAAGTAGAATGTGTAGCAGTAAAAGTTGAAAAATTAAATATGGTACTAATTGTAATGTACAGACACCCAAACACGCCAACTTCAAAATTTTCAGATTCCATTACAGAGGTAAGAAACTGGGTCAAAGATCTACACTCTCCAACCCCAAATATTTTTCTCTATAGTGAATTTAATTTCCCATTCATAAAATATAAAAGGATAGGAAAAAATATCTCTATAAATCACGACAAGGGGGCACACGGGAAGACCAGGAGCAGGTAAAAATGCTACTAGCTCTAGCTGATGAATTTATGTTAACGCAAGAAATAACAGTAAACACGAGAAAAAACACTACCTAGATTTGGTATTCACAAACAACAGCAACCTAATATCGGACCATAACATTATTGAAATAACAACCAATATAAAAGCAACAGGACAGGAAAGAACACGAACAAAGGAAAGAACACGAACAAAAGAAAGAAGCAAATTCGAGGCCAAGACAACGGAAGAGATGTTAATGACTTTAGAGGAGAAGACGCTGGAAATTGTGGAAAGGCATGTCCCAGAAATACAACAAATAGGAAAGAGAAGCAGATTCGAGAGACAAAAGAGGTCATTGTTCCGAAAGAGGAAAAGAGTGACTGCAAAATTAAGTAACTGTAAAGATAACAACATCAGAAAAATAATAATGATAAACTGCAGACTATCGATGACGTCATACAGGAACTAATTGAGAAGCAAACAGAAAAAGAAGACGACGCTATAGAAGCGATAAAGGTTAATTCAAAATACTTCTATAATTTTGCAAAAAGGAAGTCGAAAAACCATGCGACTATCGGAACTCTGAAAAACGAAAACAGTGCTTCATTTGATGATCTAACAGAAGTATCGGAAATATTAAGAACTTAGTATGAATCATCTTTCAATATCCCAAAAACTGACAAACTGATATGCGACAGAAACGCCTTCTTTGAAAAAGAACTACAAGGGGAAAGTATAACGGACTTCGACTTCACGACAGATGATATTACACAAGCTATAGGGAAACTAAAAACACACTCAGCGGCAGGACCGGACAAATGGAATGCAACACTGATCACAAACTGCAAGAATGCAATCGCTGAGCCCCTATACTGGATATGGAGACGATCATTAGACACGGGAGAAATACCGGGCATCCTGAAGAGCGCGAACATAGTCCCAATATATAAAGGAGGAGATCGATTTGAGGCCAAAAACTATAGGCCAGTGTCGCTTACATCTCATCTCACTAAAATATATGAAATGATAGTTAGAGAGAAAATCTATGACTTTTTGGAAACTCATAAAAAATTAAATGATAACCAACATAGATTTCGGTCAGGCAGATCATGCCTATCACAAGTAATGGAACACGACAACAACATTATTGATGCACTGGAAAGTAATGAAAACTATGATGTAATATACACAGACTTTGACAAAGCGTTTCGACAAGTGTGACCATGGAATCATAATACATAAACTGAAATATATGGGAATAACAGGAAAAGTAGGGAAATGGATATATAATTTACTTAGTGAGCGGCGGCAAGTCGTTACAGTACAAGGAATATCTTCATCAGAATCAGAGATCCTCAGCTCAGTACCACAAGGTACTTTAAACGTACAAGGACCTTTAAACGTACGAACGAACGAACGAGTGAATTGTAACCCCATACATTGCTCAAAATGGCTTCCAAAGGTCAGGTAAACGCCCTGAAATTAGAAATGAAGGATCTAGCAAATAAGTATAATTCCCTCTTTGACTTAGTGCACAAAAGTAATAATGTAATCAAAGACCTTGAGGCAGTAATAAAAGTTGTACAACATAATAACGAATTGTTAAAGAGGGACAATGCAAAACTGGAATATAGAAATATGGAGCTCGAAAAGAGCATTCACTATGCACACGACGAGATAAAGGATCTTAACTCTAGTCTAAACTCGCTTACTAAAAATAATCGTAGCATGGAGATGATAAAAAACGAGCACGATTCAATTAGGAATAAATTAAACAGCCTAGACGATAATTCACGTGCCAATAACTTAATCATAATGGGGGTATCTGAAATGAATAGAGAAACAAACGGCGAAACGAAGAAAAAGGTGGAGGACATAATAAAAGATAGACTGAATTTGGGGAATATTAAGATCAAAAGTGCTTTTAGATTAAAAAAATAAATTCCACCACAAAAAGCAAATTCTAGAGTTAATGACACGACTGAATCTAAGACGTCCACTTCAGCTATAAAAGTAATATGTGAGGATGAAACTCACAGAGATTTAATACTAAAAAACAGAAGAAAGCTGAAAGGATAAAAAATCTTCGTCAATGACGCCGTATGTGAGGAAACACGTAAAATTCGTAAAGAAAAGCTCCCTAAACTCATAGAAGCGAGGAGACTCGGGAAAGTTGCCTACTTCCTTGGAGCGAAGTTAATTATTAAAGAAAGAGAGACTCCTCCAACGCGAATACTTCGGTCAGAGGAGTTCACCTTGTTAGCAAAGAAGCATTCGAAGCTATGAGAACGACGAAAACGCCAGCCGACAGTAGGCACATAGTAGGCCTGCGAATAACTCCGCATACAATCTCAACAGTCGACTTTTCCATTCTCGGCTCAACTGGGCGGTAACCCCTTATTCCCGTATTCTGTATTTAGTGAAATTGTTTGAGAACTACTGTTAAATGGCTTTCATCGATAAAGACTTTCAGAGTATATGTGCCGACATTAATCATTTCAATTCATTTCCAAAAAATTCTGTATCCAGTTTAGAGAATCTAGAACAGGAATCTGGTGTAGGCAATTGCATGGTCTCATCGATAGATGAGTTTAATGCCTTTGTATTACAAAAAGATATTTATAAAAATCTTTCAGTGCTAAATCTAAACATTCGAAGCTTACCTAGGAACTATAACTGCTTATTGGCCCTTTTGAAAACTTCTACGGTGAAATTTAGTTATAATTCTCACGGAAACCTGGTTAAATAGTAGTATTAAAAACCTATATAATATAGATAATTACGTTGCTTATCATACTGTAAGAGATGGTCAGATTGATGGGGGTATCTCTGTTTATGTGCATCAAACTTACGACTCCAACGAAGTATTTTCTCTATGTAATAGTGACAAGGAAAACCTGATTGTGAATATAAAAGACAAAAGTAATGTATATTCTGTCCATGCAATATATAGACCACCTAATACTAATATCAATAGCTTTTTAATTCACCTAGATAACATGTTATGCAACTTTCATAAATCGAATGCCATAGTTGCGGGTGACTTCAACATCAATTTGCAATCTGAAGCAATCTCTCATAAATTTTTAAACTTAATGAATTCTTTCTATCTTAGTCATTCTATTACCAAACCCACTCGAGTCTACAGTTATGGCAATTGAATAACAGAATCTACGATTGATAATATATTTGTAAATAGCAATGCCCTTGTAAATTCTGGAATTATAACCACTGACATCAGTGATCATTTTCGTACTTAGGCTATTTTCAATAACATTGTTCAGGTTGAGGACAAAACAACTATTGATTACAGAATATTCTCAGAGGTTAAGAAAAGAAAATTTATTGGGGCTGTAGAAAATACTCGACTTGACTGTGACGAACCTTTAAATGATCCAGATCATATGTTTCAGTTCTTCTATGACACCTTATTCCATATTTTTAATATTTGCTTTCCTTTAAGGAGAAAAACAGTTTCGCCCAAAAGTGTCGCAAATCCATGAATCACTCCAGGAATTATCATTTCAATAAAGAACAGAGATAAATTATTCAAATTGCAATTACAAAGCAAATTTCCTCAAATACAATATACTCAATACAGAAACAAATTAACTAAAATAATCAAAATTGCAAAATATAACTATTATAACAATCAATTTTCCAAACATAAAGGAGACATGAAAAACACTTGGACAACCATAAACAATCTTCTCGGAAAACAAATTAAGAAAAATTCAATAGAGAAATTAAATGTTGATAATAAAGAAATTACTGATGATACTGCATTGCAGATTCTTTAAATGCACATTTTACTTCAATAGCGGATAAGCTTCGCTTACAATTAATAAATAATGATCACTCACCTCTAGAATATATGCCACTCAGCCCACTAAATTCATTTTCTTTTGTTCCTGCTACCTCTACTGAGGTCCAGAATATTATTGGTAAATTAAAAAATACAAAAAATAACATTCATAACATTCCTGTACCTATATTGAAACTTGTTAAAGATAAGATATCTGTAACTTTGGCTAAAATTATCAATCAAAGTATTTCGAAAGGAATATTCCCATCAATGCTAAAAACTGGTTGTATCACACCCCTTATTAAAGGGGGGTGATCCTACACTAGCAACAAATTACAGGCCAGTGTGTTCATTATCTGTGTTCAGCAAAGTTTTTGAAAAAATTGTAAAAAGTAGAATGTAGCGATATTTAGAATCCTACAATTTATTATCTCCAAATCAATATGGCTTCCGTAATAATAAAACAACGGAAATGGCACTTTAAATCTTATGGAAAATGTAAATATAGCTAAGGAGAACAAAGAAATAATGATATCAATATTTATGGATTTGAGTAAGGCGTTTGATGTAATAGACCATAATATTCTATTTAATAAATTATATTGTTACGGCTTTAGAGGAGCAATCAGTGATTGGTTTAAAAGTTATTTGTCCAATAGATATCATTTTGTATTAGTAAATAAGGTTTGCTCAACTAAAGCGCTTGTTAAACATGGTGTGCCACAGGGCTCAGTTCTGGGTCCACTGTTATTTTTATTATATATAAATGACCTCCCATGTTCATCTGATATACTGAACTTCATAATGTTTGCAGGTGATACAACTGTCTCTTTTTCTTGCAAAGATGTTAATACAGCTAAGAATATATTTCATTCAGAATTCATCAGTGTAATGAAATGGTTGACCACCAATAAACTCTTCTTAAATACCAGTAAAATGCTGGTGTAATGCTAGATAAGAATTTGCAATGGAGTGATCATGTAAATTATATCGCGAAAAAGATTTCAAGGAGCGTTGCTATAATGTTTAAACTTACAAATGTAGTCCCTAAACAAGTTTATTGACTATTTATCATACTCTTGTTCATCCTTATATAACATACTGCACCCTTGTGTGGGGAAACTCAGCTAACAACGCATTAAATGGTATCTTTGTCATCCAAAAACTAACAATAAGGTTATTATCTGATGCTGATTATCTGATGCTAGATAAAAATTTGCAATGGAGTGATCATGTAAATTATATCGCGAAAAAGATTTCAAGGAGCGTTGCTATAATGTTTAAACTCACAAATGTAGTCCCTAAACAAGTTTTATTGACTCTTTATCATACTCTTGTTCTTCCTTATATAACATACTGCACCCTTGTGTGGGGAAACTCCGCTAACAACGCATTAAATGGTATCTTTAACATCCAAAAACTAGCAATAAGGTTATTATCTGATGCTGATTTCCTTGATCACTCTAGTGCATTATTTAAAGAGCTAAACCTATTAAAGCTCAACGATATAACCAATCTGGCACATTTTATTTTTATTTACAAGTGTAAGAACAAAATCATTAATTTGCAATGGGTAAATAGATATTTTGTAACTCATCAAGAAATCCACTCGTATCAGACCAGAAGTAGATTAAAGCTTGTTATACCTCAATTTAGATTGTCTTCATCTCAAAAACTACCCATTTTAATTGGATTGAAACCATGGAATGACTTGCATGCCAATATAAAAAATATTGTGAATGTAAATTTGTTTAAAACCAAGTTGAAAACCCGATTAATAATGGCATACTAACAAAAATCTAGGATTTACAGTATGTCCACTAATGTTTAATATTGTCCACTAATATTGTTTAATATTGTAATACATGTTTTAAGTATTAATAATACTAATTTACTTATTTATTATTATTAATTAATAACAGCTAGCTGCTTATTTTAAATAAGAGTCCAGTAAAGCCTAAAGCTTAAAGGCCAAATTAAATAAAATAAATAGTCGAGCTTCACAATTATTCATGTCAGTGTAAATTGAAATTTTTTATTTATTTTATTATCATTAATAAAGGTTATTCTATTCTATCTATCTATCAAGGAACAGTATTAGCTCCACTACTCTTCATAATCATGCTAACTGACATAGATGAGGACGTTACCAGAGACAGCACAGTAACATCCTTTGTCGATGACACAAAGATCAGCAGAAAATAAGAAACCCAGAAGATATAGGATCTCTACAAACAGACATGAACAGAATCTATAAGTTGACGGAAGACAACAATATGAAGTTTAACACAGAAATTTCAGCTGTTTAGGTACGGAAAAAGAGAAGACCTAAAATCCATGGAATTTTATACCCCAAATGGACAGGAAATTCAGAGAAATTCTAGAGGAAAAGATTTAGGGGTTGTAATGACTGATGATGCGAAATTTGAAACACAAAATAAGATAGCAGTAAACAGAGCATAAAGAATAACTGGGCAGATTGTGAGAACCTTTAAACGAAGGGATAGGAATATAATGATTCCTCTACTGAAAACACTGATCATACTCTAATTGGAAAACTGCTCGGTTCTAACATGCCCATATAAAAAAAAGACATTAGACAACTAGAAGGGATTCAGAGAAGCTTTACAACCAAGATCAATGGGTGGAAAGAACTAAATTACTGGGAAAGGTTATGTGAATTAAACCTATATTCACTGGAAAGGAGGAGAGAGAGATACACCATTATTTACACTTGGAAAATAATGGAGAAACTAGTCCCTAATCTTACTCAGAACCCTGTTACTCCCCAAACAACGGTAGAAAGTAGAAAAGGAAGACTGTGTTGTGTTCCCAAATTAAGGGCAAGACACGGACCATCCTTAACCCTGAAAGAAAATAGTTTTGTTGTGAGAGGACCAAAACTGTTTAATTAGCTGCCCAAAGAACTAAGGAACACGAACGGTGTTGCATAGACATCTTCAAAAGAAGATTAGATGCCTAGCTCAGAGCAATTCACGATGAGCAGAGCGAACCTGGCTATGTGAGGTGGAGAGTACAAAAAACCATCTCACTACTTCACCAGGCCAACTCGAGAGGAGGGGCAACAAGCTTGACCTTCGTGAAATGAGGAATCATCGCACGGAACCTTTGAAAGGTTGAAAGGAAAGGAAAGGCGTATATATATATATATGTGTGTACGGAGAGAGAGAGAGAGAGAGAGAGAGAGAGAGAGAGAGAGAGAGAGAGAGAGAGAGAGAGAGAGAGGAGAGATTTGTGTTGGCTCTGTGTAAATGACTAACCAGGTGCTATGTTGAAATGAACCCAGAAAGTATTTCATTATTAAGGTAATGTCAACAGAGGATGGTCAACTATAACAAGGCCTTCGGAAGCGTTCGGACCAGTCAGACTTTGGACTGACCAATAGAGTGTATCATGCTTAGGTCGAATATTGAAAAACTTGAAATTTCAAGGTTGGCAGTATGTATTCCTATGTAAAATTGAATTTTAGGAGGGGTTCGTCTTCTGCAACGTTTGCGAAAAATCGCATTTAAGTGTCCAAAATCGCACTTTTTTGTCGAGAAATGGGATTTTTTGCCAAGTTCAAAGACTTGGGAGCCTCAAATGACCTCCATATGTTCCATATTGTTCACATACACCCTTAAGCATTTCTAGGGCCAAGCTTGGACCCATTTAAGATCAGCCAAAGTGGTTCATAACCTCTAAAATAACCAAAATCACCCAAAATGGCCCAAAACTAAGGCATTGTATGATTTTTTAGTCTCCTATACACCACATTTCGCGGCTGTTCTCTTCATCAGGCAGAATCTTTTTGTTCTTCTTTCTTGGTCTTGCATTTTCTTTTTTTTAGGAACACCTCCACCAATTTTTATTTATTTTCTTTTCGGCATCACTGAGTGTGATGGCAGCTGCCCCCATCTTTCCGCAAGCTGCTGTGACATTCAACCTTTTTTGCAATTGCAATTTTTCTTTAATATTTGTATAAGTCCCTCCTCCACCCCCAGCTTGTAATAATATGCTGGTCAACTGAATGTTTTGAGATTTTTTTCTTCTGAAGGCATCTTGATTTGTCCAGCAGGTCTTGTAGAGATCTAAAACATGTTCATAATGTCTTGCTTGGACTTGAAAACTGGCAACAATTCTCTGTGATCGATCCTAGCACGAACAAACCATCTCTTCTCTCTTGCCCATACACTGCATGAGCTGCAGCTGAAACTTCCTGGACTGCTCTTTCACAGCTTTGAGTGTGAACTGAGAAGTTCTCAACTTCAAGTGGAGACCTGAGAAGCTCCTCAACTTCTCCTCTTGACATCTTACAAGTGAAGAGTGGCTCATACAGTTTCTCCTTATCCCAATTAATCAGAGTAATTGGAGAAGTGGCATCAAAATTCAGTTTAGGGTTTCTATGAGTTCTCAGACTCATGTCTCCATACTCAGACTTACCTCTGATCTTCTTGATCATCTCAACCCCCCATGCCCTCTCCTCATCCTCACTGCACAGGAGAGAGGCAATGAGGTTCCCACTGTGAGCATGATAAGCTCCACGAACTATCACATGAGTGATTATGTTCCTGACTTCAGAGGTCTGGCTTCTCAGCAGTACCAGAGCGGTCACAATATGGTGAGGTCCATACCTCATGTGGTGCTTCACCTTGATCACAAAATACATCTTGAAGTAGAAGTCCAGGCAGTCCACAGCATCAACAGAGCCTCACCTGTAGTCAGCTAGCGAGACTGATTCAGTGGGCCACACTTCAGACCAGCAACTTCCTTGCTCAAATCTCCTGTCTTGAGAGCTTTGATCAGTAGGTAGCAGTTCTTCTGGTCAGTGCTAAGGTTCTGTACAATGTCTTCTGGCAGTTCAATTATATCTTCTCCTGGCAGAGCATGAAGCTAAAGTTGACAGGTATGTCATTGATCTTCTCCAAAAGTTTTCCTATTGGGCCACTGAACCCAGACTTCTGCGTGTAGGGACCATCAAGCTTCATGATCATGTGCCTGAGGTTGAGTTCATTAATATGCAACTGGCATATCAGCCAGTGACACTTGTGACCTAGCAGTCTCTCCAAGTGAGTGATGGCTCCTCCATCAGGTCCTGTGTTTGTGTTGGTGGAGTCACCACCAAGGACCACAATAGTATCTTTAGCACCATGAGTACTAATCCACCCCAACAGAGCCTGAGCTATCTTCAGTGCAGGTTTTTCATTTCCTTCAGGTTCTTCTGGTGTACAGTGGAAGAGATACTTCCCCTCAGGTTCCCAGGTAACACTATAGTGCTCTTCAGTTGTAATATCAGGATGGAAACAGCCAGTTTCTTCATTGTACCTCATGATCTTTGTCTCCTTATCTTGTTTTCCATCAAAGAAAATTCCCTTGATCTCCTCTCCCTCTGTCCTTTTCTCCAGGGCCCCAACCGAGGCACCTATTACACAATATTGTGCCCCTCCACATCTTCATCCTGTCAACAGCTAGCTATGCCTTATCAGCAGATAGATGGCCAGCTTTGATGAGATCTTGCAAGAAACCAGTTGCAATGGCTGCTGCAGGAGGGTTTGCCACCTCGAACCTGACTGCAGCCGCAGCAGTGCTTAAGATATCCATGTAGTTCCTCCTGGCAGAGGTGGAGACCTTGCCAGTGTTGACACTGGAGCTTGTGCCTGGTACAGTACTGGAAAAATCTGTGTCAGCAGTAGGAGCTGCTCTGCCTGGAGACTCTTGCAAGGAAGTCACCTCATCTTCACCATCATCACCATCATCAACTCTAAGCAGTAGCTCCTTTTCTTCTTCCTCTTTTCTGTTTCTCTTCTCAGCTGCCTTCTGTTCTTCCTCCTTCCTCTTAGCAGCCTTCACCTGCTTCACTGTTTCCTTCACATCAACAGATGCCATTCGGAAGCCAGAAACTTCTGAGGATTTGATCCTCTGGTAATGGAGCCACTCTAGCTCTAGCTTTGGAATCTTCTGAGGCAGATGACAGTCACAGTTGACATGAACTCTAGCAGCACAGCCAGAGCAGCCAGATGCTTCAGTTCCACAGAGAGTGATAACATGTCTGCAGGTTGTTATGCCAAACAATGTATCAAGTTCAGATATTCTCTTCTCTCTCTTTGCAGCCTTCACTCTGCCATTCACTAGTTCAGTCATTTCATTCCACCTGACAAGAATCTTCCTGGCAATGGATCTCTCTTGAATGATCACAGGAGGAGTGAACTTGGCATTGCTTTTGCGCCACTGTGCCAGAACCAGTGATGCCAAGTCCTTAGCCAAATCTTGCAGAGGGTACTGAGCATTCTTCATATCATCCAGAAGCAGCTTCTCTTCCTGGAGGAGGATTCCTCTCTGAAACACAGCTCTCCAGGTTGGAACTTCTGTGGGAAATAACTGCTTTCCTGGACCCACCAGATCACGCAGCTTTGAACCTGAACTTTTTCTGGTCTTTCGTCTTTGCTTAGCCATGGTGGCTACACAATCTTCACCAAGCTTTGTATCTGAAACAGAAAATTATCACATTGAAACTCTAGTAGCCTATAACAGCTGTTACAATGGTTTTGTTTGGTAAGAGGCCGGTCTGTTACATTTGTACTACAGTGTATGTCCTACACAGCTGTTCTGTAAATAACCAGAAAAAGAAAAAGTGGAAATTTGAACACTTAAACGTGATTTTTAGCAAAAGTTCAAGAAAACAAACCCCTCCTAAAATGTAATTTTACATAGGAATACCTACTGCCAATCTTGAAATTCACGCTTCAATGAGCATGATACACCCTACTGACCAATATTCAGCTAAGCCATAGGGCTTGTTCCTGGGTTCCACAATTTTATTGGAAAAACTTTTAAAAAAATATATACTTTCATTTGCTCTAGGCCTGTATGGGCTGAGCTATTGATCTTTCTCGTAGACTGTTTGACGAATTCATATTTAATACCAACTTAATCCTTAGAGTGATAAGGTATGTTTGCCTGCTTCACTCGCTTTTGCTGTTTTTAGTTTTATATTTTATATTTATCTACTATTAAATATAAAACTCGCCGTAATTTGTTCAGAGAATAGATAAAGAAACTCTGAATATATATATATATATATATATATATATATATATATATAGGCTATTGCTGATATGACTGTTAAAACTCTTTGAAATATGCGCAATGATGAAGGGTCTAGTTTTTTCTGGAAGAAAGTGCTGCCACTTGGGGCTTCCGGCCAGCTACTGTAGATGTACTATCACTTTCTCGATTTAGAAGAGTTCCAGCGATAGTCCATTCAATCTGTGATTGGACCTGGAAGTAATTCAAACAGAAATGGTTTTAACTGTTTTCGCACCCTTACCTCACCATAAATGATATATTAAAAACTTACCACAATCGGGCCAGGCCAATTTCCGTAAATCCAAGATGGCCACCGCTATAGGCCTGTTCAAAAATCAACTTTTTCTTATTTTCATAGGTTTCTGTACATTTTCCCATGCTTTTTGACCTGAAAAAGCCGAAAATCACAACTATTTTGACCTAGGATGTTGGGAAGCATTGCCGCATGGAGCTTTAAATTTGCTGCCTTAAAATCGGCCAAAGAGCCAATTCCGGGGTCCCTTGAATTATGTTTTGCACTTTAACTTTTGATCTAAACAAGATAGAGCAACAAATTAGGTATCAAATGAAACAGCATAAAATTAATAAATAATAATAATAATAATAATAATAATAATAATAATAAATAAATAATAATTAATAATAATAATAATAATAATAATAATAATTATCTATCATTTTTCAGGAAACAACAGAAACTCAATCAGAATCTAGAAAACCATCTACAAGTTACAACTTCACAATGGCATTAAGCAAGGAGCTGAGGGAGCTCCGTGGGCGCACAGTTGATATCTCAGAACCTCCACGTACTGTCCACAGGCAGGTGTCAACTGGGCCATCTACCAGATCTCTCACTGAAACTTTCCTGGTTGGATACCCTTCAGCTTTTATCAGTGGTTCCCAGCTTCCCACGAACAGACAGGCGTTCCAGTATTTCCTTAATCTTCAGAATTTACCGGAAAATGCAGGGAGGCCCATGGTTCAAGACCTTGCATATGAAACAGTTGAATCTATCATCCCATTCTGGCAGATGGCTAGGATCAAGACAATGACCAAGTACAACGCAATGAAGCTCTTCATGAAACTACATGAGAAACATCGTGCTCTGGTGAAAAGCAAATGAAGAGCAAGTAACCCTGGAGGAAAAAGAGGAGCATTTGTGCTGGAATTAGACAGCCTGTTCGATATAGGAGCTCCAGATGCAATCCAGGAAATACAGAACAACAGACTGTTATCCAGAGAGAAGAAAGATGAGGATATCAGGTTCTACGAAGACCAAAAGACTGAGAGAAAAGGTCATATTTCTGGTCATGACAAGATTTTTGAGACAAGATCCCTGCAGCAAGCAGCGAGGAATGAAAGACTGCAGCATAGACAAGAACAAGGTAAAACTAATTACTTTGAACGTTACAAAAAGTTTTAAGTTTTACTCCATTGCGATATTTAGCATGTACTTAACAATTACTGTCTTAACATGTTGTACTATTTTACAGCTGCAGCAGAACAAGAGGCAGTTGTTCATGTGGATGACATTACCTGGGGTGACTCAACTGACAACGACGCTAACACAGAGGACATGGATTACCATCAGCCTCGTCCTGGATGTTCTCACCATCAAGACACTGTGACTAGTGTGACTTTGACGTTTCCAAGGAAGGTCATGGAATGTGATGTCATCTGCAATACAGCTGATCGTCTTGGTTTATCAGACAATCAAGTTACTGCCATGGTTTCTGCCACCTTGAAAGCTGGAGGGGCTGATCTGGATAACTTCGTCATCTCAACCTCAACAACATGTCGCAACAGAATGCTGTCGACGTATAATATCAGCCAGAGTCACATGTCCAAGTTTTGTGAAAAACCCCCACAGTACGCTGCCTTACACTGGGATGGAAAGTTGCTCAAAGATGTCTTGGGCAGTGAACCTGGAAGTACCTCAGAGACTTTAGCTGTGCTAGTGTCTGGTCCACCTTCATACACTGAAGGAAAGTTATTGGGAGTACCTGTCATCGACAATTCTTCTGGCACAGCTCAGGCTGAGGCTTCAATGGATTTACTGGAGACATGGGAACTTACGGATAATGTTACTACCCTTGTTTTTGACACTACATCCAGTAACAGTGGAGTTCACAGAGGAGCTGCCAAACTGCTAGAGAAAATGCTGAACAAAAAGGTGTTTTATCTGGCCTGTCGACATCACATCCTGGAAATCCTAGTAGGAGCAGTTTGGGAGAAGCTGTTTGGGAAGGTGAAGGGGCCAGATAATCCCTGGTTTGAGCATCTGAAGGATGTTTGGACGGACTTGTCCAAGGAAAACCCAAAGATGCTGGCTATCAACAGCAAATGGCTGAAGGAAAAGAAGAAGAACAGTGAAGAAATACTGGAGTCGACCAGGCGCCATTCATCAGGCCAGATGGATGGCCAGAAACCTGTACTCCATGAAAATGCTGATGTTTGCAGATCAACTTGAGTACGACGAAGACACTGTATCAAGGCTGGAAAGGCTCAACACCTTCCTTGCGCTGTTCTACACTCCTGTATGGATGATGTCAATGTCTGCTGCAGATGCTCCCGTGAATGATCTAAGTCTAATCCAGGACATGTTGAAGTACAAGAAAACTGACCCAGAGCTTGCTGATGCAGTACTTAATAAGATGGAAAACCACAAATGGTACCTGACGCAGGAAGTCGTGCCATTTGCCCTGTTCAGCAGTAGATTGAGTGACACATTGAAGCACGACATTGCTGCCCAGTTACATGCCACTGAGAAGCCAGACAGCTTCAGAACAGGAAAGCCTCTATTCCAGAGAGTCACAGCTAAGACCACCCTGGTTGATCTCATTGGCCCAGAATCACATTTCCTGCTGGACACACTGAACATTGGATCCGAGTGGCTTCTGGAACCTGTCACGTCTTGGCCACAGAATGAGGACTACAGAAAAGCGTTGGACTATGTTAAGAATCTGAAAGCGGTGAATGACATTGCTGAACGTGGTGTCAAGATGATGAGCGACTTTGCAAATGTCATAACAACAGATGCCAAGCAAAGGGACTATCTCCTTCAAGCTGTGGAGTTCAACAGACGCCGCTTTGACAGCTTCAAGAAACAAACTCTCAACAACTGACTGTGTAAATGTCATTATGAAATTAATCATCATGTAATGCTTTCACTTCTTGATCGATTAGACTTGTGACAAAATGTTAATCTCAAATTTGTGTCATGAATAATGCGCCTTGTCTGCCTTGAGTGTGAGAAAACGAATTTTGTGATATTTCTGAAATCTTTGTATGTACCAATGTGCCATTTCTTGTTTCAAGACTATTATAATTGTATAAGTTAGAAAGAGGATTAAAACACTTTAATTTGGTGCCTATTTTGTTGCTCTATCTTGTTTAGATAAAAAGTTATAGTGCAAAACATGATTCAAGGGACCCCGGAACTGGTGCTTTTGGCCGATTTCAAGGCAGAAAACTTAAAGCTCCATGCGGCAATGCTTCCCAACAACCTAGGTCAAAATGGTTGTGATTTTCGGCCTTTTCAGGTCAAAAAGCATGGGAAAAAGTACAGAAACCTATGAAAATAAGAAAAAGTTGATTTTTGAACAGGGCTACCACCGCTACCATCGGTAACAATAAAGTGGCACCAAATTTTTACTATTCAATCAATTTCTTATTGTAATATATCATTCTGTAGGTTTTAATGGTCAACGAAACCATTAAAATGGATTAGAATAGTGTCTGATGCTTAGTTTGTCAATTATGGCGGCCATCATGAATTTTCAAGATGGCCGACGTGTGAAAAACCTGCATTTACTTATATCTTCGTTTCTAATATATGTAGGTTCACAATTTTTGTGTCTAAACATACATTTTCAGGGTCAGGGAATATAATTATAGCGCTTAGGATATTGTCAGGTGGGCGGTAGGCCCACCATGGCGGCCATCTTGGATTTTCAGGATGGCCGCTATGCGAAATCATATATGATCCGAGTTTCTTAATACGCCTGAATCCTAAACTTGGCGCTTAAAAATGCAATTACTTCCAGGTCCAATCAGTTTCTAAAACAAAATTAACACTGTAATTTTGCAATAAAATTAATTAATTCTATTATTTTGTTTCAGGTCAAAATGGATTCTGAACGTTTCGAAACCTGTGCAATATGTAAAGAAGTCATAGATGACCGTGATTCTTATGTGACACTAACAGAAAAAGGTGCCTTGGGTGTTTGCAATGCTAGCAGAGAAAGAGACGATGACATCTTTGTCACAGCTGGAGACAAACTACACAGATCATGTAGAGATCCATATATTAATAAGAAGAACATTGCATCTTACAATAAAAAGAAAGCATCCACATCTTCTGATGCCACTGCATTTAAACTTAGTTTAAGATCTGATCACGACTTTAATTACAAATTGGATTGTTTGTTCTGCAAAAATCGCATCACCGAAAGAGATAAACGGGACAATAAAGCTTTTCAAGTGATGTGCAAGAATCGTGAGTTTGATATCAGTATTCTAAAAGTTTGCGAACAGCGCAAGGATGGCTGGGCAGTTGATGTAAAAGGGCGTATAGCTTTTGTAAATGATTTACATTCAGAAGATGCGGTGTATCATCAAGCATGTAGTACTAACTTTCGTATTGGAAAAGGTATTCCAAAACTATACGATAGTAACACACAAACGAGTCAAAGTTTAAAAAGGGGTCGGCCTTATGATGAATCTCAAGAGTCTGCCTTTGCTTTTGTGGCGAATTATTTGCGAGAAAATGATGATGAACAAACCACAATCAATGATCTTTTGTCAATAATGCAGGATCATCTGAAAGATTCATCAAGTCATGCATATACTTCCAAATGGCTGAAAAGTCGTTTGATGGAGCATTTTAAAGATGAAATTGTTGTCACGGAGATTAATGGGAAACATAATGTTGTCACATTCAGATCAAAAACCAAGAATATTCTCTATGATTTCTATAAAAGCAAGAAATCAGATGACGTAGAAACTGAAAAAAATCGCATTATTGAAACTGCGGCAAAGCTGCTAAAAAGTGAAATTAAAGAATGCGATAGTTCTTCAACAATGTATCCATCCACCCAAGACATAAATCTCGTGCCCGTTGCAAAGAATTTCTTCCCAAATCTTTACGATTACTGCTTGAAAAGATGTTTGTTGCCAAAAGCAGTGACCTACGAATTGCCTCTATTGGGCAGGCAATAATGCAAGCAGTCAGACCAAAAGCAATAATTGCCCCACTTCAGATTGGCTTGGGAGTGCAAATGCATAGACAATTTGGATCAAGGTTTTTGATTGACTCTTTACACAGTCACGGATTTTGCTCTTCCTACTCAGAGGTTCAGAAGTTTGAAAGAAGTGCGGCGTATCATCAGGGGACAGAAATTGAAGGAATTGACAATGAATCTTTCATACAACATGTTGGTGACAATGTTGATCACAATATTAGAACAATCGATGGTCTAAATACATTCCACGGTATGGGTATAATTGTTACAGTTACTCCCAAGGTAGCTTCCACGAAATTAGTGCCAAGAATAGATGTCACATCAAAGGAGATCGTGGACATTTGCAGCATCGAAACTCACATATTTCGCTCGCGCAGAAAATCTTCTTGCGCCTTAACATACAAAGATTTGCATCAATTTCAATTTCATGCCGATGATCCAACAAGTTGCTTCAACATTTTATGGAATTGTGCCTGGATGCTGAAACCTCAACGACCACTGTGGAATGGCTTTATGCAAATGGTGCATAAAGGAGAGCACCCTGGACAGGCTTCCGTTATATTCATGCCGATGATCGATATGCAATCCAGCGACGAATCGTGCATTTTGTCAACCATGCATTTTGTGTCTGAGCAAGCAAAGCGCTACAACATGTCACCGGTACTAACATTTGATCAGCCACTGTACTGGAAGGGAACTGAAATCCAAGAAAGTGTGGATGATGCAAGCCCTTTGAAAGAAATAGTGTTGCGACTTGGTGGGCTCCACACTGCCATGAGTTTCCTTGGATCTATTGGGCATCTCATGACTTCTTCCGGACTGCAGACAATGTTAGAAACTGTCTATGCTGAAAACACGGTGCCCCACATGCTAAGTGGGAAAGCAATATCTCGAGCCGTTCGTGGTCATCTACTAGTTGTAGGTGCCCTTCATGCAATAATGATGTCAGAAATATACGAGTGCCCTATTAAGTTAGACAATGATGAAGAATACACTCAGTCAGAAGATGTTTTCAATTTTGCTGATAACTTCGATTTAATACAGATCTCAGATTTACTTGATAAATCAATCTCAAGAGAAATAAGTTCGGAAGATGTAGAAAAGGAGGTCTTCAAAAAGATGATTGAGAAACTGGAGAACTACAAACATAGCTTAGATTCCTCGAGAATTGCAAAACTGTGGTTCCAATACATAGAAATGATCGAAATACTATGCACATTCATTAAAGCCGAAAGAACAGGAAACTTCCTTCTTCGCAGCGTCTGGACATTTTGCGTATGCTAAGTCAACACGCATCTATCTTCAAAAAATGTTAAATCTAAAAGAGACACATCCAAATGTTTGCGCAAAATTTAGAGAAGGCTATCATGTTGTTCGCAGAAGTAATAGATTTTGGGCTGGTCTTTCAACAGATCTGGTTATAGAACAAGTTCTTATGAGGAGTTTGAAAACAACAGGTGGACTAACTCACGGACGAGGAATGACTGAGGTACAAAGATCAGTTTGGCTACTGTCGACACCAGCTTGTGCAGAAATAAACCGTGCGATGCAGGAAGTTACAGATGTAACGTATGAAGGTAGTGAGCAGCATAAAGAAACAAGACAGGCAAGACTTGAAAGAGATTTCAAAGATTCATTGAAAATCTTGGCGTACGCTGTGGCAAGAAACCCCTTCGACAACCGAAAGGAACTCATGAGCATTGACACAGGAGAAATTGCTATTTCAACTGTCAATGTAGACAATGCCAAGGTTATTGGAAGCAACATTCTTGCTTCAATGTCCGGAAAACCAGTTGCAGATTATACGTTCAAGAAGAAAGACGTGGCCATAACAATGAAAGCAAGATCAACTATTAAGATAGATGAAGAAGTTATTCCCGTTGATCCTCTCTTGTTATTCCAACGTCTAATAACCACTGTCAGAGGTATGGGATCAGCTGTAGACTTGGAGACAGCATTCTCGTATGAGCTGTGCACATTTCCTCCTGCACTTATAGAGACAGACGGTTTGTTAAGGGAAGCAAATAAACCACAGCTAGCAAATTCTATCTGGTCTTCAACTGCGCCTGATGAATCAGATGCTTCACTTCCTAAAGATATTTCATATGTCCTCGATGGAGGATCCTTACTCCACAGAGTACAATGGACAAAAGGAAGAACATACAACGAGATTTGCAAAACTTATGTAGAATACGTCCTCAAGCATTACGGAGAGGGAACAGTCGTTGTATTTGATGGGTATGACGGGAAGCCTTGTACCAAAGATACAACCCACATTCGCAGAACCAAAGGCAAGCAGGGCATACCTGTACGTTTAACAGGAGAAATGAAGCTAAATATGAAGAAAGACGAGTTTCTTACTAACCTCGACAACAAGCAGAGATTTCTAGTAATGTTGGCGACTAAAATGAACGAAGAAAACATGAAAGCAATCCAATCATCTGGTGATGCAGACCTTTTGATTGTACAGACAGCAATTGAATCTGCCAGAAGTAAACCAACAGTTGTTATTGCAGAAGATACCGATCTACTCATTCTCCTGCTCCATCATGCTGATGTAGATGGTCACAGAATATTTTTCACATCAGAGCAAAAAACTCGATCGAAAGCGAAAACCAAACTGTGGGACATCAAGTACGCTAAATCGAAATTAGGATTGAAGATTTGCGAAGCAATCTTGCTTATTCACGCCTTACTTGGGTGTGATACAACGTCCAGATTGTTCTCCATTGGTAAAGATGTGGCCCTGCAAAAGTTTAAGAAAGACGAAAGCTTTCAACGCTTAAGCCAAGTTTTCAACAACTCAACATCAACAAGAGAAGAAGTTATTACTGCTGGAGAAAAGTTGTTGCTTATTGTTTATGGCGGAAAAAAAGAAAGCTCGCTTGATAAGCTTCGTGTCACAAGATTCTACCGGAAAGTTGCTGCAAGTATGAAAGTTGTGTCTCCCGAGAGCTTGCCTCCAACATCCGCAGCTGCATCATTCCATTCATTGCGTGTTTACCTCCAAGTGCAAGTTTGGAGAGGACTGGAAGATCTTGATCCAGAAGAATGGGGTTGGACTGTGAAAAGAGGAAAACTGCTACCAGTTTATACCTCGAAAGCTCCAGCACCAGAAAGCTTACTAAAACTTTTCAGATGTAACTGCAAGGTAGAGTGTCAGAACGCGAGATGTACGTGTTTCAAGAATGGACTGAAATGCTCAGCCTTGTGTAGCGAATGCCAAGGCGTTTCTTGTCTGAACTGTCAGCACCCTTTGGACATAGAGAATGCAGAGAACAGTGACGAAAATAATACAGACCCAGATTTTTACTAACTCACCATCACGCACAGGCTATATCAAAATGCCTATCCCTGTGAAATTGTTATGTATTGATTTGAGTTGACATAGCATGCTATTTTTTATATAAACTAAATTTCAGATCAATATCTCAGTTTATCCAAGAGTTATGTCCAAAAAACGAAAATCAGAACAAGTGAATGTCGTTAATATGAAAATATATATTATCTTCGAAACTATGAAGGATAGACTAGTAGTGTTGGGGTTCATTTGAAAGACCTAATCAAAGCCTCTACGATTATGATGTCAAATGGTCAATTTTACTTGAGTACTTGAGCAATGGTCAATAACGCCTACAATCGCGGTCGATACGCAGCGCGATGTTTCGTTTTTCGTCTTTAGCATGAGATGGGAGCGCCCCCTATGGACTGAGTAATTTTTTATCAAGTTAAAATATTTGCTAACCATCTAGGAAGGATTACTGAAAATTTGAAGAAAAAATATTAATGTTAAAGGTTAGCTGTGGACGAAAAATACAAGATGGTGTCATTTTGACCTACTAACCTCGGGGTGTGAGGGGTTAATGCAAATTCCATTTTTCTGAAAAATTGCCTCACCCAATGGTGGTAAGTTTTTAATATGTTATTTTTGAATATTTGGGGATGTCAAAAACGATGAAACCATTTCTGCTACAATTACTTCCAGGTTGACCAAAAATATAGCCTAGATTGACTGGACTACTAGGCTAAAAGATGGTTGTGTTCCCCCAGAAAGTCGCCAAGCTTCTGAAGACCTTTACAAAAAGACAGATTATGAAGCTGTGGACCTCATTATAATACCCATAACTGAGAGGTTTGAAAAAGCAGAGTACAAAATGTATGTCCAATGGAAAGAGTTGCTTCTCAAGGATGCAAAAGGATATATGTTCACAGCAAAGTTAGAGCGTGTAACCTCATTCTAAGGCTCAGACTTCCTTCCTGCAAGACTACATACACATCTAGCAACCTTCAGTACCAAATATGTATTCACGGGTACCCTTGAGCAGTTAATCCTAAGTGATGTAGTTACATACACGCACTCACTGACACCTCCTGGCCAGTAATCTCTTATCTCATCTGTGATCACAAAAGCAAAGTTAATTATAGTGATGCCAACCACCATTACCTGCAGTGAGCGCTCGTTCAGTAGTATCGTGCGTATTAAAACTTATCTGAGTTCAAACACGACTCAGAAAAGGCTCAATCATTTGATGCTATTGCATGTACATAAAGAAAGGTGTGATCAGTTTGATTTAGTTGATGTTGCCTATGGAATTGTTCAGAGTTCTGAACAAAAGTTATCCTTGTTTAGTAAATTTAACACACTGTACTTTGCCGATACCATAGTTCTGGTACGATCCAAGGTCATAATAACTGAAAGGGCATGAAACATGCTGATATTGACATGAAACCAGTGTAATACCTAATACTTTTTGTCTAAATATATGCAATTTGCAAACTCATCTGAAGTATTTGATTATAGACGGTCATGAGATGAAATAAATCTTTAAACTACTTTTCCCGAGTATATATATATATATATATAAATTATTTCACGAACGTGACACGTGAAAAATATTTATGATGAATAAAACCACGAAGGGAAAAGAAACAAAGTGGTGCTCAAGCGCTTTCGTCTAATGTGTTCCTGAGGATGTCATTAGACGAAAGCGCTTGAGCACAACTTTGTGTTTCTTTTCCCTGCGTGGTTTTATTCATCATATATACATATATATATATATATTATTGTGTTTATTGGAAAATTAGTGTTTTGGTTATTAAGCTGATATAGTTGTTGTTATTATCGTTAATATTATATATATATATATACATATATTTGTTTATTGGAAAATTAGTGTTTTGGTTATTAAGCTGATACAGTTGTTATTATCGTGAATATTAATATATATATATATATATATATATATATATATATATATATATAATATATATGTATATATATATATAATCGCACGATGCTTGGTGCGAAAACAGTGCCTATTATTGCGTTTATGAGCTGGAAAAAAAGAGGCTGAAAATTTAAAGATCTTCATTTTCAACTATTAAGAACTCAAAGACTTATAAGCAATAAGATACCTCTTGGTTACTTGTATAATAGGAATGTTTGGTCGCTGGTTCTACAGCTGAATGTGTAGTTGACAGATGTTCCAGTACAGCTATGATTAGTTGCTCACTTGTTGCGTCATCTGTAATGTATGATTTCACAAAGGGTAGGTGATATCATTTTTTATGAGAAATCTTGTAAGTAGATGGGGCTTTGCACAATTAAAACACTCATTAGCCTGCATATGTGCCTATTAAAGAGTTGCTTTGCACTCTTGATTGTAAAAGCCTGTAATGATAGAATACTAAAACTTTTGGTAATGTTAAGCCGACGGAGCGACTGGGAAAATGTAAAGACAGCATAATTTGTTATGTGAATTACGAAAAGGCGTTAATTTATATTTAAAAATAAAAAACATTAACTTGTGTACATTAAGGTAAGATTTGTTTCTTTTAACTCAGACTTAAAAATTTGATGATTGCGATATATATTTATTTATTTATATATATATGTATATATATATATATATATATATATATATATATATATGTTAACAGGTTTGGTAAAAGGCTGCAAAAAGTTTTGTTGAAGTATGTGAATCAGTTTAAAATAGCAAACTTTGGTAGAAATATATAAATACTTTTTGTAAACTTTTTTATTACAAGGCTGGCTTTTGAAATGTCTTGGCAACTGTTGTGGTGAACAAAGGAATATTAGCTAATTTAAATAGCTGATTGGTTTCATGAAAGAAGGATGTAGTTCGCTACTTGAAATGATTAATTATGCTGAGGTTGCTATGCTAATGTGGTGTCCATTCACGAAAAGGTTGCGAGGAAATTACAACAGTATTGCTTTAACATTTGTTGGTAGGTAAGGTAGTAAAATGAATTATAAAGAATAATATAATCTTGTTTCATGTCTCATGATTATGCTCAGAAACTAAGCTGTGGCGGGGCTTATCTAGCTATGTAGCTCAACATAATACTTAAATATCATTTAAAAAATCAGTTGTGCTGTCGGGTACAGTAAGGAAAGCAATAAGAAAGAACTTTATAAATTTTAGACAATGAGGAAACATGTAAACTGTAGAGAGACTTGCTTGGTAATACGAGGGTAATTCAATAAGTATCCGCACTTTCTATTTTCACAATTTTATTTTCACATCTGATAGATTATAAACACATCGCTTCTCAACATAGTCTCCCTGTTTCTCAATACACTTAGTCCAGCGATCTGCAAGCTTCCTAATGCCATCAGAAAAGAATGTTTTTGGCTGTGTGCGTAGCCAGTCATGCACCGCCTCCTTCAGGTCATCATCGCCTTGGAATCGCTGACCTCTGAAAGCGTCTTTTAGTTGTCCAAACAGGTAAAAATCCGAAAGTGCCAGGTCTGAACTGTAGACTGGATGGTCGAGAACTTCATATTTAAGTTCTTGAAAGCATTTTCTAGTCTGTGCAGCGGTATGAGGGCGCCCATTGTCGTGTAACAGAATAACACCTCTCCCTTTTGTGCGAATTGCTTGCTTTAACTCATTCCGAAGCATGTCAGAATACGATGCATTTGTTACTGTAGTTCCACGCTCTAGATAATATTCAAGGATAGGGCCTCGTATATCCCAAACCAGTGTTAGCATAACTTTACCTGCTGACGGCTGCGCTTTGAACTTCATTGCAACGGGAGATGTTGGATGCTTTCATTGCATGCTCTGTCGTTTGCTTTCTGGTTCATTGTGATGGATCCAGGTATGGACGTCTGCTCTCGTCTTTTGGCGCGGTATCATAATGAAGGTGAAAACCTTTTGGAGCGCATTATCATTCGAGATGAAACCTGGATCCATCACTATGAACCCGAAAGCAAAGGACAGAATATGCAATGGAACCATCCAACAGGAAGTTCAAAGCGCAGCCGTCAGCAGGTAAAGTTATGCTAACACTGGTTTGGGATACACCTGGAGTGCCACATTTCTGAAGAAATGTAAAGAGAGTATTGCCAAACCGCTATACTTACTCTGGAGGAAATTACTCGACACAGGACAAATTCCACTGCCATTAAAGAACGCGAATATTGCCCCTTTATTCAAAGGTGGTAACAGAGCAATGCCCAAGAATCATTGGCCATTATGCAATGGAACCATCCAACAGGAAGTTCAAAGCGCAGCCGTCAGCAGGTAAAGTTATGCTAACACTGGTTTGGGATACACCTGGAGTGCCACATTTCTGAAGAAATGTAAAGAGAGTATTGCCAAACCGCTATACTTACTCTGGAGGAAATTACTCGACACAGGACAAATTCCACTGCCATTAAAGAACGCGAATATTGCCCCTTTATTCAAAGGTGGTAACAGAGCAATGCCCAAGAATCATTGGCCATTAGCGCTCACCTCACACCTTATAAAGTGCTTTGAACGTATAATTAGAAGCGAAACTACGTACTACCTACAAGAAAAGAACTTATACAACCCAAATCAACATGGTTTCAGGGCTGGAAGATCATGCCAATCACAGCTATTAGACCACCAGGAGAAAATTTTGGAAACACTGTCGAGAACAAAACATAGATGTAGTCTATACCGACTTTGCTAAAGCCTTCGATAAATGTGCCCATGGAATTATAGCACATAAACTTAAATATAGAGGAATTACTGGAAAGCTGGGAAGATGGATATTTAATTTCTTGACTCAAAGAACACAAAGAGTGGTGGTAAATGGAGTCAAATCGGAAGTCTCAGAAGTAGAGAGCTCTGTCGCACAAGGGACGGTACTAGCTTCCTTGCTGTTCATAATAATGATTGCGAATATTGATGCAGATATCAATGACAGTATTGTATCATGTTTCGCAGATGACACAAAGATATGCAAGGAAATATTGAACGAAGGTGATATAGAAAGATTACAAAACGACATTGAAACATTATTCCAGTGGGCAGAAGAGAACAATATGAAGTTCAACGAAGAAAAATTCCAACTTCTAAGATATGGTAATAACAAACGATATAAAACTCTGCAAGACAAACAGATAACACCAAATCCACAAGTTATGGATCTTGGAGTAATAATGTCGTCGGATGCAGAATTCAGAGAGCACTATAACATCAAAATTACAACGGCTAGAAAAATAAAGGGAATCATCTGGAGGAACTTCCGCAGCAGAAAAGCAAACATCATGCTCAAATTATGGAAGAGTCTAGTCCTACCAATAACTGAGTATTGCTCAGTACTCACAAGCCCATACAAAAAAAGAGACATTGCGAACATTGAAGCTATACAAAGGACTTTTTCATCAAAGAGAGAGGAAACGGAAGGTGAAGACTATTGATCTCGACTACAATCACTGAAACTGTACTCTCTCGAAAGAAGGCGCGAGCGGTACACAATAATATACATATGGAAAATACTTGAGGGTTCTGTTCCTAACCTTAGAAATGAAATAGAAACAAACTGGAATGAGAGAAGAGGCAGATTTTGTACGGTCCCAGCTGCGGTGGGACAAGGAGCCATGAAAACGAGGATGGAAAATACCCTCAGAATACGAAGCCCAAAGCTTTTCAATGTCCTACCAAAAGAAGTGAGGAATCTCCAGCACACCGACCTAAATAACTTCAAGAACCAGCTGGACAGATTCCTGTGCAAATTCCCTGACTAGCCATGCGTGGCTGGCTATGAGGGCAGGAGGAGATCAGAGAGCAATTCCCTCCTTCGCCAAATCCCGCAAATGAGGAGGGATGCTGCAGATGGGTCGGCCGTAGGTCGATCCTGAACCGTCGTTCGAACTCACCTAAAGTAAGTAAATATATATATTATATGCCTTTATACATGACGTGTAAATATGCATAGATAACTATTAAGCTTTAGGTATTTACAGTAATGCTGTACATGTGTAAAATGCGCATGGTTGATTATGTACATATAATCTGTGTTTGTAAAAAAGGCTCCATATTGCCGTTTGTACAGAAATTGACAACAGAAATAGAGTCACAGTGGTCGATTGGGAAGATAACTTGTACATTTCTTTGGTCTCCCCTCTGATATTTAATGCATAATTATATTGTCGGAATAACTGCTTCGAGACAAGAATTGATTATTGTATAGTATTATATAGTACAGTATAGTATTATTGTATAGTATTGTGTAGTTTAAATAAACACTCTGTTGCTTATAATAATATTTTTCGTGTGCTATGTAGGGACCAAAAGAGTGCAGTGCCATTTTTATGTTTATGCAGGTAACCTACCTACAAGCCAAATGTTAATCCGGAAGAATATATATAATTTCATTACTAGGGTCCGAAACAGCTCTAATGTGTTATTGTGCAATGTCCAGTCTTCAGATACTGTGTACCTCTCACCTATATGGCAGTCTTGATTCAGACAACTGCTAGTTTACAGCACCTTATTTTGCAATGTAGCAGATTATATATACATATTGTGTTATAATAGTATTGTATTTGTACGTTGTGGTAAATGGCTATGCTATATTAGGTTAAGTGACTATGGATGGTGAATAATCCGCAATAAAGATGTTTTGTTTGTTCTATAATTAATAATTTAAAATATAGTTTCCACAAAATCATATACGAACTCAGCTTCCCATAATTCATCAGCATTTTTATTAAACTATTTTATTTTCATAATTTCTCTGATTTTTTTCATTAAGCTACAATTATTTTCTTTACGTATACAAATTACCTTTTTCAGTTGAAAATGCCTCTTGTAATAACAATATACATAAAATTGCCAGATATAATTAATCAAACAGTATGCTAAGTTAAGTGGTTATGTTGGCCTTATTTTAGTATTAAGTTCAGTGTATAATATGTAAGATTGTACTTGTATGTTAGGTTAAGTGGCTATGGATTGTGAATGATCCGCAAAAAGGATGTTTTGTTTTGTTTGTTGTTTTTGTATAGCTAATACGAGGTCAAATAAATTAATTTTTGCCGGTGATGCAAAATGTAGTTGTGTTAAAGTAGCTTTTGGTCAAGTATTTTACAGTTGGGTGTTGATAAATCAAAGATAATCATGAGTATGAGCTGAGGAGAGAGGCTCTGTTCAGAACGTATGTCATAGTATCCGAGTATCCCCCGTAAAACTCGCTAGCCATTTTCTTTTAATTGCACATATTAAAAAAGTTTTTTTTCGCACAAACCTACTAATCTGGTTATGGTGTTTTATATATATATATATATATATATATATATATATATATATATATGGGAATGAACTCAGAATGGCTCCCTGAGGTTTTTTATGATTAGGCTGACCATATTTCCTTGAGACAAAAACGGGACATTAGGATGGCAAAAAAGGGACGGGGGTTATGTAATATTCTGTATTCATGAAAAAGTAAGTACATAAACATATTGAGCATACAATTATTCTTCAGTGACAGAACCCATACAGAACCCATAAAAAAAACGGTACTGTCCAGTTCAAAACGGTACGTATGGTCAGCCTATTTATGATACACACAGACCGTGCAAGAAACAAGGAACCCTTCTAGGATAATTCAATCCACTATAGTCCGAATAAGTAATGGTAAATCACAAATACTATATCATGAAAATAAAAAACTATAGTATTTGTCATTTACCATTACTTATTCGGACTACAGTGGATTGAATTATCCTAGAAGAGTTCCTTGTTCCATGCACGTTCGGTGTGTATCATATACTGTATATGTTTGTGTGTGTGCATGCATTATACATATATTGTTAACAGTATGTTGTTGTTGATAAGCCTAAAAGGACCGTAGGATTTGAAATAGAAGCATAAAAGAGTATAATGTTCGCATGATCGCTATTTTCCTTATGATGGAGGTCACAGCCCTAGCTATCTGAGTGAGTAAAAAGAATTATGATCGAAATAAAATAAAAAACATGTAGTAACAACTCGTCATCGGAAACAATAAATTAGACACAACAGAATTATGCCTACATTAAAAGATTGAGTTGCTAACTGTTTTGAAGGAAATCAAATGTTTAATTTAAATAATGTTGTACATAATCTTGAGGGTTTGAGATTGATTGAGTTCATGGAAGATAACTTTTTACGACAGATGGTTACCAAACCAACGCGCGGTGACAATATTTTAGATTTGGTGATGACGAACGGCGAAAATATAGTCGAAGGTTTAGAAGTAGGCGAGAGTTTAGGATGTAGTGATCATCAAATTCTTACGTTTAAGTTATTGACAGAAAACACTAAGGATAGCAACGTAATAGAAGTCCCTGATTTTCGTAGGGCCAATTTTGATAGTTTTGAGGATAGGATGAGAGTAGTGGACTGAGATAATTTATTTATGGGTAATGACACAAATTTGCATTGGGAGGCGTTTAAAGAAAGTTTTATGAATATTGAAAGGGAGTTTATTCTTCGTAAGCCCAAGCGCGCTAGAAATCATGGTAGGCCCAAGTGGTGGACTAGGCAAATAGGCGAGTTCATAAACGAGCGTAACAAAGCGTACGAACATGAGCACAATGGCACGGCAGCTAACTTTAATAGATATATCGAGCTTAGACGTCAGGTTAAAAGATCAGTTAGGAATGCTAAGCGTAATTTAGAGGTAATTATAGCTGCGGATAGTAAACATAATCCAAAAAAGTTTTTTGAATACGTCAATAATCGTAAGCCGATAAAAGATAATATAGGCCCTCCAGTGGATGTTAACGGAGCTTTGGCTTCTGATGCTCAGGCGATGGCGGGTATTTTCAATAACTTTTTTGCGACAGTTTTTACCGTAGAAGACGTAAATAATGTCCCCGACGTTGACGATATCGTTCCATTTAGTAGCGAGACTATTTTGGATGAAATACTGTTTACGAGGGTGAGATTGCGCATTATATCGATAGGCTAAAAGTTAGCAAGGCTCCAGGCCCTGACGCTTTTTATCCCAGATATTTTAAAAATTTAAAAGACGTTATCGTAGGCCCCTTAACGAAGATTTTTAATCAGTCACTCGAAATAGGGATTATTCCTGAAGACTTCAAATTAGCTAACGTCACGCCCATTTTTAAAAAACGCGATCGCACAGTAGCTAGCAATTATAGGCCCATTAGCTTGACGTCAATTGTCGGTAAACTATTGGAATCCGTAGTTAGGGATCGTATCATCGATCACTTAGAAAGTAGAGATTTGATTAATAGTAGTCAGCATGGGTTTCGACTCCATAAATCTTGTTTAACTAATTTGTTAGAATTTTATAACGAAATAGTGCCCGAATACGATAGGCATAGAGCGACTGACGTTATTTATTTAGATTTTAAAAAGGCGTTCGATACAGTTCCGCATAGAAGATTAATTGCGAAGGATAAAGCGCACAATATACGCGGTCAGGTAGCTAAGTGGGTAGAGGAATGAATTCGTGCTAGGAGACAGAGGGTCGTTGTTAATGGTAGTGAATCGGGGTGGTTGAATGTAGGTAGCGGTGTCCCACAGGGTTCAGTGTTAGGCCCATTGCTATTCGTAATTTACATTAACGACATAGATGTAGGATTGACTAGTAACGTGTCAAAATTCGCGGACGATACTGAAATAGGCGGTAAGGTTCTTAACGAGAACGATAGAAATAAGCTCCAAGACGATGTAAATAGGATTATGGAGTGGACGGATAAGTGGCAGATGCAATTTAACGTAAACAAGTGTAAAATTTTGCATATAGGTTCTCGTAACAATAATTACACGTACACGATGGATGGTAGAGAGTTGGCGAGCGTTGACGAGGAAGTAGATTAGGCGCACGCCTATGTAAGGATTTAAAAGTTAGGAACCAGTGCCTGGAGTCTTGCGCAAAAGCTAATAGGATGTTAGGCTTCATAGCGCGTAATTTCGAATTTAAATCGAAGGATATTATATTGCCCCTTTATAAGTCCCTAGTCAGGCCTCATTTAGAATATGCCGTTCAGTTTTGGTGCCCATATTTGCGTGAGGATATTGATGGTTAGAAAGGGTTCAGCGTCGTTCCACGAAACTAATTCCGTCATTGCGCAACAAGCCTTATGAAGATAGGATTAAAGAGTTAGAACGATAACGTAAATTTGGACAAACTGTTCACTTTCGATAACAGCAATACTCGTAATAACGGATTTAATTTGCCTGGCAGACGTTTCATTACTAATATCGCTAAAATCTTCTTTACGTTTAAAGTAATTGATAAATGGAATAATCTTTCCGCGCCCGTCGTGAACTCTACCAGCCTTAATGTGTTTAAAAACCGTCTAGATAGACATTTTAAAAATATTATCGGTTTTAAATAAAAAAAAACAATTGGCAACAGGAGCTCTGGGGGTAGTAATCAGGGATGAGTCTGTTGACGTCTAATGCAGCGTGTGATATGTCAGCAAAAAAAAAAAAAAATTAGACTAACACGAACTTAGTTGTAGCTTGTTGAGTAAATGAACCCACTTTTTGTTATTATTTATGCGGTTTTTTTCTTCTCTCCTTAATTGCATGTCTGTAACTCTCATTATTGCATGTCCGTAATTGCATGGTATGATAGTGTTTGAGTTAAGAATGTGTTGCAATGCGTTATTTTACTTCTTTTCTTCTTTCACGCCTTTCCAGCCTAGTGGGCTGAATCCTCTACTCCCTATGGCCAGGGGCGCATTTACAGTGTGCTGGGCCTTAGGCAAACTATTTCTCGGGATTTATTATTTTAGTGTGTTAATGAATGACAATATTTTGTAATGCAAATAACAGATATATTTTTTTAACAAACACAAAACACATGCGGAAGCCATTCGGCTTATTAAAGTGATATTAAAGACTATAACTTAACTATATACACATACAGTGTATACAGCTACACTAGTAGGCTACACAGTTGTAATGCACTTAATAAACATCTACACAGTTATTGTAATGCACTTAATAAACAGCTACACAGTTGTAATGCACTTAATAAACAGCTAAACTGTACAGCTTACTGTACTGTAGATAGAGTGTAGATTTGTAATGAATATTACATAGGATGCTTCTTGGCTTTTTGTTTGGAAAACTGCGTGATTGTGTCCTCGAAACTCACCGACTGCAACACCTCATGCTCTATACTCAACTGCGCCAGGGACGAAAGGCGCTCCTGGCCCATTGTGGAGCAAAGGTAATTTTTGATCAGTTTGAGTTTCGAGAATGAACGTTCACCAGAACGGTTCGTGACAAACATACACAGGTATATTCTCATTGCTATTTCCATGTTTGGGAATGTTCCTTTCAGTTCGTTTCTGTTCATATGCCGATAAAATCTGTTGCACATGTCTTCACGTTCCGTCTGCGATTCTGTTTCACTTTCGGTGAGTTTCATTAGGGCAGCGAACTGCACAACTTCTGTTACCAGCTCTTTCTCCAGATCAGCCGGATAGCATTCTACTAGATGTTCAGCTGACCGTCGAAGACTGTCGATGTCCAGGACTAGAAGGAAATACAAAAATCCAAATCTTTTCTGCAGGACAGCGTACGCTTCTAGACGAGTGTTCAGAGTGGTACACAGTTTATCAATTATCGGTAGAAATGCAGTGGTCCGAAATGAATCTCTTGGTGTCAGGTTCGTATCTTCGGCAGTTCCGATTTCGTCATGATGGCGCTTTCTCTTCTTTGTGCGTTGAGTCGATTCCTTGTATACTCGATGACCACACTTTCCGATGTCCTGGTCCTCGAATTCGTCAAATCTTGATCTGAGATCTTCAACAAATTGCATTAGGGATTTCAGTAAGAGGGTGGCTGAGTCTAACGACATTCCTTGTTTTTGCAGAGATGCATTCGTTTTTTTAAATCGTTCGAGAATAGTGTTCCATAAAAACCAATAAAATGGCTGTTTCGAGTTGTTGAAGCTGTTTAGACAATCCCCTGGCTTCGATCCTGGCTTCCGCAGTTTGGCTGGTATCTGCTGCTAGCTCATCCAGTACCACGATATTCTCGGCGTAGCCTTCGGTTAAAGATTGGACGGCATCTGATCTGGCTGACCAGCGGGTATCGGAGAGACCATTGTCGACCTTTAGTTTCTCACTACGGGAACTACTATAGAGAACCTCTACATGTCGACGCCATGTCGAGGAGACGAGAAACGTGTAGACATTCTGAATGAGCATAAACAATTCAACGGCTGCTGTGCAACTGTTCATTGCTGATTTACCCACAAGATGCACATGCATGGCACAAACTCAGCATACGGAGATTTTGACTTGATGTGGCTCTTTACGCCGTTGTATTTCCCTGCAATATTGCTTGCGTTATCATAAGACTGTCCTCTGCAGTCTCCAATTCGAATGCCATGCGTCTCCAGAAAGTTGAGGACCACGTCGGCGATTCCTTTCCATGTATGTGTGTTCATATGTATGAACTGTAGAAATCGCTCGACGGATCCAGACTCAACCACATATCGGACGGTGAAGCACAGTTGATTGGTGTGGGAAACATCAGGCGTAGAGTCAACGGATAGAGAGTAGTATTTTGACTGTTGGATTTCTCGGATAATCGTCTGAAGTACTTTATCGGTCATCAACAGTATGAGTTCCTCGCAAATGAAATGAGAGAGATACGAGGTGAGTCCGCTACCTTTGTTGGCATGCTCGCTTATATGCACAGCTAGAAAACTGTCATATTTACTTAGAAGTTCAAAAATTCCGTAATAATTGCCGTTGTTTGGTGAACCGAAACGGGAGTCGTGTCCACGAATTGCTAGTCCTCGTGACGTGATATACTTGATAACGTCGACACAGCGCCGCAAAACTTCCTGCCAGTAGTTGCACTCCTTTTCAAACTGGTTCACCAGTTTCGAATCAACACGGCCGGAGACAGACCTTCTAACCAACAAATATCTCATCGACTCCATATGTTGCTCACATTTTCCGTGTGCTTCGACCGATTGTCTACCATGCTTCCAGTCGTTGAACCCGATTGTGAACTTGCTGTCCGCCCTCGACATTAATTTACAGACAAAACAGAAAACACAGCCTGTGGACTCAGAATAGCACAGCCATGACACCTCAATCCTCTCATTCGTCAGGCTATGTTTCTTAACAAATAATGTCTTCGTACATCGGCGTGTTGTACCACTTTCAGTAGTTGAAGAGTTACTGAAGTCGCTGTCATAATTTCGGCAATCTGATGTTCCCCGCTCTATCCAGAACTCTCTAAAGTCATCGGTCAGCACTTGTGGCCACAAACCAATGTCATTAACTGCATGTCCTGAAGCTGGTGGGCCTGCTGAACGCACTGACGTAGACGGGTCTTCTGAAGACGCAGCTGCTGATGTAGCGGAGGCAACTGGTGGGCCTGCTGAGGGGGTTGACGTAGACGAGTCTCCTGAAAATGCAGCTGCTGGGCTTGCTGAACGCACTGACGCAGACGCGTCTTCTGAAAACGCAGCTGCTGAAGTAGCGGAGGCAGCTGGTGAGCCTGCTGAAGGAGCTGATTTAGTTGCTGATGATTTTATCCAATTAGCCAGTTTCGGTACCGTCGCAAGAAACTCTTCTCTGCGCTTCTTATCCTTACGCTTTTCACTACCGGGTTTATATTTCCTCCTTCGATCCCGGTCACGGCTCGTTTCCATGTTGTACGTATTACAATGCGAACAATAAGAACATAAATCATGAATCTGCAACAGAAACAAGAAGAAGTAAGTTAGTTACAACATTAGAAATGAGTAACACTAACAAGAACAACAAATTAAACACGATCAAAGCGGATATTAGAATGCCTGATGCCATGCCGCCTGCCGGAAAAAGTAAAACTCGTCGCAGATGGCAAATACGTGACGTTTAATTTTTTTCAATTCAAATTTGCGGGGCCTTGGACATTTGCCCGGTGCGCCACCCCCTAAATGCGGCCCTGCCTATGGCGTGGAGGATCGTTCTGCAGTAGCTGGAGGAATGTGTTGCTTTGAGTTGAGAATGTGTTGTTCTTGAGTTAAAAATGTATTGTATGGTTTGTAAGCGTTCTTATTTTACTTCTTTTCATCTTTTTCCGGCAGAGTGGGCTCTACCTCCCTATGGAGTAGAGGACCGTTCTGCAATGTTTCCTATTCTCTCCGACTATTTTTCTGACTTGTCGGTAGTTGTCGGCGGATGATGATGGTGTCTTTCTTTCTCTTTTTCTGAATGAATGTTAACCCACGAATGATAGGTTTTCCTACTTACTTAACCCCTTATTCTCTTCTCTTAACCCCCTACTCTTTCCTTTCTCCCGGGCTAACCTTAGAGTGGATCTTAGGGTCTTTGTTAGCCTTAGCTTCTGTAGATATATAATAATAATAATAATAATAATAATAATATAATAATAATATTTAAGTGAATGTTTAGAGACGGATTTGATGATTCAGTATTTGAATCTATCCGAATATGCATGGTTAGACTGAATTATTGCAAATATATTTTCATGGTTTTAAAGTTACATTACACAACTTGACGTAACTAATGATATAAATGGATGAATTAGTGCTGGCATTTCTTTAAATTTATCTTACAGATATATAGTTTAGAACAGCAGTTATAGGTTAACTGGATGAACTATATGACAATGAAGTAAGACATCGATATTTGAATTTATGAAATATAAATTGCATGTACTCGCGTGTTCATCCTAGTCGTTTTTGAAAGGGCTGATATACATATATATATATGAATAGAAACGACATAAGTATTAAGGAACGTTTCTGCACACGAGGAGGAGAGATAACGAAATAATGAAAAATGAGGCGAACCGCCTATTTGGGAGAATTTCGATTTGTGATTGAGTGAGGTCCGTAGCATAATGGTAGAGCGTCCGACCGGCAATTGGAAGGCCCTGGGTTCGTTTCCCAGGCGGTTCGCCTCATTTTTCATTATTTCGTTATCTCTCCTCCTCGTGTGCAGAAACGTTCCTTAATACTTATGTCGTTTCTATTCATTTATATACTGCGCGGTCATTGCAGTTATTTGCGCATATTCACGATTTGCGAGGGTGCTCTCTGAGGGCATTGGTTTCTGCCCTATTTGGGAGAATTTCGATTTGTGATTGAGTGAGGTCCGTAGCATAATGGTAGAGCGTCCGACCGGCAATTGGAAGGCCCTGGGTTCGTTTCCCAGGCGGTTCGCCTCATTTTTCATTATTTCGTTATCTCTCCTCCTCGTGTGCAGAAACGTTCCTTAATACTTATGTCGTTTCTATTCATTTATATACTGCGCGGTCATTGCAGTTATTTGCGCATATTCACGATTTGCGAGGGTGCTCTCTGAGGGCATTGGTTTCTGCCCTATTTGGGAGAATTTCGATTGTGATTGAGTGAGGTCCGTAGCATAATGGTAGAGCGTCCGACCGGCAATTGGAAGGCCCTGGGTTCGTTTCCCAGGCGGTTCGCCTCATTTTTCATTATTTCGTTATCTCTCCTCCTCGTGTGCAGAAACGTTCCTTAATACTTATGTCGTTTCTATTCATTTATATACTGCGCGGTCATTGCAGTTATTTGCATATATATATATATATATATATATATATTAGCTTCGATTATAATGATACTTGCTATTATTGATGATTGAAATATATTATCTTCCCTTCAGATTAGATAAATGAAATTGAAATTAATTTAGTTAATAGTTGCTGGATCTATTTCTATTTCGTAATACAAATATTAGAACAAGACAAAATTTGTTTATGAGTTAACTGTATTTATTCTAATTTTATTTTTTGTGATATCGGTATTAATATATTAAGCCGAAACGATGAGTCTACACACAGTTGGCCGAAAATTATTTTTAAGGCTTTCTGCTGTATTTTTTGAGCTCTTACACGTCTTCGAATTAGATAGGTTTTCTATTATGGAATTTTTTTTATGGTTTTTCCTATTCAAACCAAAATAATCTTTAAGATTACAAGGCTCGTTTGCAAGATCATGTGGCCATAAGGCCACGGTCAGCGTTAAAGAAATCTTTGCTAATTGTCAGACACTACAGTTCTTATATACACGAACGCTTCCAAAAAGCTAAAACTAACGGGGACCGCGAAACCGAACGCGCCAGAACGCGCCTGGATGCTGCGTAAAATAAACCATGAATTTTTTTCCTACTCAACATCTCGTCAGGGAATGTTTGTTTGTTTGTTTTTCTCTCATGAAAGACAATGAAGGAACCCCAAGACGAAAAATTGATCCTTTTTTTTTTGTGTTTCGACTTTTAGTTTGTTTTAGTCTCATGAAAGACCATGAAGGAAGGCGAGGATGAATCGTTTTATTTATTTGTTTATTTCTTAAACCCCTTTAAATTTTTTTTTAAATATCTCTCATGAAAGACCATGAAAGAAACATCATAAAGGAAGGTAGGAGACCGTCATAAAGGACGATGAGGGGGGGAAATTTTCAAATTGATCCACTCTGTCGGACCAAATGCCATCATACTACTGCAGGAATTAAATAGGACCAAATATTCACCAAATGACCTGCGCATAACATGTACATTAAAAATAATAAAGCATGGTGTTCACAAATGCTATCATAAAGACTAATACCGAAGCTGTTTCCACGTGACATTGGTTATTTGGAGTTGTTTCAGGAAGCTTGTAATAAAATAATCATAAAAAGGCAATATGCCTATAGAATTGTGATAAATACTACGATTGCCAAACACATATATAACGACACAATATATTCCTGAACGTCTACATATCCGTATTCAAAATAGAACAGGTTGCGCTAGTCTTGTGAGGTACTGGTGAGGAACCGGTGAAAATACTTTTTTGTAAAATAACCAATATTCATAGCTTATATAGTCCTCCAATTATACACCTGCCCCGACCTCATTGCAACTGCCTGTAACCAAGAATAAGTTATGGAGTGCTCGTGAACAAAGTGAAATATCTTCACTGAAGTAAGTCGATTCTATTGGTTTACCAAGTGAATTACCATTCACTAGCATTACCATTCACTAGCAGAGAAAGTCTCTTTAAGATAAAACTTTCGAAAGTGAGTGATGAATTTTTATATTTTCCTAAAACAGCATCGTGTCTAACCACAGCTACCAAAATTGTGCAGTATATTTCCTAATGTTTCGATGATCATTTAGAAAGTCGCGATTTGATTAATAATCGTCAGCATGGGTTTCGACGCCATAAATCTTGTTTAACTAATTTGTTAGAGATTTATATCGAAATAGTGCGCGAATACGATAGGCAGAGAGCAGCTGACGTTATTTATTTAGACCTTAAAAAAGCGTTCGATACAGTTCCGCATAGAAGATTAATTGCGAAGGTAAAGCGCACGGTATACGCGGTAAGGTAGGTAACTAGTTAGAGGAATGGCTTCGTGCCAGGAAACAGAGGGTCGTTGTTGATCGTAAGGAATCGGTTCATTGTTAGGTCCAATGCTATTCGTAATCTACATTAACGACATACATGTAGGCTTGACCAGTAATGTGTCAAAATTCGCGGACGATACTAAAATAGGCGGTAAAGTTCTTAACGTGGACGATAGGAATAGGCTCCAAGACGATGTAAATAGGATTATGGAGTGGACGGATAAGTGGTAGATGCAATTTAATGTAGACAAATGTAAAGTTTTGCATATAGGTTCTCGCAACAATAATTACACGAACACGATAGACCATAGACAGTTAGCGAGCGTTGACGAGGAAGTACGGGCCTCCAATAAACCTTAGCCCCCCGCCCATGGCCTAAACCATTAGAGGTACAGTAAAACTAAACATACCTTACAAAAGAGAATTTAATCCTGCATTTAATGAGAAACAAATAAACCTGGTGTTCCCGCCATTGGCTTCCAAGACAGCCTGATTCGCTTTGGGTAGCTTGCCAAAAGTGACGTGAATAGATCTTGATCGTTACGCAAATTTGCTAAAACAGTTTCAATGTGTTGCGTCATTGTATCCCTCGAAAATCGATTTGCTGCAGGTTCATGAAACAAGAGCCATTCAACCTTGTCCTTTATAACTGATCCAATGTGTTCACAGACGTTCAGGTCAGGAGAATTTCCTGGCCATTCTTCATTTCCAAAGAAATCGATCTCATGGTTCCGCAACAACTGTTGAGTGGCTAATGCCTTAAAGCAGGGGGCCTTATCGTGCAGAAGTGTGACCTGATCGACATCCATAACATTGTTTGGGTTTCTTGGAAAAGGAATGACATGCTGGGATAGAATAATATCACGAAAATACTGTCCATCCCAACTCTGACCATTTGGCTTCAGCACCCACATGAGCTTCTTTGCAGTGAACAAAACAAACACACCAACACAGTCTGGACTTTTTAATAATTCGCGATAATGTTCATTGTCATCGATTTCATCTGGTGTTGTGGCCCACACTCGATCATTTTGGTAGTTAGGCCGACGTGTTACGTAAAAAAAAATTCATCGGAGACAGCTAAATGCATGAAATCATCCACATCCCAATCTTCAAGATAATGGGCAAACCACATTCTGTCATCGATGTTAAGTTGAGTTTTCTTGGCTTTGGAAGTTCATGCCAAGGCTTTAAACCTTGCCTATGACGGTACAGTCGAATGATCTCACCACTAACGATCTTTCCTCTCAACACTTCGATCTCTCTAGAAAGTTTAGCACAGCTGTTTTTCCGCTTACGTGTACCGCTTTCAATGATGTCCTTTGTTTCCTGAGAGAGTGGCAAATTTGGGCGCCCAGATTTGGTTGTATCCATTTCACATTCATGCAAAGTTTTATTCCAATTTCTTTTGACGAAGTCCTCACTTCTTCGCAACTTTTTGGCAACCCATGAACGTGTTATAAAGGTGGCTCCAGCATCACGAGCTTCCCGAAATGTTATTGCTCGTATGCGATCTATCACACGTTGCCTCTCCGAATCACCAATTAATTGAGAAGCCATTATATTATCACTTTATCAGGTAGAGTAATTTTAATACCTACAATAAATAAAGAATTTTATATATTTTTATAATCACTAAAAACTGTTTCGATATGAGTAAACATGTAAGCTGCAAATGGGGGGTGCTAAGGTTTTTTGGAACCTCTTAGATTTATGTGTATGCTTATCTAAGGATTTAAAAGTTAGGAACCAGTGCCTGAAGTCTTGCGCAAAAGCTAATAGGATGTTAGGCTTCATAGCGCGTAATTTCGAATTTAAATCGAAGAATGTTATATTGCCCCTTTACAAATCCATAGTCAGGCCTCACTTAGAATATGCCGTTCAGTTTTGGTGCCCGTATTTGCGTGATGATATTGATAGGTTAGAAAGGGTTCAGCGACGCGCTACGAAACTAATTCCGTCACTACGCAACAAGTCTTACGAAGTTAGGATTAAAGAGTTAGACTTGCATTCACTCGAAACTAGGAAATTAAGGGGGGAGCTTATTGAAGTTTTCAAAATCGTTAATAAAATCGATAACATAAATTTGGACAAATTGTTCATTTTCGATAATAGCAATACTCGTAATAACGGATTTAAATTACGTGGTAGACGTTTCATTACTAACATCGCTAAAAACGTTTTAACGTTTAAAGAAAGGTGACCTAACACAGGCGGTGAAAGACGTATTGGCCAAATTTGTGTGCTCAAGCTACTGTCCCAAGGGTATTCACATTGCAAGTATCCCTGAACTAAGATGGTATCTGTTTTGTAAACACCTAGCTGAAAGCAACAACTTACTTCCTACACTCGGTGCACTTGAGGAACACATCCAGCGTGTGCGGTTACAAAGCCGAGTATGCTGCCAAGCCAATGTTATGCAGCAGCATTTTGACCCCCTGAAATTTGATTACTATCAGGACAAAAGTGGCCAAATACTGCCAGTCACCACAAAGGTTCCTCCTGCCCCACAAGCCATCATCGAGTTGGTCAGATGCCACTGCAAAACCAACTGTTATATACAGAGATGTTCATGCAGAAGGAATAACTTGCCTTGCACAGAACTATGCTTGTGCGGCACAGAATGCGAAAACGATGCAGACTGTAATGTTGAATATGACACTGAGAGTGATGATGATGTGTAATGATGTGTCAAACTGAGATAGGAAATACGTCTATACGTATGCTGTTGTCACTACCAACAATTTGAGTGTGCATTTTTTCATGAAAATACAAACATAATTTCACAAACCTCTTTTCTTGGTTTTGGTTGTTCATAATCACTAATTTGACATAAGCTTTGGATTCCTTTGGCCTGGAAACATAGGATTAGCATTTAGAATGAAGTTTCTATGTCAATTACAAGCTGAGATATTCGGAAATTCTTATTTTATGGCGGCCATTTTGAAAATCCAAAATGGCGGCTATGCTAGCATCTGTGCAAATGTAAACATTGATTTTCAGATTCCTGATGCCATAAGCTTTCCAAAAATGCACTGGTTTGCTAATCTCCATAAATTTTGAACGAAAGTGTTTTTATTGACATAGTGAACCGGACTATATTATTCAAATACATATGATGTAGTGGGCATCCGTGGGAAATTTTTTGTAAGGTTCAGATACAATATTTCTTCACACGTTTCGTCATTCTGGAATATATACCGTTTGAACTTCGTTCAGAAATATATCCATTCTTAGAATCACTCTAAAAATGTTGCGTGGACGTATGTCAGAGCAAATACACATACTGGGGGAGGGGAGCTTTTTTATAAACATCCGAAAATGCGTTTCGTTTCGTTTCGAGCATAAGTTTATCAATTACAGTATCCTCTGTTATAACTACCCTCATGAAACAAAACAATACCTTTATACCCATGAAAATTAGGTTAGTAGGTAGAATAGCATGTGTTTATCTTTAATAGCTCCAAGAATAAACACTGTCTTATCACAACCAGTAGCAAAGCATAGAGTACATGTTGACGGATTCTTGAACTTGAATTTTTCTAAGGAGTCCATCTTTCGTGTTACAGGTTTTTTAAAGGCCGTGATTTAACAAATATATAGATTTAAAGAAATGTCACTTCTAACATATCTTAAATTTTCTCTTTTCTTCTTCCGCAGGAGTAATAGTGATGCAAACCAGCAAGACCCTGTAGAACCTGTTGATACTGATGATGCTAACGCACTAAAGAGTTTGAAAAATGTCTCCCCGAAACCATCAACCTCCTCAGGTGATAGTATGCTCGCTCGTGGCACTAGCCAAGACCCCTCAACTTCCTCAGGTATTAAAAGTGCGTGTTTATGATAGTCAAAGACCTTCCACGTCAGGCGTAGTCTCAGAACGTTGAAGAATCGAAGGTCCGTTCAGTAAAGCTTAAAGCTTAAGGGCCATATTAAGTAAAATAAATAGCGCAATTTCACAATTATTTATATTAAAAGACAAACAAAAATTGTAAAACTATTTGTTTTATCAATAAAAGTTATTCACTTCAATTCTAAGGCTGCATCACCAGCGACACCATCATTATCATCATCAGAAAACCCCGGAACCAATAGTCCCCAACCCTCCCCACCTCCCGCAACATCTCAAGTATGCACCGCATTGAGTATTGTATTACACCTTTAGGGTTGATCTATGGGTCGCTTATGCGGGGGTGGGGGGTTCAAGCAAGGACTTCGGGATGTTGTTTAAAGAATCATCGCACATGCTCTTCAGCGTTATGAAAGTCGAGAGGGCACGGGTAAGACTGGCGTTCGGGTTTGCTCTAAACGATGCGGGCGGGGATTATTCTAGGTAGTTATACCCTAAAGGCGATTATTAGAGGGAGATGATTAATACATCTTAATGCGTTTTGAACAGGACTTCCAGGGCGATCGCTGTTCAACCTAGAAAACTTAACCCTCGACATAGACCACGTCTTAGACAACGTCTTCCGTGTTGTGGACTATGATGAAACACCATACACATTCAACTTTCATTACTCTAAAATTTAAGCAAACGTGGTTGCGGCTTTATAATGTTAACACATTTGATATACGTTCTAAACATGGTAGGCAGAAATACCTGGTTACATTTTCTTACATCTTTCTTACAATTTTCTTACATCTTTTAACCTTCCTTCTTAAACAGAAAGACTTGTAGGGACCAGCCGGTCTGTTGCTGATTGGTGTCCTTTGTGCACTTTTCTATAGGCTATATATAAAACACGCTTCAATTGTGACCCTACAGGCCGCAACCATGAACGTTTCACTTTGTTTCATTGTTTTCAAAAATAACTTTATGCCAAAGGATACACACCATCATTTCCAGTAAAAAGCCACGTAGATACGGTTAGAAAGCACTTTACTGGCTCATACACATGCAACAACATATGGGTATACACGTTAACCATACACACAACACGAGTGAATTCGGCATCAAAAGTAACGGTAGAGTTTTCCGAGTCGACGGTTTGAGTGAGTACCTCTTCACTGGCAAACTGGCGAGAAAACGGTGTACTCCTTCCACGGCTGTCTTTCGCACGGATGTGTCCACGTCCTGAGTGCGGAATCATAGGAAACTTCCACGATAGATCCTTCGCCGATAGTTCGCCCTGGACCCGTACTCTCAACTCTCTTATAAGTTCGCAATTCAATCACCGGGTATTATGGGGGCATGATTGCGATGAGTTGGTGAACACTGATGAACAGTACCCTCATGAGACACGGACCATCAAGCGCTAAATGATAGTTGAGCCTCTTAAGTGTAGGTATAGCCTGTTCAATGGTCATATAAAACCGTTTAAACTGTAATTTCCTCCTGCAGGGGGTAAAGATCCACTACTGACTTTTGTTCATTGTGTCCATATGTAATCAAGAATAAACCCTACCCTGTAGGTGCTCCTGAAAGTTTGTTGGCCCTACCCTAGCCTCCATCGAAGAATTCTCAGCCACGCTTAATGAAAACTACTTTGGTTTGTCCTTCGTCGATGTATCCTACTCGTGAATTATGAATGCCACTATTACTCGTCATCAATGAGTACACGCTCATATTTCCCTTTTCCGTGAAGTGCGCAGAGAAGAACAGGGACGAATATCAACAAACAGTCAACCAAAAGAAGATCCGTAAGGGGTGTTTTCCAGTCTGGAGCTGGATTTACCGAACGCCAACGGTTACAGAATATTGAAGATTTATGAGATATGGCGGTTCCATAACCGTAATAACCTTGATCTTTCTGAAGGATAAAGCTGAGGTATCGGGTTTCCAGGGGCTATGACCGTGAGCACATTATCCAAAATTCTGGCAAGCGCCACCGACACCGACACCTCCCGTTAGTTCTACAACAGCCTACGGACGCATCGAGCTATAGACTCTAATGCAGTCTCTGGGGTTTGTGCGCAAATACTGACAGTGTGGTGTTCACGGCGAAGGCCATAGAATATATGCCCCCTATTATCGAATCCCTCGGAGAGCTAATTGACGAGATGAAGATGAATATGCGACGTACCTTACGCGGATTCTTTTATCTCACCAGGATCAAAATTTAGTGACTACATGTAAAGATCGGCGCTAATTTCAAGTACATAACGTTAAACCCCACAAACCGCCAGATCATTAATTTCCAGTGAGCTTAGAGAGTCTTCACCTAATGGACCAGACGCAACACTTCGTGCTCAGAAACTAGACGGAGAAAAGAGCTGAAGGGCACTAAAAACTACTGAAATACCAACAGAAAAAGGTAACAGATAATTGGCAGATACGACACTGTAACCTTTAGCCGTGACTGAAAACGTTCACTCCATTATATTTTTAAAATACATGTTATATATAAATAATTTTTTATTAAATATTTTTTAGGTACTTCGAATTATCCCTTTTTTTATCTCATATATATATATATATATATATATATATATATATATATATTGTAACATGACGCGGTTTCCTTAAACTATTGAAAGAACACTTACAATTCCTCCTATTTCCTGTTTCCATCCATTTCCTAAAAAAAAATTACCCACAATTTTTCAACCAACAAAACAAAGGGGGTGGGGGCCATGGGGGAGAGGGGTGGGATAATTGGGGTAATGGGGGAGGGGGTATGGAACAAGGGGTGGGGTTAGTCCCCCAAGTTGCATAAAGGGGGTGAGGGGGTTTGGGGGGTGAGAGAGAATGACTTCCCCCCAAAGTGTAACCCTAACGTGCCCTCGCCGTAGGTGAGTTTGCGAAGCACAAGCCCCGCCCGTAGGGCAGGGAGCCGAAGGCTCTGCTTCTTATACTTTATTTTTAAGGTGTAAATCATACCTTTATTTTAGCCTGTTTTCCTTTTAACCACATCATATGGATTTAACCCAAGGTTATATATATGTCACTGCTTATATATTCTTATTTCTTTGTCAATTCGTGTAGGGGGATAATTATAAAACCTCTTATAAAAATAATATATTCATCACAAAACTTCTAAACCAATTACGATGCAAATGAAACTTTTGACAGTAAAGAAAATTTGTGGAAGAATAAAGATTTGATATTGAGACAATTAAGTAAAATGACAAGCAATTTAAATATGACTGTTAGCCAATTTTGGTATGGAATCAATTACAATGAAAAAGAAAGACTTGATAATAAGATAATTAAGTAAAATGCACAAGCACTTTAAATTTGACTGATAGACAATTTTAATCTACAATTTGTAGTTATTTAACTGAATACAGCCGTATTGTAATATGCCAGATCATTAAAATGAATAAACGCATACATACTACAATTTTGATTGAATTATCTTTAGAACAAGAGTTGGTTCTCTACCCAGCCTTTTGACCGTATTTTGTACATAATACAATTTCATAGAATTATTTGAATCCTATCTGGTTATTTGACAGTTCCAATTATTATGTCTAATGCATGGCTTAGTTACATTGTTTACCTACTTCCTTTTGACAGTGGTAATTATTCTCTTGGGAATTTGTATATTTCTACCCAATACGCGGAACTCCGTTTTCTAACGGTGAATCAAGGACACACTATTTTCGAGCGTTTACCTACACGCAGTAGCGGATTATTATTGAGGCAATTGAGGCTGAAGCCTCAGGCCCCATGATTGAGGGGGACCCAATCAAAGTGGATCCAGTCAAGTGAGGGTGACTGTGTTAATTTCAATGGAGTTTATTTCAGCGTTAATATGCCACATATTGCCAGTGGCCCTTGATTATTATCTTGCAAGCTTCATTGTTAATCTAAAATTTTATCTTTATAAATATTTTGTTTATATTTACTTTTTTGAACTGAAACATTTGTAAAAACAAGCGTCTCACTATATCATTTTTTCAAAGTCCGTGCTGTAGAAACAGATTCACGCAGCTTTTCAAAGCTAAAGCGGATAAAGGACGAAGCTAGAGCAAAAATGAAATAAAAACGGCTGAATATGCTCTCATTGATGTACTGAGTGATTAAAAATGATCTTCACAATTTTAAACATTTATTATGAAAAACTAACAAAGCTACAGTGAAAAACAAGATATACAAATAAAGAATATTTCAGGGAATTTTTATTTGTAATGTTGAACACGTCAGAGATAGCCCTAAAGTTAACGTGTTTTGTGCTCTTACCGCTGTGAAAGTGTACGGCTCATTCTTCTTTGCTTAGCAAACAATTAACGGTATCATTTACCGCGACATGCTACGCCTGTGGCTGGTGCCTCAGCTGCTGCTAGAGGACAAATCTGATGTGTGGTTTCAGCAGGATGGTGCGCCACCCCATTTCCACAATGAGGTTAGAACATTCCTGAATGAGCAATTGCCTGATCGTTGGATCCGGCGTGGGGGTCCCATTCCTTGGCCGGCTAGTTCGCCTTATCTAACCCTCCTTAAATTCTTCTTCTGGGGCTATGTCAAAAATGAAGCTTTTGTTCCACCACTGGCAACAACTTTGGAACATTTGAAGGAAAGGATACGCGAGGCTGTTAGAAAAGTTCAATATGATATTCTACAAAATGTATGAAAGAAAACAAAATACCATTTTGATGTCTGCAGAACGACAAAAGGAGCTCATATTGAGCTTTAATAGCTTGTAAATAAAACTTTTTGAGTTCTTTATTTCTATATCTTGCTTTTCGCTGTAGCTTTGCTAGTTTTTTCATAATAAATGTTTAAAATCGGGAAGATCATTTGTAATCACCCGTTACATAGAAAGTGACATTTTGCGGGAACTCAGTTTCAGTGATATAATTCGAGATTTCGCAAACCAGAAAGCTCGAAAGGCAAACTTCTTTGATTAAATATGAGAGAGTACACAAACTGACAAATTCCCTGTTTTATTTTACGTTTTATAGGCCCTAAAGTAAAGTTGGTTTAAAAGTTTTGTTTTAGCAAACGGCAAAATATACCGTGTTAAGGTTCTTTTATGTTTGTTTCTCAATTAGCCTAATCATCGTACATGTAATTCGTGTAGGCCCTAAATGTACTACGTATACGTGGATTTTAATAAAAATCTATAGAAAAGGGCCCCAAAATAAAATTAGCCTCAGGCTCCAGGTACAGTTAATCCGCCCCTGCAGACGCGAACGGAATATACGGAGTCTGCGGTTTCTTCCGTTATAAAGGAGTGATTATTTTAGCCTTGTGAATAATTTACTCAATTTTATACGAACGATTTCGCTTCTAATTGCCACACACGATTTGAATTTATAATTACGGCACAATAAATGTTTATTTATGTACTTGAGCAAACTTCCACCAAGAACTCGTTTTTCGTTTTAAAGGAGAAATAAATCTAATATTCTTATTTACATTCAACACAAGGTTTGTGAGAGGGAACTTTATTTCACAACGCTCTGAGATGCACTGATTTTATGCGTTTCTCGTATTGTTTTGTTTGGGCATCGTCCGCTTCGAATTTATATTTTATTGAAATAATAATCCCATCTTTTAACTAACAATTTTATGCTATGTTATTCGGCAATAACATATATATATATATATATATATATATATATATATATATATATATATATATATAACACATATATGTGTGTGTATATATATATATATATATATATATATATAACAACATCATTTCGGTCTATGGTTCCGTGCGAGGCTGCCAGGAGCAAGATTCCTTACATAAGATTCTTTTTGATTCATCTTATTTTTAAGAATTATTAACCTTTCCGAAGGTATAAATTTAACATGCCATTAAACTTGTTAATGTAATAATTTAGTTTTAACGGAGTTAAATCATTTTATACTTAAATGAACGTTCAATTTTATAACGCCTTTCTTTGTTTGGCGTGAGCCGCGGAAACCCACGTGCTTCTTTAATTGAATTTCTGTATTTTAATGTAATTTTACATTAGTTATTTTCCTAGTTTCTGGGTAACCTATATGTGGTATTTTTATCCGAACTTAGTCAGAATTAAATAGACAATTGAATTCATGTCCTTTTTCCAGAAATTACATGAGTATTTAACACGCATGTGTTTTAAATCCCATGTACTTAAAAATTTCCGAATTGTTTCCTTTACACCCGAGCCTATACAGAAATTCCCAGCGCCATTTTGACGAATACAATTCTTCGTTTGCTTGGCTTTCAGTTTGGTATTTATATATACAATTCATTCTGTTTGCATGATCAATTTTGTTTGTGGGTTAATTTATAACCAGTAATTAATTAACCTTATTACATTATTCCCATACATAACAATATATATATTATGATACTTTATAAGAGTTTGAACGACGGTTTAGGATCGACCTGTGGTCGACTCCTCTGCAGCATCACGACTCATTTGCGGGATTTGGTGGAGGGAATTGTTTCCGATTTACTCCTGCCCTCATAGCCAGCCACGCATGTCTGGTCAGGGACTTTGACCAGGAATCTGTCCAGCTAGTTCTTGAAATTATTCAGGTCGGTGTGCTGGAGGTTCCTCACTTCTTTTGGGAGAACATTAAAAAGCTTTGGTCCTCGCATTCTGATGGTATTTTCCATCTTTGTTTTCATGACCTGCTATCCCACCGCAGCTGGGGCAGTACAAAATTTGCCTCTTCTCTCATTCCAGTTTGTTGCTCTTTCATTTATAAGGTTAGGGACAAAATCCTCAAGTATTTTCCATATGTATATTATTATTATATACCGCTGGCGTCTTCTTTCCAGAGAATAGAGTTTCGGGGATTGTAGTCGAGACCAGTAGTCTTAACCTTTCGTTTCCTCTATCTTAGATGTAAAAGTCCTCTGTATAGCTTTGGTGTTCGCAACGTCTCGTTTTCTGTATAGGCTTGTGAGTACTGAGCAATACTTAATTATTGGTAGGACTAGACTTCCATAATTTTAGCATGATGTTTGTGTTTCTTCTGTGGAAACTCCTCCATTATTTTTCTAGCTGTTGTAATTTTGAAGTTATAGTGCTCTCTGAATTCTGTATCCGACGATATATTATTACTTCAAGATCCCTGACTTGTGGATTTGGTGTTATCTGTTTGTGTTGCAGAGTGTTGTACTTTTTATTCTGCAGCTCTTTGTTATTACCATATCTCAGAAGTTGGAATTTTTCTTCGTTGAACTTTATATTGTCTTCTGCCTACTTGAATAATGTCTCAATGTCGTTTTGTAATTTTCCTATCTCACCTTCGGTCAATATTTCCTTGCATATCTTTGTGTCATCTGCGAAACATGATACAATACTGTTATTAACATCTGCATCAATATCTGCAATCATTATTATGAACAGCAAGGGAGCTAATACCGTAGTACCGAGTGGGACAGAGCTCACGACTTCTGAGACTTCAGATTTAACTCCATTTACTACCACTGTTTGTGTTATTTGAGTCAGAAAATTGAAAACCTATTTTCCCAGCTTTCAATTAATTCCTGTTTTCTTAAGTTCTTTGCCATAATTGCATGGTCACATTTATTGAAGGCTTTAGCAGAGTGATTATATATTACATCTATTTTTTGTCCTTGATGTTTCCAATATTTTCCTAGTTGTCTAATAGCTGTGATAGGCATGTTCTTTTATCCCTGGTTTGGATTGTATAAATTATTTTCTTGTACAGTAGGTAGTAAGTAGGTTTGCCTCTAATTATACATTCAAAGCATTTTATAAAATGAGAGGTGATAGCTGCTGGCCGATAAGTTTTAGGCATTGCTCTGTTACTTCCTTCAATAAGGGGGAAATGCTTTCGTTCTTTAGTGGACGTGGAATTTGTTGTGTCGGGTGATTTTTCCATAGTAAGTATAAAGACTTGGCAATACTCTTTTACATTTCTTCAGAAACGTGGCACCCCAAGTGTCTGGCCCTGGTGTCAAATTTTCTCGTATTTGTGGGAGAGCCTTACTTACATCTTCCGAGAACTCTAATTCTATTAATAGGTTCGTGCCCGAACTCGTTCTTGGCTGATTTTTATCTAGGTTAAAAAATTCATCTGGATTTTCTACTTTCTTCTCGTACTTTGGGGTGCTCAACACAAAGTTAAATTGTTCCTTAAGTAGTTTGCTCATTTCTTCTGGGTCATTTGTGTATTCGGTCGCCCCATCTATCAACGGACCAATACTCTTTACACTGCACTTTTCTTTTCGCAAACGTGTAGAAGTATTTTGTGTTATTTTTTATATTTTCTGTTACCTTGTTTTCCTCCTCGTTTGTTTTAGATCTACTTCTGTTTCACATAGTTTTTTTTCTAGTTTGAGTCTCCTTGCACTTGCACCTGTGAAGATTTCTTACGGTATGTTTCCGTTGCCTAAATACATCCTTATGCATATTAATTGCATCATGTAGACAAATTATCAAACATATACAGTTATAAGCCTAAACGTATCCTAACATTGATGCTGTGATCCAGGTAGTGTTTTGTCATATAGAGCCACGCTTCTCAAACTAGGGGTCGCGTAAATATTATTGGGGGTCGCAGAAACATTTGAAAATATTATTTTTTTCATAAATATACAGTGTTAGTACCTATTGCTTTTATGACATTGAGTGAAGGGTCGCGAAAAAATTTGTCTGATCCAAAGGGGTCGCAAGTGAAAAATGTTTGAGAAGCCCTGATGTAGAGCATGGGTACTATGCTCCATAATATCTGATAGCATTGCTGCATGGGTTCTATCATCTTTTGTCGTGTTACCATAAAATTTCTCAAGTTATGTAACTTCGTCATCTTTCTTCCATATTATGAATGTAAAATTAAAAACCCCGCAAATTAAAATATTTTGTGCTGGAGTTTCAAGTACGTAATTTTAAAATGTTCTCTGTTCATTTGTAGCGAATTGGAATTAACTTTTTGTGGTGTTTGGTGGTCTGTAGACGTTCATAATGGTTAGGTTCAGTTATTTTACTTCTAAAATAATAACTTCACCTGTGCTGTTTGATTTGCTTACCTTTACCTCGTATGTGTATGTGTTTTTTACCTAGATGCAAAAACCTCCTCCTCGTCCAGCAACTCTATCTGCTCTGTATATGTTGTAGTCCAGTACAACATATGCTATTTATGTAAGTGTGTTTCCGTTCGACATACTGTATGATATTTATACTGGTTTTCAGAGCAAATATTTTAATGTGCAGTCTACATGGTCAGTATACAGGCCTTGTATATTTGTGTATAATAAATTTATAGGGTTTCTAATCTTCGTGCTCAGTTTCCCTAGATAATGGTCGTTTCCTGGTCGATGTTGTCTGTTCCTGTTTGGTGTTATTGGTTAGGCCGCTGCATTTGGGAGTACTGGGGCTGCAGCCATTGATACCATTGTGGATATTCTATTAACGGTGGTGGTGTTATATATATATATATATATATATATATATATATATATATATATATATATATATATATATTATATATATATATATATATATATATATATATATATATATATATATATATATATATATATACATATATATATATATATATATATATACAGTATGTATATATACCTACATATACGAGTATATATACCAGGTCGGCAAAAAACCCGACCACGCTGATGTTCTCAGTATTTTTTGCCCTAATATTGAACCAATCCGATTGAAATTTTTATACATGTATAAGCATTCATTATATTAATTTTCATGTTTTTCTTTTTCAGATTTTATGAATTAGAAAATAATAAGTACATTGTAAAGTGCTCAGTACCTTGTTAAGCAAGTGTAAAATCCCCTCATACAGTGAAGAGGGTAAATTACTTATAAAAAACTTGAGAATCACAAAGGGATGGGGTGCACGGTGTATGTTGATTGTTGAGTGAATTTCCAGACAAACCTTGAACAGAACCAGGTGTGTAAAATACATAATACGCAAAGTTGACAAGACTGATGGTGTTGATAGACGTGAAGGAAGTGGGTGACCTCGCAGTGCCAGAACGGAGGATAACATCGACTTGGTTGAAAGTTACATCTTGAGTCAGGAAGATCAGCCCAGAACACATCTCTCTCCAAGGGAAATAAAAAAAAAATCTGGTATTTCCCGTGACACCGTTAGGAATATTGCAAAAAATTATTTGGGGCTACGTTGTTTATGACGGCAATCTGTTCAATCACTGACGGATACAAACAAAGCCAAAAGGGTACTTACGTATTAATGGGGGACCACCACATATTGATGATCGGTTAGGTTAAGTTGTAATATTTTCGTTAGTTGAAAATTTCTAAAACATCATATTTTTTAAATAGCAATATTTTTTAAAATATTTACAATGATTAATACGTAAGTAGAAATTTTCAACTAACGAAAATATTAGAACTTAACCTAACCAATCATCAGTATGTGGTGGCACCCCGTTAATACGTAAGTACCGCCAAAAGCGTAACTTGTGCTCAGAATTTGCTCAACAGATCTCAGGAACAATCGATTAAACGAATATGGTTTTCTGACGAAAAAACATTTCACCTTATACCGCCAATTAATCACCAGAATGATCGTGTGTATGGGAATGTTGCAAGAAAACGAGACATAACACCAGAGCGTTTAGTGAAAGAAGTTTCAAACTTCTCATCTAACATCATGGTAGGCGCCTGTGTTTCATAGTTGGAGAAAACCAACTTTGTTATAACTGAACCCCAAGCCAAAATCAATGCTGAATATTACTGCACGTAGGTTTTAGCACAGTATTTGAGAAATATTCGACAAATTAGTGGCAACAGTTAAACTTTCCAGCAAGATGGTGCCCCTGCGCACAGAAAACAAAGAACTGTGGCTTATCTGCAGAAAGAAGCTCCAGACTTCATTAAGCTAAACATGTGACCAGCCAAAAGTCCAGATCTTTCACCTTTCGATTATGGTATTTGGGAGGCATCGAAGTAAAAAGTTTATATTTCCGGTGAAAGAATTGAAAATGTGAACGAATTGCGTGAACGAGATTTGGAAGGTTGGAACAATATGTCACAGCGATATACTGACAGGTGGTGTCCACGTTTGACCACATTTATTCAGCAAAAATCGAGGTTACATCGAACAATTGTTCAAATAGTTTTATCGACACTGAAAAGATGAGTCTGAGTTACCAAATGTTTTACAGGATCTGTACTTGAAATAAGCCATTTACTTTAACATGGTCAGTTTTGTGTCCACCCGGTATACAAGTGTGTGTGTGTGTGTGTGTGTGTATATATATATATATATATATATATATATATACATTTAACTGCAAACACGCAGTATAATTAACGTAAAGAACGACGCTTGTATAGGAGATATTCCGCGCAAGACGAGAGAGAGAGAACGAAACAAATGAAAAAATGAGGTAACCACCCGGGAATAGAACCCGGGATCTTCCGATTGCCGGTCAGATGCGATAACCATTATAGTGTAATGGTTATCGCATCTGACCGGCAATCGGAAGATCCCGGGTTCGATTCCCGGGTGGTTACCTCATTTTTTCATTTGTTTCGTTCTCTCTCTCTCGTCTTGCGCGGAATATCTCCTATACAAGCGTCGTTCTTTACGTTATATATATATATATATATATATGGGAATGAACTCAGAATGGTTCCCTGAGGTTTTTTATGATACACACAGACCGTGCATGGAACAAGGAACTCCTCTAGGAAAATTAAATCTACTATAGTCCGAATAAGTAATGGTAAATGACAAACACTATAGTTTTTTCTTTTTCATGATGTTAGCCCGACGTGGGCAATGGGTCACTCGCAAAGAGATCCCAAAAATATAGCTTCCCTCACCAGCTATCTGCAAAGCAGAGAGGATCCAGCTTTGGGACCCTGTCCCAAAGCTGGATCCTATCTGCTTTGCAGATAGCTGGTGAGGGAAGCTATATTTTTGGGACCTCTTTGCGAGTGACCCGTTGCCTACGTGGGCTAGCATCATGAAAAAGAAAACCTATGGTATTTGTCATTTCCCATTACTTATTCGGACTATAGTAGATTTAATTTTCCTAGAAGAGTTCCTTGTTCCATGCACGGTCTGTGTGTATCATATATATATATATATATATATATATATATGAAAATTATTTCACGAAAGTAACACGTGAAAAATATTTATGATGAATAAAACCACGAAGGAAAGGAAAGGAAACACAAAACGGTGCTCAAGCGCTTTCGTCTAATGACATCCTCAGGAACACTGAAATACATAAAAGGTTACGGCCTATATATAGGTTACAGAAAGAGAAAAAAAAATAAATAAATAACATACACACACAAACATATATACATATATATATACATACATATCTACACACATACATATATATATATATATGCAATAAACGGAGAAGTAAAAATAAAACTTAAAAATTAAGGATTAGAGGATTAACAAAGAGGCATATCGATTTTTAGCACAAGATCAAATGATTATAAAAATACAAATTTACTGGAATACGCCCGGGTTTTAACACTGCCTTTTAGAGTCAAGTTTCGATATATATAAAATAAAATGAAGATTAAAAGTTAATAAAGTAGCTTACAAGTTTACCAAAGATTAGTGTCCTACCCTTTTATCTAATTTGTTTTGAAGGAATTCAAAACAACAGGATCGAGTTGAAAAAGACCTTTGCTTATGTTGAAGTTATTTGAAAGTTGGATAATGGCAGACTCAAGAATATTTCTATTGACAATGTTGCTCGAATGAAATAAAACTGAAGCATTATTCCAATCAATACAGTGGGATAACTCTGACAAATGGACAAAAAGAGCACTGGACAACTGTCCTGTTCTAACGGAATATTGATGCTGTTTTATACGTGTGTGCAAATCCTTTCCCGTCTGACCTATGTAAAAGGAATCACATTGTTTACACCCAATTTTATAGATAATGCCTGAATTATTGGTAGGGCTATTTTTTACTATGATATTTTTCACAATATTGTTATATGAAAATACTACATTAATATCCAAAAGTTTAAGTACATTAGCAATGCCTAAAAAGCCCGGGAAAAATGGAAGTACTAAAATATTTTTTGACAAAGTACGAGTGTTATTATTGACACGATAGAAAGTTCGTTTTGCCTTGTTGAGACAAGATTCCATAAACGCAGATGGGTAACACAGATCACTTCCAATACCGTTGATTTTTTCCAATTCGGCATCGATGTATTCCGGACTGGCGATCCTAAGGGCGCGGAGAAACATTGATGAAAAAATGGCCTTCTTAGTGGGGGTGTCATGTCCCGAGTAAAAGTGTACGTAGGACAAATTGTTTGTTGTTTTCCGATAGATACTAAACTTAAAACCTGGGCTTTCCCTATGTACACGCACATCCAAAAATGGGATTGATTGTCTTGTTCCACTTCTAAAGTAAACTTAATGGAGGGGACTTGATCATTTAACTGAAGGAGGAAGTTATCCAGGTCACGATTCATGGGCCAGATACACAAAATATCGTCGACGTACCGCAACCAAGGGATGCCAACCCCCAGGATTCTCGGAATGTAAGTAATTTCGAAAAACTCCATATAAATATTGGAGAGGAGGGCGATAAGGGGTTGCCCATGGCCATCCCAAACACTTGTTGATAATACTCGTTATTGAAAGTGAATTTACAGTCTTTGATGCAAAGCTTAATAAGTTCCAAAACAATGTGTGAAGGTAGTGGCAGGTCATACTTATGTAATTCTTGGGAGAGAAAGTCAAGCATACATCAATCGGCACTTTTGTAAACAATGAACAAACGTCAAAACTGATCAATCTATCGTTAGTTTCAGTACGTGCATTATTCAATTTTTCAGTAAGATCCATGGAATTTTTTACATGTGAATCAGAGATAGTTCCGAGAATGGGGGACAAGACTTTGACAAGCCATTTGGAGAGTTTATAAGTAATAGAGCCCACCGAGCTAATAATAGGGCGCATAGGGTTGCCAGGTTTGTGGGTTTTAATAAGACCGTAAAGGTAGGGCAGAGAAGGTGAAGTGGACATGAAAAGCGGAATTAAGTCCTTATGATCTTTGAGAATGCGTTTCAAGCCACTATTAAATGATTTGATGACGTCATCCTGCGGGTTCTTCCTAAGTTTGCTGTATGTGGCGGGGTCCTGGAGAAGCCGTTCTTTGTCCATAATAACTATGGTGTTAGCCTTGTCTGCTTTAGTAATATGGAGCTCCCCATCTTTTTTTAATTGTGAGAGGCCATCGCGAAAACGTTTAGGAAAGTTATCTTCGTAATTACCATTCGCCGCACTATAAACGAGGCCTTTAACTATGTTAAACAAATACTGAGGGAGATTACACTGTTTTTCAAAACACGCGAGACTGTAACAAATTTGTAAAGCCGAAGGTTTTTTAACAATAAAAAAGGACATACCATATCCAAGGGCACTTTTTGCATCGTCACTAATGTTTTTCGAAGAAAGGTTCAAAACACACTTTGAGCTTGCTTTTTTACTCCACTGACTATTTCGAATGAGACTTTTAATTTTCCGATCCAAAATGTTACGAAGTGAAGTAGTTCTCCGACGCAACTCGTTGTAAATTTCATCAAACAAAGGTTGGATCCACGGTTGGGGAATAACGGTTACAAAATTATGTTTGGCGATGTTTAAATTTTTGAAGGCGGACCACTCATTTTGTCTGGTGACTTCAATATGTTTCTTTAAAATTAATCTGCTGAAGTTGTTGAACGGATGGTCGTCAATTTGTCTGAGGCGAATCGGAAGCAGGGATTTGGGAAGAACTTGCTCCTCTAGACAGTTAGTAAGAAACTTTCGTCGGATACGAATTGCATGCCCCTTCATTAATGTAGAAGAAAACACGGACACAAACGGAGACAAGAGAGGGAACAGCAAGCCGAAGGAACGCGTGGTGTTCATTATATGAAAATTATTTCACGAAAGTAACACGTGAAAAATATTTATGATGAATAAAACCACGAAGGAAAGGAAACACAAAACGGTGCTCAAGCGCTTTCGTCTAATGACCTTCTGTGCCCTACCTTTACGGTCTTATTAAAACCTACAAACCTGGCAACCCTATGCGCCCTATTATTAGCTCGGTGGGCTCTATTACTTATAAACTCTCCAAATGGCTTGTCAAAGTCTTGTCCCCCATTCTCGGAACTATCTCTGATTCACATGTAAAAAATTCCATGGATCTTACTGAAAAATTGAATAATGCACGTACTGAAACTAACGATAGATTGATCAGTTTTGACGTTTGTTCATTGTTTACAAAAGTGCCGATTGATGATATGCTTGACTTTTCTCCCAAGAATTACATAAGTATGACCTGCCACTACCTTCACACATTGTTTTGGAACTTATTAAGCTTTGCATCAAAGACTGTAAATTCACTTTCAATAACGAGTATTATCAACAAGTGTTTGGGATGGCCATGGGCAACCCCTTATCGCCCCTCCTCTCCAATATTTATATGGAGTTTTTCGAAATTACTTACATTCCGAGAATCCTGGGGGTTGGCATCCCTTGGTTGCGGTACGTCGACGATATTTTGTGTATCTGGCCCATGAATCGTGACCTGGATAACTTCCTCCTTCAGTTAAATGATCAAGTCCCCTCCATTAAGTTTACTTTAGAAGTGGAACAAGACAATTCAATCCCATTTTTGGATGTGCGTGTACATAGGGAAAGCCCAGGTTTTAAGTTTAGTATCTATCGGAAAACAACAAACAATTTGTCCTACGTACACTTTTACTCGGGACATGACACCCCCACTAAGAAGGCCATTTTTTCATCAATGTTTCTCCGCGCCCTTAGGATCGCCAGTCCGGAATACATCGATGCCGAATTGGAAAAAATCAACGGTATTGGAAGTGATCTGTGTTACCCATCTGCGTTTATGGAATCTTGTCTCAACAAGGCAAAACGAACTTTCTATCGTGTCAATAATAACACTCGTACTTTGTCAAAAAATATTTTAGTACTTCCATTTTTCCCGGGCTTTTTAGGCATTGCTAATGTACTTAAACTTTTGGATATTAATGTAGTATTTTCATATAACAATATTGTGAAAAATATATAGTAAAAAATAGCCCTACCAATAATTCAGGCATTATCTATAAAATTGGGTGTAAACAATGTGATTCCTTTTACATAGGTCAGACGGGAAAGGATTTGCACACACGTATAAAACAGCATCAATATTCCGTTAGAACAGGACAGTTGTCCAGTGCTCTTTTTGTCCATTTGTCAGAGTTATCCCACTGTATTGATTGGAATAATGCTTCAGTTTTATTTCATTCTAGCAACATTGTCAATAGAAATATTCTTGAGTCTGCCATTATCCAACTTTCAAATAACTTCAACATAAGCAAAGGTCTTTTTCAACTCGATCCTGTTGTTTTGAATTCCTTCAAAACAAATTAGATAAAAAGGGTAGGACACTAATCTTTGGTAAACTTGTAGCTACTTTATTAACTTTTAATCTTCATTTATTTTTATATATATCGAAACTTGACTCTAAAAAGGCAAAGTGTTAAAACCCGGGCGTATTCCAGTATAAATTTGTATTTTTTATAATTCATTTGATCTTGTGCTAAAAATCGATTGCCTCTTTGTTAATCCTCTAATCCTTAATTTTTAAGTTTCATTTTTACTTCTCCGTTTATTGCATATATATATATATATATATATATGTGTGTATGTGTAGATATGTATGTATATATATATATATATATATGTATATATGTTTGTGTGTATGTATGTTATTTATTTATATTTTTTTTCTCTTTCTGTAACCTATATATAGGCCGTAACCTTTTATGTATTTCAGTGTTCCTGAGGATGTCATTAGACGAAAGCGCTTGAACACCGTTTTGTGTTTCCTTTCCTTCGTGGTTTTATTCATCATATATATATATATATATATATATATATATATATTATACCACTGAATTTGATATATGCATATATTTTCTTATGAGCTTCTTAATAAATTTTATGTTCTTATATTTTTAGACTGCGTTTCATTCCAATAACCTTCGATCTACTATTTGGGTATGAGTAGAGAAACACAAATAGGTTCAATATTTATTAAACTGTTTTACAAATAAACTAAACTCACACTTAATACTAGAAACACATACATTATCATTACTCTGAATAATACACGCAATTCTTGTAAGAATTACATACCAGTTTAATATATGGGACTTCATATATCCTATATGCAAAGCCTTTAGCTTACTTAGGCTGGAACCACACTGAGCAGACAAAACAAGACAAGAATGTTCAGACGAGACACGACAAAACGTCTTGACTGGTGTTTGCATCCCCACTGAACAAATAAAGGAAGACGAGGCTTTGGGTTCATCCTCTTATGAAAAGAAGGACAGAAGAGGATTTAATATCATGTTTAATGACCGAGCTCCACCAGGATGAAAATTTTCGAAATTTTACTCGTATGGAACTGGGAACTTTTGAGTGTTTGCTGCAACTTGTTGCAGACATCATAATAAAAAAAATTACACTAATTTTAGAAGAAGCATTCCTCCCGAAGAAAGACTTCTAGTGACGTTGTACAGCTTTTAAGGCCATCGACAGCCGCAATTAATGTCCGCATGAAATTTTTGAATTATTTTAATACCGATATTGGACCTGTACCTTGGCAAAAAAATACGCCCATTGCTAAAGTGGTTTTGTGGTCTATATCAAATTTTATATATATATATATATATATATATTTATATATATATATATATATATTAATAACATAAACAAAAAATACTTACCAGAAACATCAATTTTTTCGAAATTTCCTCCTGTAGTTTATCCAGAGTTCCTCCATTACTATGCTCCTTCATTGAGAAATCGTAAATCGCCCGCCTCTCTTCCACGAGTGAAATTAATTTTTCCGCATCGCATTCCACCATCTTCACTGTGCGAGGTTTCAGTTGTGACTAGACCAGACAAAAGGCGAGCAGACAGCATCAGTCATGACTGGTCGTGTTTTTGACGCGAATTGTCTTGTTCAGTAAGTGTGGGCGGCCTCATTTAATTCTTTACATTTTTGTGCACCAAACGTGACTGGTAGTGTTCCGAGCAATCTTGTCTTGTCTTGTCTGCTCAGTGTGGTTCTAGCTTTAGGGTTATCTTAGTTCCTATTTTACAGCTAGGAGTTACATTTTCATGTTTTAATCTTTGAACATAAAACTTCAAAAGCTTGTTCAAGTACATGATCACTTATTATTACATTATTATCAAAAGTTAATATATACTCAGTACGCCTTACGTGGCAGGGCTACTTCTAAGACAATTTTAGCAGGTGGGTTAAAATAGTTTTTTTTGTATTTGTATTTGATCACAAATAACACAAACCAAATCAAATGTATATGTTGATGCACATATACTCATATATATCCTCTTATTTTATTTTATTTTAACAGGGCTTAGAAGTAGCCCTGTTAGGTGGGTATTTTCGTCCGTTTTTTCAATTGAAAACTGTTCAGGGTTCAGAGCGATGGGTGAGAAAATCTTTTAAGTCGTTATAATGGATACCTAGGTAGAGTAAATACGAAGCAGGATTTATAGCGCTCGAACCCAGCGTTCCAGAGCGCTATTAAGTGTAATCCATTTGGAGCCCTGTTTTTCTCTACAGTTTTACAAAATAATTAAATAAAACCGCATAATCGTACTCAATAATGATATCGAGATATTTCAAAACATTAATTTTCGTTTTCTTGAGTTCAGGAGGTTGGCTATTTCATATTGTCTTCGAGTGTGGAACTATGGCGTGTAGGTACTTCCACGCTACTATCGGCATGGTTTCTACCACGCACGTTAATCAACGCATGGTTGTTTTGCCTACAACGGAAGACAAAACCCCAGCACAGAGACAGCAACTGAGTGGGGGTAAAGAAACGACGGAGTCGGTACAGCACATCGAAGCTCTTAGAAGCTGTTTTAGAAAGAGAGTATAAATGATCTTTCCAAGAAATATCACGAGAAAAGGAAACACCAACAATGTTGAGAGAAGAGGAAACATTGAGTTATGTAGTGTTGAAGATAAGGGTGTGTGGAAGATTGAAACGAGTAGACAAATGAAAGAACTGGGTTTTTGATGAATTGAAAACCACAAGGTTTTCTCTGCCCAAATCAGATGTAGCAGAAAGATTCGAGGCCAAGTGTGCTATAGCCGTCTCACGCGGAGTATGGAGTGACTGTTGAAGACGTTTTGTGAAGCGTGTGGAGAAGGGAACGGTGGAATCACCGACATAGGAGTGGAAACGATAGGAAGTGTGACTTCAAAGATCATCGATAAATAAAAGGAAGAGAATGGTTGGCAGGATAGAACCCTGAGGAATCCCGCTAGAAACAGAAGGAGAGCAATTTAGAAGTTAAGGACATTTTTGATAGTTCTTGTGCAGTAGTAAAGGTTTTATCGAAATTCCGAAAGGAGGATTACCAAGAGTCAGAGATATGCAAGAAGGTTGCCAGTACAGCGTCCCTTGCGCAACCCATACTGACGATCTGATTGATTGTGAGAAGAGAGATGTTTAAAAATCTTCTTATTAAGGATAGTTTAAAAAACTTTAGAAAGGTAAGAAATCAAAGCAAATCGACGACAGTTGGAGGGTTGAGAGCTGTTAGCCTTATTTGGGACAGGATGAAAGAAAGCGAACTTCCAGCAGGAAGTAAAAGTATCAGATGAAAGACAGGCGAAACAGTTTGTCTAGGCAGGGTGTCAGCAGGAAAGCTCAGTTCTTAAGACCAACAGGACGGACACCATCAAGACAGTACGCCTTCCTAGAGTTGAGCCCAGATAGGGCAGAAAGAACACCCTTGAAAGAGATTCTAATTTCAGACATAATCAAGTCATGGATGAGATGGAGGAATAGCACCAGAATTATCTAGGGTTGAGTTGGAGGCGACAGTTTGAGCAAAGAGTTCAGCTTTGTTAGTAAATGAGACGGCAAATGAGCCGTCAGAATGGAAAAGAGGAGGGACAGAAGTAAAGTTGTTGGAGAGCACCTGTGGGTGCTAACTTCAATTGTATATCGATGAGGTCATGGTCGGAGAAATTTGTGTGCGTTACCTTTTTATTTACTATTATTTTATTGTTATTTGTCTAAATTAAACCCAAAACGTTCTCTTTTCTCGTGGTAAGAGTATAATGTTCCATAACATCTAACAACATTATTGCTTGGGTTCTATCATCTTTTGTAATGTTATCATAAAACTTCTCAACATATATGTATAACTTCATCATTTTTTCTATGTTTTGAATGGGAAATTAAAATCTGCGCAAATTAGAGTATTTGGTGCTGGAGTTTCGAGTAATTTTAATATGTTTTCTATTCCATTTGTAGCAAATTGGAATTCACTTTTTGTGGTGTTTGGTGGTCTGTAGATGTTCATAATGGTTAGGTCCAGTTCTTTTATTCCTAACATAATAATTTCGACTGTGTTGTTTGATTTGCTTACCTTCATCTCACATGTGTATGTGTCTTTCACGTAGATGCAACACCCTCCCCCTCGTCTAGCCACTCTATTTGCTCTGTGTATGTTGTAGTCCAGCATTGCTATTTCAGTATCCTCGATGCAGTTTTCACAGCTTTTTTCGCATTTATGTAAGTGTGTTTCCGTTAGGCATTTCATATGTATGCTGGCTTTCGTAACTAAATTCTGTAAGTATTGTAATTTGCAGCCTGCATAGTCAGTATAGAGGGCTCGTATATTTGTGTGTAAAACATTTATTGGGTTTCTAATTTCCGTTTTCGATTTTCCTATATACTGGTCGTTTCCAGGTCGATGCCGGTTCCTGTTTGGTTTTATTGGTTGGGTCGTTGCATTTGGGAGAATTGGGGTTGCGGCCGTTGATACCACTGTGGTGGTTGTATTATCGCTGGGTGGTGTTGAATAGAGGAGTGATGTATGTAATGGTGTGGTACATATATCTGTGGAGTCCTGTGTTTTCTTGTTAGGTGTGTGTAATATATATATATATATATATATATATATGTGTATATATATACATATATGTGTGTGTGTGTGTGTGTGTGTGTGTGTGTGTATATATATATATATATATATATAATATAATATATTATATATATATATATATGAAAATTATTTCACGAAAGTAACACGTGAAAAATATTTATGATGAATAAAACCACGAAGGAAAGGAAAGAGCACCACTCTGTGTTTCCTTTCCTTCGTGGTTTTATTCATATATATATATATAATTATATATATGTATATATACTCGTCCAATCTTTCTTCCTATAATTATAGTTCTCTCCCATCCTTTATTAATGTATTTCTCATTTCGTATCTCTCTCCTTCCCTCGAATCCCACAAAAGCACTTAAACACAAATAAAGGCCTTTTACGGATTGGAAAATGTTTTGACGTTTTATTCTAAAAGATCTTTCATGTTTTAGCATTCGTCTATAAGCTCCAGCCATCCTTTTATGAATATTATAAAAATCTGTTCTGATTTAATATTAACATTGAAATGTCTCATTATTTGAATATTTTTCTATATGAGTATACAATGTTGCGTACTTAACCATTAAAATAATAATAAAATGCCCAACGGATTACAAGACGCTCTGAAGTCCACCTCTACAGTATCTTCCATGTTTTAACAAAGTTGTAAGGTCCGACCGCATTAGCGCACTTACCAATCACAGGGTTTTAAATTTACCGAGCGCCTACATCACATTTTCCCAAGACTGCGCATTCAACCGTTGAAATAACAATACGTACATACTTCATGCTTGTGAAATTGAAATTGAAATTGAAATATCAGTTTGAGTGCTGTGATTGTTTTGCTGATTCAAGGTTTTTCTTAATTTTTCAAACGCAGAAAATCCAGGCACCCCAAAAACTCTGGACTTTCATTTCGGGTCTCTTTTCCTTCTAAGGGGGGGCGGAGACATTTTTGCGGGCATTCTCCCTTGGACCCTCCTTCCGGCATTAAATATTATATATATTATATATTATATATATATATATGAAACGGGTGTGCCATAAAAAAAGGGTACATTTTAAAAAGGCTATAAAATCAACATTTTCATTTAATTTTAATAAAACTTCTACATAATAAAATATATGTATTTATCTATGTGCAAACAAGTTTTCAGACTAAAATATCAAGTAATTCAAATTCTATCAACATTTAACGAAAGAGTATGATTTTTCTAGTAAACATGCAAAAATTATTAAACCTTTTTAATATTTTTCTATAAAAATAATTTTTAACGTAAAATTTACCTGAAATTTTTAAAAATATTGTTCGAAATGTTTTCCTTCCATTTCAATAACTTTTTTTATTCTTGGCCGGAATTCATCTATGGCTCGATTTACTTGTTGTCCCTGTGGAAGCTCTTCCCACTTTTGAATGATAATCTCGCGTAAATGAGCGACATCTTTTATCCTAGTCCTGTAGACTCGCTCTGCTAAATTCTCCCATATTCTGGCCAAGAATAAAAAAAGTTATTGAAATGGAAGGAAAGCATTTCGAACAATTTTTTTAATAATTTCAGGTAAATTTTACGTTAAAAATTATTTTTATAAAAAAATATTAAAAAGTTTTAATAATTTTTGCATGTTAAGTAGAAAAATCATACTCTTTCGTTAAATTTTGGTAGAATTTGAATTATTTGATAGTATAGTCTGAAAGCTTGTTTGCCTATAGATAAATACATGTTTTATTGTGTAGAAGTTTTATTAAAATTAAATGACAAATGTTGATTTTATAACCTTTTTAAAATGTAACCTTTTTTATGGTACACCCGTTATATATATATATATATTATATATATATATATATATATTATATATAATATATGTATATTTTTTTTTTCTTCTTCTTCTTCTGCTCCTTATAAGATCTGTTACGACTCTTTCTTTCAAGATCAAACGTCATGCGGTCAATTAATCACCTGTCAACCTTAATGACCTTTTTACATCAAATATACTGATAACACTTTTTCAGCTTGCCCTCTCTTCCCCTCAGTGCCAGTGACATTCCTCCCCGTCACCTCCCCCACTTTCTCCCCTAACCCTGCCCTTCTTCTCACTGTATGCCACCTTACTACTAACTTAAAGATCGAATAAATTAAAATACTGAGTAGAGGATTAATGCAAGTTCATTTAAAGTTTTAGAATTGGATAGCGTATACACAGATCTACAGTTTTCTCCTGCTAGCACAGGCATTTCAAATACCATAGGTGAAACTTTACTTGAATTATCTTATTGTAGGTTAAAAATGTCGGAGTCAACGTGAGTCAGTTGGAAATGGAAGCCGTTTCGTGGAATCAAGTCATAACAGATACACACAACCATTTCAGACACCAGGTTTTGCAACAGGTATAAGAGACATTTCATTCGTCATTCACTTCTGTTTCTCAGTACAGGATCTGAAAGGGCTGCAACTTCACTGCTTTTGCATTGGTTGGGTACGCCAAGCTCTCTAGCACATACCAAATCCATCAATCCCAAGAAGCTGGTTTAACCCTTTGAGTGGTAAGTTGGTATTCTACAGAGTCTTGCGCCACTCAGGCCTGAATTGGTGGCGGAAAGACTGACACATATGGATGTGATATTACCTTTACCCTGAACCCCAGCGAGACAATGCGGATATGGGAATACTACTTTAACTGGTAAAAGACTTCTTTTAAATTACTCAGCTGCCACAAAGAGTTACTTGAGAATTTACGCACTGTTTAAATTAAGAGATAAAGCTCTAAAATGACCGCTCATCTAGTACTATCATCCCTTAGTTTGTTTAGCGAAGGTTAATCTATATAGTGTGATTACAAAGTCCTTGTGCAACTTTAACCATTAATAAATTTCGATATGCTCATAATAGAAGCAGAATGTTTGAAAATGTTTAAGGATATTAATTTTAAAGTTTGAACTGCCTGCTCGTTAAGGTTGAAAAATAGTAGGGAGGCACATTGTATATGGTGTGTGTGTGTGTCACGGACAAAAGTATGAAGCTACTTTGTAAATTTAGTCGACTAGAAAGATGAAATTTGCTGGAAAAAAGTATACTCTTCAGTAATGTAATATAGTATGTACCATTAGATTATATTAACTAACATTTGGATGGCCCTCCTTTGGACGTAATAGCAACCACACATCCCTGGGTTTTGAGTATCCGCATCTTTTAACAGGGATTGTTTTCCAACACTGTTGACAAATTTCCCATAATTTTTTTAGTACTGAATGACATTTTTTTGTTTAATGCTTTGTTGCTTTGTTCACATCTTCCCACAGATGTTCTTTGAGTTTAAGTCCGACGTTTGGTATGGGTAGCGGAGGATTTCTCTATTGCTGATGTGTTTTTGGTCGTTCTCCAATGAGTCCCGCCCCATCAAAAGATTTTTGACCACTGCTCAAAAGTTCAGATTTTTTCTTTCCTTTAACCATGGAAGACAATAACTTCGATTTGCCTTCGAAATGAGTGGTTTATATGTTGCAGTACGGTCATGAACGTTTTACTTCAATGCATGCTTGATAGTACGCACAGAGACAGATATCCTGGTTTGTTCTAATTCTGCACGGATTTCAGTCAACGATTGTCGATCTTCAAGGAAAATTCTTTGCACAACTCCCTCGTCTAATTCAATCAACTTCTTGCACTTCCTGAACATGGTCGACTTTAGAAATGTCCCCTTTAGGAAGTTCAACCAATGGTTCTCTACACTCTGGAAACCTTCAGGTGTTGGAATATGGCACGCTGGTATCTCTTCCTTGGAGAGAAAAAGAATTTGGCAGTGGAGGGTCTCGGTCAACGCATTTTCTCCGATTGGCAGGCATTTTGTGGTTTAACAAGAACTCAAATATTTAAAAGAATATTAGTT